>OX352762.1:90909748-91509748 GCA_947095585.1 Nephrocerus scutellatus
GGTAGAAACAATGAAACAAAAAATAACAGTGAAATATGAGAATGAAGTCAACAAATAATCGAGTTGGTAAATTATATGTAATATTAGTATAGTTGCAAGAGGGATGGGATAAGAGGTGTGGTGTAGTTGAGTGAATTTGTGTATTGTATGATGGTGGTCAGCTGGTCATTTATGTTGCAAAAAAAAAAGTTCTCCCAGTTAAACAAGTGCTTTCCTATTTTCATTCGTGTAAGTTGATCTTCGATGACAATTTTTACTTGGTATGGTATGGTTTATGGTATAAACACTTTACGCATCGCTTGAATCTGATACAGAAAATTTTATTAACATTAAGTGATCAGGCGATATTAAGTTGAATTTGAATTGACCACAAAAACATGTATTTAAAAAACAAGGGGCTGTGTTTCACAGATTAATCTACTTGGTCAACTCGATTTCAACAATATGGTGTGGCTAATGGGCTTACTCAAAACCAGTTACTGAGTGCGCGCAGTGCAACTGCAACCTAATCTCACTTTAACAAAAACCCAATAATATATTCTCAGATATTTTTTTATTAATTCGACACATATGATGACAACATTGAACAATGAACGATATGTACAACAATGTTCAGTTTAGGAATTCGTTCTTCAGCCGTACACCAAGTATGTGGAATGCTGTGCCTAGCTCTTCGCTCTGTTTTACCACATCACTATGGTTCACAGGCATTCAAAGCTCATAGACTCCTCCTATTTTTTCCTTAACGCCCACGCTATGCATATAGCCGAGCTTTTTTAGGGTGCGAACGACTTCAGGCATGCGCAAATTATAAAAAAAAAAATGAACGATATATGTACAACAATGTACAATATGTAAAACAATGAACGATATGTACAACAATGTACAACAATCTACGATATGTACAACAATGTACGATATCTACAACAATCTACGATATGTTCAAAAACGTACGACATATGTACAAAAAAGTACTATATATTAAACACTTAAAAAAGCATACTTTTAGGCTGTAAGAGTAATTAGATTATTTTACATATAACGGACTAAAAGTTGAAATCATTATGCCTATGTCATCCAGTTTGGCATCCCTAAACTCTGGGCGTCCTTCCAGCGTAGGCTTGGCCGGCCTCGCTGTCGTATTCCATAAATACTTCCATAAAGCCTACCGAGCTTAGCTCTCTTCACGATGTCGACATCGCGGTAACGCTCGTAGATCTCATCATTATAGAGTCTCCGTAATCGTCCTTCCTCACATACGGGGCAAACAATTTTCTCTCGAACGCGGCTAAGAGGTAAGAATGCCTTTTCCTAAGCACCCAAGTCTCGGATCCATATGTAAGTACTGGTGCGCGAATTTCTGGTACCATGCTGTTATCGGCTGTTACAGTTGACCCGAGATAGTTAAAGGATGGCACTACTTCAAATTCGCGCTCCACTATTTTAATTGCGGACCAATGTTGGATCTTCTACTCGCACACATGGCCACCATGTACTTTGTTTTGATCTCATTTATCCGCAGCCCCAGATTTTGTTCCGCCTGCTCGATCTGGATGTACAGCTATTCGGTTTCTACCAACGATGTCAATACCGTCTGCGTAAGACATCATCTGAATGAACTTATAGAGGATTGTTCCTCTCGCCGTTACGTCAGAGTCTCGGATCACTTTCTCCAACGCCAGGTTGAAGAGGACGCAGGCCAGTCCATTCCCTTGTCGGAGCCCGTTATATATTTTGAATGGGCTTGATAGTGATCCGGATATTTTTACTTGGCTTATAACATTGGTCATGGTCAACCTACATAGTCGTGTTAGTTTATTTGGGATGCCGAATTCTCTCATGGCTTTATAAAGTTCTACTCTGGCTATGCTATTATGGGCGGCTTTAAAGTCTACAAACAGATGGTGTAGTCAATTTTGAAAATCTAGACATTTTTCCATCACCATCAGTTGTTGATTTGCCTGGGATGAAGCCACACTGGTATGGACCAATGATCCCTTTAGCGTATGGGGCTATCCTGTCGTGAAGGATAGATGAGAAAATCTTATACGCGGTACTCAACAACGTTATTCCACGATAATTACTGCAGGTTGTGATATCTCCTTTCTTATGTATGGGGCACAGGATGCCTCTTCGCCAGTCTTTTATCATAGCTTCTTCCTCCCATACTTGCACTGTTGTTTCATGAATTGCTTGGTGTAATGTGGGGCCTCCTATTTTAATCAGTTCCGCTGGGATCCCATCTGGCCCCTGGGCCATATTATTTTTTAGCCGATTTATCACTCTGCTAACTTTGTCTATGTTTAGTGGCGGCAGCACAGTATGGTCTTCGGGGATTGGGTGAGCCTCCAATTCCTCAGTTAGCTAGTCCTTTAGCAATTCATGAAAGTGCTCTTCCAATCGCTCTAAGATGCCTTTGAGATCAGCGATCATATTACCCTCTTTGTCTTTGCAGTATGTGCAACGCGGCGTATATTGCGTCATACCACGGACTCTTTGGTAGAACTTCAGGTTCGGGTTGTGGCGGCGGTCTATAAACACTTGGATTCGAGTTGCGAGTGGCTCCATCAGGAGATAGCCAGGTGGCTTTGTAGATATCTTTACGCCCAAACCTTGTACTCGCAACGACCAAATTATTACTTGCTGCCATCTCTAAGACTCGTTGTCCATTGTCATTAGTGTTCTCGTGTAAGCTATGGGTGCCATTGTACTGCCTGAATACTGGCTTCCTACCTATTTTAGCATTCATATCCCCCAGCATGGAGTTCCCGTTCGACTGATTCAAATAATTCTTCTTTTTCATCATCTGGGGAATCCTCTGTAGTTGCGTCAACGTTTATGAGGCTTATGTTCTTAAATCTGCCCCGCAAGCGAAGGGTACATAGCCGTTCATTTATTGCTTTAAAGCCGTAACGGTGGGTTCTTTGCAGACTAGAAACCACACCCCGAGGACATGATGTCTTGCATGACATGTCATATTCTGATTTTCCCTATTTCCCGTCCACCGCATCTCCTGGATTGCTGTTATGTCGGCTAGCTGCTGTGCAGCTCGAGCTCTATACAGTGAGCGTTCGTTCCATGAGAAAATTCTTAAATCGTTTAGCCGTTTTCGTTGCCGCGGTCATCGTCGTTCATCAGTGTATCCGAGGCTGATTTGGGGTACCGTAATATTGTTTTTTACGTGCGAGGTTATTGGCCTCGCGCCAACCTTACTTTGAAGAGACTAGCCCGATCATTTCGCTTTTTCTGTACAGGAGGAAAATTACCAGCGGCCATCACGTGGAGGTTTGATTGAACTTCCACCAGTCAGTGATAGTTGCGGCCACATGCATTTCTAAAGCATTCTGTGTTATTCGCCCTACTCTGCTGATGGCTGACCGCCGGAGCTTAAAGTAATTGGAACAAATAGTGTTATATTTTAGAACTCATTGTATGTAGAGCTTCCAGTATATGGCTTTTAAAAAATCTGATCCCCAGCGCATAAAACAGATCCTGCAGAAAAATATTTTGCTGACAAAAAATTGGACGAAGTGTTTTAATTAATAAATAATAATTATTCCATTAAGAAACTACCAAACTGAATTCGCGAACCAGATTTATCCAACATAACATAAAATTACATTAATTAATAGCGAATAATAATGCCGAGTCGCAAAGGAAAGCGGGTTACTTCAGGCTATTGTATATGTTTGGCTCTCTGAGTAGATGTTCTTTCCATTTTCTTTTACTATGCGCTCAAAAGATTTCATGTTAAAAGGGTTTTACTGTAAGATTGCCGCTAAACTGAATGGCAGCCCGGTACGAATCGGGTTAAACGGACACTTCGTGAATAAAAAACGAAAAATTTTGTTTACTCGAGACTCAAAACGACTGCTTTGAGTCGTTGCCGTTGAGTCGTCTTCTGTACATATTCCGCACTATTCTGCATTAAGCTGACTGGTTTTGAAAGTTAGTTTGAATATACGAAACTAAAGCAGCATAAATGATATTCATTTAAAGGCAATATTGCAAGTAAGCTCATCTATATCAATAATTACGCACACATTCGAACGCTTTGTGGTGTATGGCATGCATCTGAGTTCTGTGCTACGCATGATGCACCCGACAATGCTAGACACGCGCTAATCTCAATTCAAATCCTCAGCAAAAATTTCGCTTGGTTAAAATTGTTTTTCCCATCCACAATAACTTATCGCCTATTCAGTTCGCACCAAAATGTCCTGAATGGTGTCAACTATTAAAAAAAAACCATTATGAGAACGGAAATTTTGTTAGTAAATAAAATGCTTGTTTAATCCATATTCATACGAGGCTCACGTAAAACCACGCAATATTGTATATCATAAAATATAAAAATAATTATAATTATCTACGAAAAATACGTACAAGTGTGTATTTATTAGGTGTGTCGACATATAGTGCAATATTTTTTACAAGAAACAAATTTTTATTTAACAACAAATAAATGGGGACAGAAAAATAAATTCATTTAACAACGTGTTTATAAATGATAATCGATGAACAAATTTGCTTTTGCAATTTGCAATTTGTGGTGAAATAACTTGGATGTGATCGGTAATACGCATATTAAACAAATTTCATTTTTCATGGCCAATATTCCTGCTTTTGGGAAATATAACTCGAACATCAACACTTTTAATTCTAACATTCACAGCATAATTAAATCCGAAGAACATAATAGAGTACAGTAAGTACTCTAAACGCTTATCAAACCTATAATCATTTTTATCGACGTGAAATTTGAAAACGAGTAAATCGACGGTTATGCTGCAAACTAAACCACAAAACGTTAATTTCCAAAAATGATATAACAACAATCGATGAGATGATTATGTAGTCTCTTGAAATTGAAGCAATCTTTATAAACTCAATTTTTAAATGTCGAGTAGTGTGTCGAAATGTTGGGAGGATTCCGTTGGTTTAAGAAACACAGGTTTTAGCCATGGGAGAGAATAATAGATTAGAGTTCCTTTCCTATAGTTTGCTATAAAACCAAATCCAAATTGAAAATAAAAGGTTATAAGTGGAGAAAGAAAAAGTAGCAGTAAACAATAAAATGGAGGTGTGGCCACAATAAGACTTTCTTTTATGAACGGGGCCGGAATCTTCAGTAAATGTATATTATTATTTTTTTTAATTTCTCTTGCATTTCTCATGTGTGCTATAATATTTGAGATATTTGCAACAACTCGAAAAACTGTCCAAGTAAACTGCCACTTCCGGTTGGCCGATTTCCGCAAAAATCAACTAGGACCCCTCCAAATTTATGTAAAGCTGAAATATAAATTTTCATCTCCATCGAGTCAGCCGTCTGGGCTGTAGGTGGACAGAGACAGACAAACAGAGATTTTTTTTGCTTTTTTCTGATTTATGAGATAAAGAAATGGGTAAACTGCAAAAAATCCCGAGGTCAAAAATGTCCATGATTACTATACTCCCTTTTACTATGTAAAACAAAGTAAAAATTACCGAAAGCTGCATAAAACAACAAAACAATTAAAAGCCTGACTTTGCAGTTGTTCCAGAGGACATAAAATTTGGAAAAAAAAATTGTATTTAGAGCATTCAAATCCGAATAATCGAGTATTCGAATATCCGTTTAATTTGAGTATATTTTAAGTATTCGTTATTCGAATATTTATACGCGAATATAATTTAATAAGAAATGTTATGTTGTTGTCGACGACAGCCTATGCAGTGAACACAAAAGCCGCGTTCGATGGGACTGAATTAACTGAATTAGTAGGTGTATCTGAAGTAACAGAAGTTAAGAGACTCTTCGATGGACAGCTCTTTACTTCAGTTAAAAATAGGGCGAAAATGGGCAAATGAAGTAATTGAAGAGGAGTTCTGCTCGTGTGGTTACTTCAGATTAATAACATTGACATTTATCTGAAGTGAAGAATACCAATCTAACAGTCTCTTCACTTCAGTAGCTCAATTTAAGGGAAGAGTCGCTCAATTAACCGAAGTGAAGAGTTGTCCGTTCACTCTAAAAAATTTTGAAACAGTTTTGTCCATCGGAGAAACATATGTGTTTAAAATATGAAGAAATCGGGCTAATTTTAAATATTTTTTTATGGGCACCCCTCGGTCCACAGGGCCCGTTCACTCCAAAAAGTCTACAAAAAGTTTTGTCCATCGGAGATACACATGTCTTTAAAATTTGAAGAAAATAGGGTTAATTTTTTAAAAAAATTTGTATGGGACCTCACGACCCCGTGGCCCGGGGTCTCCAAAATGTTTACTAAAAGTGTTGTTTATACATACACATGTATAAAAAATTTAAAGAAAATCGGGTACATTTTGTAAAATATTTGTATAGGAGCCTCCCGGCCCTATAATAGAAAGGAGATATGCATGTGTGCAAAATTTCAATGAAATCGGATTTTGGGAGGTGTGTTAAAAATTGATCTCAAGATTCCACGACAAACAAACACACGGACACGCGAAGTTAATATAGAGAATTTAAAAAGCATCGCTGATTGAAATACTATCTTGACGTTTCGCTAAAGACGGCATCTCTAATCGTGCAATCAGATATTCAGAAGCAGTTAAGGGCTATGTTGAATATTAGGATAAAATTAAGATGCCATCAAGTGAAGCCACCATCTGGAAATATGTTTACGATTATTATAATGAAAAAAAAAAACCTCTGACTGTTGATGAATGGACCGACATGAGCGCTATACGTTTTTTAAATGGAACCCTACGAACTTATGATAGCAGCAAAAAATTACATCAGAGTTTTGTGTTAGGTTTAGTCGAAACTAAAGAAAAAGCGGATGCTACAACCACTAAAATGTCTCTTAGAATTTACATCGATATAGAATCAGATATTGTGGCATCGACTCATGGTGGCGCGGCTGTCATGATTAGATACGGCAATAATATAAGTGCAATTTCCCAATTGCGCTATAATAACGCATTGCACGTAGCAGTAATGGGTTCTTTATATAGCAATAGCAGGGAAATATGTAATAATATTTTTGTTGAACATTATCTGAAATCTGATGACATTTCAATACGTGAATCGGAATATAGTGAAATCGAAGATGATTTCCCTAACGGCGATGATATTACCACTGACACCGAGTCAATTTATCTTGATACAATATTCCCATTAGAGAATGATAATGATAATTTTCTTTGGGCTACGGAAGAATCCTGCCTTAAATTTTTTCGAAAGTCTCCAGCCAAAGATATGTGATCGAGCAGACAAATAAATAACTTGGCTTTCTTATCGACTTAAAACCTAGATGGAATTCAATGGCTACGATAGTGCAAAGATTTTTACGACTTAAAGATTGTGTTAATCACGCATTAGTTGATCTCGGTTATGAAACTGTGACTGAAAGGGAAAGCATTTTTTTACAAAAAATTGCTTGACGTATTGACTCCGCTTGAAATTGCAGTCAAAGAACTAAGCAAAGAAAATTTAACATTTGTGACAGCCGGGGGCGTCTAAAATCTTTTATTTAATTCTCTTACGGAAATCAACAGTGATTTAAGTAAAATCTTACTTAACGAAATTAAGAAACGAATGGATCAGAGAAGAGACAAAGCCATAACTAGCTTATTGATATATTTTGAAACTGTAGCTATACCACGAGCAAGCGAATATTTTGATTACGCAACGAAAACTGCTGCGAAAACATTAGCGGAAGATCTCGGTAAGAGGCTTCTCGCCCCCCCTCAACCATCAAAGATATAACATATCCAGGGGATGAAAATAGTGATAACGAGTTGCAGTTTTCTTGTGATTTAAATGACTCACTTACAGTCAAGAATCAATGGAAAAAAATATTGCAACTACAGCTGCAACTAACGATTAGCTCAATTATAGATTCCACGCTACAAGATACAGTAACAGTAGTAATGCAAATCGCGGAAAGTAGTTTAAAAAAACTATTTTTGTTATTTAAATTCGTTAAACAAAGAACAGATAAATTGGACAATTTGTATAATGCTCTGTTTACTATTAGCCCCACTTCAACAGAAACGGCGGGAAATCTAAAATCTAAAATGAGAAGTAGCCTAAAAATTATTTAATTACCGATTATTCATAGTTCCTATTACTTATTTTATTATTCGAATACTATACTAACCGAATATTCAGATATTTAAAGAAAAAGTTATTCGATATTCGGATAACTCAAAATGTCGAATAACTGAATATTTGTATTGGAGCCACTTGACCAAAGTGTCCAAGACCTTCCAAAATATGGCGGTTCTTTTTTTTAAATGCCAAACAGGCATTTTTAAAAGTTCTAAAAAATTCAGAAAATTCAAATTCAGAATTTGATGGAACTTATTTTGAAACATCGACTTGCGATAGCGTAATTTTTAGATTTTTGGGAGCGAAAACATATAAAAACGAGGGTTTTTGCTAATAAATCTTAATTAAGTCTTTGGACTGAATTACAAATAGAGCTGAAAAGCTCGGCTTTACTATCTTATATAGAGATCTATCTGGATTATAAAAAGCGATAGAAAAAGATTTTCGTTTTAATTTTTTCCTAAGTGGTGTTTGGCATATTGCTTATCAGCCAGCAGCAAGTAAGATTGCAATTACGTGGCTGATTGATAATACAAAAATCCGCCGTATTCAATAATGCAAATACAAAATTTTAAATGCGATTCGAATGCTCGCAGTAAATCCGCTAAGTTGAGTAATCTATATGATTACAACAACGCGAATCCGTCATAATGCATTATTTTTCAAAATTTTAATTCAAAATTCTTTTCTTTTCTATTATTGATGTTTTACTTGATTTAGAACTATGTAGTAATAAAAAGATTATATCGGAGAGAACGAGAGTGTTAATTTATGGAGAGGAATTGTGTAGTGAAAAAACTAAATTCGAGAAAAATATAAATACAATAGGATTGTTATTTTATCTCATTGAGAGGAAATCAAATTACTGGCTACTATTTCCTATGTGTGCATTTGTTCAAAAATGGACTACGGTTGCAATATCTGGTCAGGCGCATCAAAGACTAGACTAGCATCTACTAGACTAGATAAAATAGAAACATGCGTGGTATTCTCACTGCTGAATAAAGTATTACAAAATCAATCCATTTGGCAGAAAATATCGCTGCAATGTTAACTGGTTGTTACCAGCATTGCTCAAATGAATTAGCAAGCTGCATTCGGCTTTACCACTCATTAAACCATAATACTGATGGCGCTTCAAATACTAATCAGTTTACCCTCACGCCAATCCGACGTCTGATAATTTCAGAAACTTTTTCTTCAGCTTTACAACACGAATGTGGAATGCTTTGCCAAACTATGCAAAGCCGCGCCATTTTAATCCACAGGCATTTAAAACCAACCTCTTTTCCTCTCCTCTTAATGGGCTTGATGTGCATTATAGGGAGACAAATTTCACCCGTCGGAGATAAAATTAAAGTTAATGGTGCACTTACTCATTTTCTAGAAAAATGATGGTTCCTATGAAATCTGTTCAACACACTGTCTACCTATTCACTCTTCTACAGTAAGAATAATTCAGCGAACATTGCTGAAGGCAACAAGACCCGTACATACTAAAAATTCGCTTTTGTGTCTCTGAGACCCACTCCATTATAAGTCGCAAGTCGAGTCGTTTTTGTGTGGGTTGGGAAATGTACATTGATAAAAGAAATATTAGGAATGAGTTGTGTTCAGTGGAAACCATGAATGACAAAACAAAAGTAACTCAAGTGATGGTGTATCGTGCAACAACAGCAATAATTGTTATTCAATAAAACAATTTGACGATTTTTCTTTGAATTTTAATATTTTTATTTAATTAAAAAAGTTTTTTACTAATGAAGTATAAAATTCGCAACTCCAATAAAATGAATTCGAATTTCGTTGTATAAGGTAAATAAAAACATTTGCTCAAATGCAATGCATTTGCATCATTAGTTCTTTGAATAGAAAATATTCATATTTCACAGTCAGTTTATAGATAGAGGAAGTGAGTTTAAATTCTTTTTAAATGCCCAAAAAAATAAAGGAAAACTGATAAAAAATAATTGAAATTTTTCTAATAGCATGAAATAAAAAGAATTTTGTGTAAAATACATGAGCGCAGTGGCTCAACTGATTAATGCTTTGAGAAACAGGAAAAGTGGGATGTTCAAAATACGAATCTCAGAAACTAGAAAGCTCTTTCACGTTCCCACAAGTCGTCGTCTTGCAGACATGGCATTTAATTGTTGGTCACTTCTATTTGTGGGCAAACATATAACAAGCACAAGACGACGCGAGAATCTAGGCCTTTGCCCACAACGATCTGTTGCACCAAATATTATTATTATTTTTATTGTGAAATGTGAAGCGTTTTAAGAAGGGTGTAAGTGTAAAAACATTGTGAAAGACACTATGTACCCATATGGATAGTCATTCATACCAGCACAACGATCCCAAAAACCAATAAAAGGTTATTAGGGAGTTGTTAAATGCAGCTGGAGTTTGCTTGTCAACTTGAACGATCTCTTTAAAAAGTCAATAGGAAATTGTAGATCGCAGACATCATTTTACATATTAAGAAATGAAGTCATGCACGCCTATTTTTATAGATTCACAATGTTTTAAACTTGCTGTTGTTTTGTATTGTTATTTCTAGGTTATTTTATGTTTTTTTAATTGTTAATTTATTAATTAATTTTGTCGAATTTTGTTATTTTAAAAACAAATTTTATTGTTGCATGATGCACATTGCTTTTTCTTCACTAAATTAAAAAAAGCGATAAAATGTCACGAGTGGCTTGTGTTTTGTCAGTCACTGTAGAGTATACAGATCGATAGGAAGCAAATTTTGATGGATTTTTTCATTCATTTAGAGATGGGCAAAAGATTATAATAAAAGAAAGAAACAAATTAGATCCGAAGATCAAAAGAAAAAATTTGATGATACCTTTTAAATAAATTTCACAATTTGACTTGCACTTTAATTTGCTTCACAAAAGTGGTACGTACTAATTAAGACTATTATGACTATGCTTTACCTCTGTTGCGTACAAGATATCAAGAATCTTTTGAATTAATGGATGTGGCTCTCCCTCATCGGCATCTTGACATCTGTGGGGGTTACAGTATTAAAATTAGAAAAATGGCCGTCAAATGAAAATTAAATGCCCTTACAGAATTTCAATATCTCTCAGCTTGCTAAAATAGAAGTCTCTTTCCTTTTCAAGGCCCTCTAAATTCAGTCTCATGTCCATTATCTGCAAAGGAAATGAAACAGGAGATGCGTTTGTGTGATAAGTTTTAAAACACAACATATTTTGACAACTTACTTGAGTTGACAGCTCCTCAACCTGTTGATTCGATACTGTGTTCACCTGTTCGGCGGCCTTCTTCACAGCTCCGGTGTTATTTGTCGATGGCGCTGGCTTGGATGATGCAACTGGCGCCGCTGCTCTTGGTGGAACTTTTGAAACTATTGTTTATCAAAAAGTTGTAAAGTTTGTGATGTACAGAAGGAGAAAAAAAACAAAGTTGACATTAGCTTCTATTTTCGTAATCTTAAAAAAAATACTACTTCCGTGTGGGTAGCAACTATTTAAGCGAGTTACAAATATCTCACCCCACTTAAATTGCTACTTCCGCCTACTATTTTAACAAAACGTGAAGCACGAGATATGTCGATCGAAACTTATTTACATCGAGTGCAAGTGCAATTGCATTTGCGTTTGATCGAGACGAAAATGGCAAGGACAAGTATGTTAATAATGTGCTCTCAATTTTGTTAAATAAAAGGAAAAGTAATGTATGAAAGAATATTAATAATAAGCAGATGCATATATTGCATTTATATACATCATTTATATAAATAATGTATGTCATTTACCACAAAAAAGCGAGAAAAATAAAAAGTTACTACAAAAAATATTTTTGCCAAATCAAATTATTTCTCTACACATACTCGGCCGTGCATTAACCGTCGTTGGGCGTGATGACGCTGACAGAGCTGATGTCGCAACTGGTTTTCTATATGAAGAAGGCGCTGCATTCGAACCAGCACCGGGTAGACTTTTACCAGGGCCAGAACCAAAGCCCATTGGTGCGCCATCTCTAGCAGCGCTAGCATCATAATCTCTACCATCGTAATTTGCATCGAAAAATTTTTTAAACCATTGCAGGAATTCGAAATTATCTTGGAATCGAGCTTTAACTAATTTGTCAATTGGTATAATCTAAAAGAAAAATAAAAACAAATGTACAATGACGAGGAAAAACTAAATATACAGAGAAGTTTTAAAAATTTGTGTGGTGGTGGCAATGAAAGTGGTGGCGAGATAACAAATTATATTATAATTATGTAGAATAAAAAAAAATAAATGATAAATATAAAAAACCTTATCATTATATTAAGTTGAGAAATACTAAAAGAAAACCAAAAAAAAAACTACAGAGAATTTTGTGCTCTATATAGAGTGAGAATTTGTTGATTCACAAAACAACATGTGAGGAAAATGGCCAACACCAAGATTCGTTAGGTGGTGGGATGGTTGATGGGAGTGCAATGGTTGAATGAAGGAATTCATTTAAATGAACATTCGTGCTTCACGTTTATTCATCTATTTTATCATCGTTATCATCATCATCCATCACTGATTGGGACTAACTGCTTGAATGGGATGCCATCCGTGAGGGTGCTGCTGCAGCATAAGTTGAAGACAGTTGTCCCCGACTGCTAGGATGTTGTATTTGTTGACGCCTATCGATGAGATCGCTGCTGCCAGATATTGTTCCCATGCTACCAACTGCAATTCCAATGCCGCCGCCGCCGCCAGCAATGCCATGACCTAATTTAATACCACCACGAGCAATCAACGGCTCATATTCACGGCCATCATAGTTGGCGTCGAAAAATTTCTTAAACCATTGCAGGAATTCGAAATTGTCTTGGAAACGTCCCTTGATCAGTTTGTCAACAGAAATTATCTGGAGTAAATTGAAGTGGGAGAAGTGGGGCAAAGTATTTTCGTTTGTTTAGTTGTAAAAGTTGTAAGTGCAATATACGGGTATGTTTATATGTATGTAAATTAAATCAAAACACAATATCTATATAATCAATATCAAAATATTAAATAAAACATAACAGAAAACAAAATGTTGAAAAATTTCATAATATAATAACCAAATATGTTTTGCTAATACAAATTTAAAAAAATATCAAAGTAGGAGGAATATCTGAAAAGTAAAAAAAGCTATATCCTATTTATTATGGTTATCCAAGTGAACATTCGATCCTTCATGTCGCAGGCAAAATATTGCTCATACTGAATTCAACGCTCTATAATAGATGGCAAAAAAAGTAATGAGTTTCACGGAGATTTCGAAGAACCAATCTAGACATTGTGCAACTTTGAGGCCACTATCTGATTCAATCTCAAGAATTTTCACCCAATACCGGTCCTAACTATTTATTTAGGAGTATTGACTGACCGCTTTTGTTCCGTGATAGCGACGTAGATGACGCCACCGATGCGATCACAAATACTGGCATCAGAGACTTTATCCCTAGGAAATCTGTCAAATCAAACGAAGATGAATGATTTTAGGTGAAAAGTTGCCTCTGGGATTCGAAGAGGTATCCTTTCGATTATAACAAACCAAATCCTTTTGAGGAAAACTAAACAGACTTTAGACGAGCCAAATTCAATTGCATTAAAGAATTTGACCAAAAATTAAGACAAAGTATTCTACAACGTTCCAAAGGTAGCAAACACTTTTGATCATCCGAGAAACGATCTGCAAAAGCCAATTTGCTGCTGCTCATAGTCTAGCTACCTTCAAGCTTCCAGTTGCACTTGCCGTACCTCCGAGTATTGAACACTCTATGGGGCAGATCGTCTTTCGTACTCCTACAGTTGCTAGAGTTTTACGTTATTTCTATTTATAACGTGAAACGATCTGCAAAAGCCAATTTGCTGCTGCTAATAGTCTAGCTACATTCACGCCCAGTTGCACTTGCCGTACCTCCGAGTATTGAACACTTTATGGGACAGATCCTCTTTCGTACTCCTACAGTTGCTAGAGTTTTAAGTTATCTCAATTTATACAAATCTGCTGGACCAGATGGTTTCTGCTCATTAGTTCTGATGGAGTGTTCTTCAAAGCTGACCATTGCGTAAGCTTCCTTCCGAGAAGTTGGAACACAGCTTGTACCTAAAACAGACAAGCCGCTTTTTGTCATCAAATCGCTTTCTCATCTTCATTAATGATCTCTTGTCTGGTAGAACTAGATACTCTTTCGCTAACGGAAGCGGAGTGTGCTTCTCATATAATTTCACGCTTCTTATCCTCGCGAGGGCGTCAGAGCTCAGGACGTGGAATCAGCCACTTCTGATTCTGACGCATCCACAATCGTTGATACAAGTAGCGTCATCTCGGAGAAAACCGGAAAAAAATTAACCATTGTCTCATCCAAGAGCCTTGGGTTATTAGCGGACAGATATAATGTCTACGGAACGGGATAATTAAGTTAATCGGTAAATGCAGGTAAATGCCAGTGCCAAGGGCGGCCTGATTGATCGGTACGAACATAAACTTTCTTCCTATTCCAGAATTCATAACGAAAGACCTGGTGGCCCTACTGATTGCAGTTCCGAAAGAGATGGGAACACAGAACATCGTATGTGCTTCAGCATATTTCCCCGGCTACGACAATTCGCCATTAGAGAACCAGGATCTGATAGAGCACTGCCGGAACAGAAACATCCAGTATGATTGCTTTATTTAGTGCCAGCTACAACTGGCGGTACATTCCTACTATCTGGAGACATGTAAATGTGATATTTATCCCCAAACCCTGCAATAGGCCTAGTGAGCTACCTAAATCATACATACCTATAAGTCTTACATCATTTGTCCTCAAACCAATGGAGAGACTTATTGATGTTCATATTAGAGGCCGGTTAGAAATGTTTACCCCTCTGCACTCAAGTCAGTTTGCGTACAGGAAAGGCAAAAGCACAGAGGTGCCCTTCACTATCTTGTAAAGAAGATAGAAGGAAATGTTCATTCCAAGGAACTACACGACTACTACTAGTGTCCTGCAAGATGCTTTACTACACGTTTTAGAGCGGTGCAGCAAAGAAGGACTATCTATAAATCCTTGCAAAACCGTTCTAGTGCCTTTCACGAAAAGAAGACTGGTCGATTTGGGACCTATCATCAGCAAAGTCACCACGTTAGATTCCAGTGAGGTTGAATATTTCGGTGTCATCCTTGAGAAACGGCTAAACTGGAATTCTCATATCAAGTCCGCCACCGAATGCGCCACTAGGGCCTTGTGGACCAGTAGACGCCTCTACGACAAAACTTGATGCCTAAATCCTAAAATGATGCATTGGATGTATACAATGATGGTAAGACCTATTATCACGGGTGCCATGCGTACCTGCCCTGCGACAGCACTAGAAGCTATTGAAGGGCTTTAACCCCTGCCGGGGAAACTGGTGCACTGGACGCTAGAGGTCTGGTCTGGTTCACAGATGGATCAAAGATGGAAACTAGAGTTGGAGCTGGTGTCTTTGGCCCAACACCAAAGTCTCGATACCAATGGGAAAAACTCCCTCGGTTTTCCAGGTAGAACTCCATGCCATTGAGCCTGGCAGCACTTAAAGCGCTGTTGTCCAATCTAATAGACTCAATATCAGTCAAAAACTGTAACAATACACTGCAATCTCTCGCCAGACACAACAAAGTAAAAATAGGTTGATCCCTGGTCATCAGGAAATTGCAGGCAAACGAATGAACTAGCAAAGGCTGGCTCGGATTCTGCGTTTATAGGACCTGAACCCTACTGTAGTGTCAAATGTGCTGCCGTCACAGCACTAATAAATTGTTGGGAGCACAAACTTCGTCTGGCCGACTGGAAAAGCATCATGGGGATTATGCAATCCAAACAATTATTCACGTCCTTTTCCAAAAAGGAAATCCTTAATTTTAATAGGGATAGCATTAGGAAGCTGGTGACTGTGGGCTCAGAGGCAGAATGTAGGTTCTGCTCGGAGGATTACGAGACATCCGAGCACATTCTCTGTGAATGCCCAGCATTACTTTGGTTAAGGAGACGCATCTTTCACAAAGAAATATGCTCTTCAGCGGAGTAGAGAAATTCGGCCTCTAAGGATATACTATCGTTCATTATGGAGGTGGTACGTCTCTTAGAATAAACAAACCCTAAGGTACAACAGTGTCTGCCATATGGGCTAGGGTAGAAATACAAAAAAAAAATGGAGGTATGCACAACACGACTTTCTTTTACGGACGAGGCCGGAATCTGCAGTAAATGTATATTAAATTTTTTTTATTTTTTTTTTTGTTTTGTACTTTGTTTATATTTCTTTTTCACTTAACAGATTTCTCCTGGGAGCTTTACTTTTCGATGTTTTTGCATTGCATGCCATTATTCGTGCATTGATAAACGAAATACTTGCAATTGTTGTTTTGTGTGCTAGCGGAAAGCTTTGTTGGAATGACCACATATTTACGTCGTCAAAAATGTTACGAAACGATTAGGTTTCCTAACACGGAATCTGCTGAACAGAGTAGAGAACCAAGCATTTTATTATTGTGTCAAAAACTCGAACGCCGCACGAGCACATAAATGAGAGCAAAGTACATGGTGGCGACGTTAGCGAGCAGAAGATGCAAGATGGGTCCCTCAATTTAAATAGTATACAACGAATTTAAATGAATGCAATCCTTTTACTATCTCGGGTCAACAGCAGCAGCCGATAATAGCATAAAACCAGAATGGGCACTTAAAGACAAAAAAACCCAGGAATTAAACCATAACATAAAAGTGTATAATGCAATGGTCAACATTCTGACCTCTTAGGCGCGTTCGAGAGGAAAGTCTTTCGGCGATTTGTTGGCCCCGTAAGTTTTTTTTTTTTTTTTTTTTTTAAACTCATTAAAATTAAAAATTAAAAAATTAGAAGGAATGTGATTTACAATATAATACATTCCTCACGTTTGTAGTAAGGAAGGACGATCCCAGTTTCTATAAGTTTCGCGAAGTCGACATCGTGAAGAGAATTAGGCTCAGTTAGCTCCAGTGGACAAGACACCTAGCTTGCATTAGCAAAGGGGATCTATCCTTGTCGGAAAGCTTTTTGCGGTAGGATTTATGGGATACGACAACGACGCCGGTCAAGCCTGCGCTGGAAAGATGGCGTAAGCCAGGACGCCCAGAGTTTAACTGGTTCGAAATCGGTAATCGGGTATGTGTGAAAACACCTTGGAATTAGCGACTCGGTTTTTGCAACATACTCAATTCACGCAAACGCTTCTATTAGTGACGTTAATAGAGTGTACACGACAGATGCAGGAGGACCTTTCAAGATTGAGCAGATGGTTGATGTTTAATAAACTTAAATTAAATGTTAAGAAATCGAAGTGCATGGCTATCAAGCATAATATACAGCTAAATCTTATTATCGATAATGAAACACTTGAGCAAGTTCACCAAATCAAGTATTTAGGAGTCATATTCGACATTAAAACAACATTTCACCAACATGTAGAACAAGTTGTAAAAAAAGTATCGAAAAAAATTGTTTTTTTCAACAGAATCAGAAAAAAAATGTCTATGTTATGTGCAATAAATATATTTAATGTAATGATTAAACCACACTTCGAGTACTGTTCCTCAATCTTATACCTGTGTAGCGATACGCTATTGCTAAAACTACAAAGACTGCAAAATAGAGCAATGAGAATAATTTTAAAATGTAAACGACTTACTTCTGTCCGATTAATGTTAGAAACTCTTAAATGGTTAAATGTCAAACAAAGAATCCTATTCAATGTATTATGTTTTATTTTTAAAATTAAAAATGGTATGCTACCAATGTATCTTAGGAGATATTTGAGATTTGTTGCTGACTCTCAGCCCTATAATTTGAGAAACCAAGGGGATTTTAGAATACCACACTATGTTGTTAGCATTACTCAAAATAGTATAGTGTATAAAGGTTGCCGCTTATTCAACACACCACCGCTATATATAAAATGTGAAACAAACTTTAACAGCTTTAAGAAACAAATTCTTGAGCATATAATATAGTTTCCCACACAGATAAAGTCATAATTAAGTCATTCTTATATTTGTATATTTTTTAATTGTTTATATTTCTTTTTATATATCTATATTCACCTTAAGTTAAGTTAGAATTATTATTAATTGTAAACTGAATTTTAATAGCAGAGCTCTGCTAAATAATAAACGAAATCAATCAATACTGTAACAAAATTTGTTTTTATGCAAAACTCTGACAGGATGTTGAATGTAATTTTCTTTCAAAAACAATGCCAAACCAATGCAAAAAAATCAAACAATAAAGAACACAAATTTTGCAGACTATTTTTCATTTGCCATTTTTGCAAAGATAGCAACAATGTTATTTATTAATTTGGTTTTTAATAAAATGTCTGAAAGTAATCAGAAAAAGGTTGTGGATATGTATTGAGTATTATCGATAATAGACAAGTCTAATTACAAACATGTAACTAATAGTTTCCGCATGATCTAATGTCTATTTATTTGCGATATCATTTAATAAAACATAATCACGAGATACGTGATACAGAACCTTATCATACCACGCGTGCAAGTGTAAATAATCGTCCAATCATACAGTGCATTGTGGTAATAATTGATTGATTGTCACATTATATTTATCAGCAAAAAATGGTTTCACACCAGAACAATTAGGTGTCGGATATTGTAACATACACCTTGTAATTGGATAATTTGCATAATATCTACAACTGAGAAGATTCTATTAATACAATAAGAGTTGCGCAAACAGAATTGGTCTCTTGATCAAATTGATTCAACTTTGTTAATGCGGAAGAATTTTTTTCAACTATTATTACCCTGATACGAGTAGGAATAAAGTAATCAATAGAATGGAATAATATTTTTTTTTTCTTTTGGTTCCAAATTGCTTCAAAATTCTTACGGACAAAATTATAAAAAACAAATTGAAAGGAAAACAAAGAAGCCAAAAACTTAAACCAACCAGCTTTAAACCCAAACGTACAAACACTACTTACTTTGTCGACACTCATCTTTTTAAACGATGCTTGCAGTATTTTGAAATTTTGGATATATTCATGTTCCAGATTTGTGCGGAACTTGACACGTTTCATTGGTACTGATCCGGGAAAGAGCATATCCATAAACTGACAATAGGCGGCTCCTGTGTGTGTGTTGTTGAATGATGTATTAACATTGACATTAAAATAAAAAAAAATATTTCTCACTCACCAGTACAGAGTTCTTCAATTTTAGAAAATTGTGCTTGAAGGCAGTCATTGACCCAAGAGAGCATATCATGCCTAGACAGATTATCCGTGGTCACATTTGTGGAGTAAACGTTTACGGCCATTTTGATTATTTAGCTTAAAGAATTAGAAAACAAAAAATATATGAAAAATTCGAATTGACTTTTCCCCAGTTTTAAAATTTAATTTTCTACTCTTGACTTTAAGTGAAGCAACATACAAAACGAAAACGATTATAAAATGATTTGCTGCGTAAGAGGAAATTCTTCTTAAACTCCTCTTCAAAAATGCAACTCTTATCTACTGTACCCGAGTATCACTTTAAACTATTCACTGCATTTTCATAACCCACTAGAGAAGGAAATTAAAAAAATGTTCATAGTAGTAAAATTATATGTCTTTATATTATGTACCGTATTATAGAAAACAATCTTTCGAAAATCTGTGTGCCAGGCCGGCTTAACTATTCTTTCACATTAACAGATCAAATCACACACAGGCTTATTCATCAACATTAGTCATCACTCATCGATTAGGTGGTTTGACGTCTATTTACTTTTAAATTTAATGCACTACGAAAAAATTCCAACTTAAAGAAAACACACACACCAGCATGCTGATTAAATTACAGTAAAACAGTGAACAGGAAACCATATTATAATGTAGTGGGGGTGGCTGCATTCAACTGAATCAATTTAATTGTTCCATATTAAGCATTTTCGTGGTTTTATTCAGGTTTCGTGATTCGTTGTTTGTACCGATTATTCGATTAATTTTCATTTTTGGGGTTAAAATTTACGAGTAAGGTCGATATTTACTGTTATATATCCGTGCAGTATTTTCGGGGACAGTTCTGTATTTAACCAGCTTTTCCGCGACATTTTATTGAGTACTACGAAACGTTTTTAGTACCGTAAATTGTTTTGTATTTTCATATTGGATTTATTTATCATATTATTAAGAAAGTAGAAGAAGTCCTTCAATAACCACTCAGAACCATCTTAACAATATTTTAATAGTTTCCGCTGAATCCAGATAACGTCAACCAATGACTCACAATTAAGAACCGTCAAAACAAAACAGTTCTGCTTGTCTGTAACAGAATGTGCAGGTTGAAGCTGATGTACTATTTTACAGCTATTGTGTTTGGTGTGCTTCCTCTACGAATATTAACCTGCACCCGACACTTTTTTTTAAATTTACTTACTAAACTGAATCTTAGAACTATTGTTATTAATAAATAAATTACCATATAAATTAAAACTACTATATTACACTTGCAATCTTCTTTGCTTAGATCTAACATTTTCTACAGTTTAATATATAAAAATTAGGAAGAACAAAGTTTCTTCCGCTATTTCTTATAAGATAAGAAAAACTTAAAACTTATTAAAATACTTAAATAGACTTAAAAGCTAAATTCCTACACGTAGCGGACACGGTACACGGTCTAGCAACATACGCGTAGTATATTAAAGGCACGTTGCATAAATCTGACAAGTAACCCAATGCGTCCAGATACAGAAATATCTCAGGTGGTATGAATCCCACTCTTCAATGTATTTTTAAAGCAAATAAAATGCTCTCGAAATTAAGACATTTTCAATAGAGGCTGACCGAGCGAAATGGTTCCTAGTAAGGTTAAGAATGATATTGTCGATTCTTGACACTCCGGAAGCATCCAGGAGAATGTTCGCTTCTGTACACATGCATACATGCTCTAAGATATTTCCTCTCAAAGGTACAAAGTTTTTCCATATATGATGCGAGTGATGTTCCAACACATGGCACACGCATACGTCAAATGAATGCCTGGTAGAGGAAGACGAAACAGTATAACTTCGCATTTTGAATGGCTTATCTTAAGTTTCCATGTTTTGCAGTATGTCCGCAATTCGTCGAACTTGCTTTGCAGCTTTCTTTTGAATATCTTCAAATTTCGAACCGTCAATATCGTCAGAAATGCTGGGAACGCATTCACTAAGTCACTAAATATTTCAGAAGTATATATGTTGAACAAGATTGGTGCGCTTACTGTACCCTGTGGCAGACCGTTGGTGATTTATACTAATACTATAAAGAGGTAATGTTGGTTTTTATGTAGTAGGTAATCTGCGAAACTACTCGACCGATTTTAAAAATTCTTTCACCAATATTTAGAATAAACTTCAGGGTGAACATAGGCTATTTATATTATCCCCTTTAAATAAAAGGGCGTTTAGTGCCGACCAATTTTGTAACTAAAAACCTATTTGCCGGCGGTCACGAACCTCCCCGTAGTTATCGGTCCAAAAAGATTTGATGTTTTTTTTTTTGGTTTTCAAAAACGGTTTTTCTTGAACGGTTTGAAATTCTTGTTTGGTTTTGTATCAAACGAAAGGAAATACAAGTACAAATAAATTTCAATTACCCCAAGGATTTTGTAGAACCAAATAACGGGCATGCATGGGTGCAAGCTATACTGCATATACCGCTATAGTGGGAGCCGTGGCTCAGTGGAAAAGAGCATGTACTGAGCAGGAGGTTCGTGGGTCGAATCCCAGCATTACCAAAAAAAAAGTATTTTTTACGGTGCCTCACCTCTCGCGAATGGATGACAAACGTTCCAAGAGTAATAAACTTGTCCCGGAAAGCTTCTCATTTTGCCGTTCGGAACCGGCCTTAAATAGTAGGTCTCCATCCAAAAATATACATGTACAACACAAATGGTCGCAAGAAGTTAGGCCTTGGACCGCAACGGTCTGTCGCGCCGAATAATTAATTATTATTATATTGCAGTTTAGCCGAAAGATACACTCGATGCCGAACAAGAAGGTTTCCGCACTGGTTCCTCCTGTGTAGACCACATAAACACCCTGCGGATCATTATTGAACAGTGCGTTGAATTCCGGTCACCACTACACCTGCTGTTCATCGATTTTGAGAAGGCGTTTGACAGTGTCAACAGACAGTTTATCTGGCTCGCCTTGCGCAGGAGAGGTTTACCCGATTAACTAATAGCCACTAATAAAGCAACCTATAACGGCTCTAAATGTCATGTGCTGCATAGAGGAAAGCTGTCAGAGGAATTCGAGATCCTAAGTGGGGCACGACAGGGTTGCATTCTATCGCCGATACTCTTTTTGTTGCGTTGAATTCCCATCACCACCGCACCTGCTGTTCATCGATTTGGAGAAGGCGTTTGGCAGTGTCAACAAACAGTTTATCTGGCTCGCCTTGCGCAGGAGAGGTTTACTCGATTAACTAATAGCCACTAATAAAGCAACCTATAATGGCTCTAAATGTCATGTGCTGCATAGAGGAAAGCTGTCAGAGGAATTCGAGATCCTAAGTGGGGCACGACAAGGTTGCATTCTATCACCGATACTCTTTTTGTTGGTGTTAGTGATAGCCATATGCTTCGCGCGGCTTTATCTACTGGAAACGGAGGAATTCGTTGGGCTCTTACATCTCAACTCAAACATCTGGACTACGCTGACGACGTTTGTTTACTCTCAAACAGGATTATGGAGCTGCACCAAATGACAACAAATGTGGAAAGTGGGGCAAATGTTGCGGGTTTGAAGATTAATACTGCCAAAACCAAAATTATCAACCTCGGCACTAACTCAGTATCTCAAGTTTATATTGCTGGACAGCCGTTAGAGAGAGTAGAGAGTTTCCAATATCTTGGGAGTATTGTCTCGACCGAAGGTGGAACCGAACCGGACATTGTAATCGCATCGGCAAAGCAAAATCTGTGTTTGGAATGATGTCCATGATATGGCGAAGCAATGTGATCAGCTTAAACACCAAGCTGCGACTGTTCCTTTCAAATGTTAAATCTGTGCTGTTGTATAGGTGCAGCACTTGGAGGGTGACCGCTACTATCACAAAAAGATTACAAACGTTCGTAAATAAGTGCCTACGGAACATCTTAAGGGTTTTCTGGCCTAACCGTATCTCTAACGAACATCTTTACCAGAGAACGGGTCACGAACCAATAGGCACAACCATCCAACGACGGAAGTGGCAGTGGATTGGTCATACACTCCGAAAAGGAGACAGTTCCATAGCAAACTACGCAATGCAATGGAACCCGTTATCTCAGGATGGTAGAAGAACAGGTCGTCCGAGAAATACATGGCGCAGAACAGTTGAGGAATAGTCACGGCAATTGGGGAAGAGTTTGAGAGAGCTGAAGCTCATTGCCAGAAACCGCACGCAATGGCGCGTAGGCGTAGTAGAGGTCCTAGGACCCACAATTATAATCTGTTTGTTAAATAAGAGGTTAACCATTTATGAAATTTGCCATGGATACCACGCTTACTAAACTTTTTTAAAAGAAAATTATGATCCACACTATCAAAAGCCTTCGAAAAGTCTGTGTACAGCAAATCAACTTGTAAGCTGTTTTCTAATGCATGGTTACAGATAAAACATGTTAAATTTGTGACTGTAGGCCGACCAGACATAAATCCATGTTGGAAAGGGGAAATAAATTCTTTTGTAACGAAATACAGTCTATTTTTAACTAGTTTTTCAAAAAGCTTTGGAGTCGCTGACAATTTACAAATAGGTCTATAGTTTTCGATAAGGTGTTTTCGACCGCATTTTAAAAAAGGATTTACATATGAAATTTTCCATTCATCTATACATCAGTCACAACTCACAATGCATAAATATGTATAGGTGTCATGCATCAGTATAGACTGTTATCTACTTGGATATTAAAATACAGAAAAACATATTTTCAATAACATATAAATAATTGGAAAACGCCATCACATTATATCGAATCAAAACCTGAACCTGATTACCAGCCATTTTCATACTCATAATGTTGCTCTTTCCTGTGCCCTTTTATTCGGAAAATTATATAATAAAGCGTTTGGATAGTATCGATTTTTATGTTACAATAATTGTTTGTACCATATTTATAAAGATTATGTACATTACAGTTAATATACATTTTTAATTAATCATTTCTAACGAAAGAGTTCAAGTGTCCACATCGTAAATAGGTTAAAACCAATTCCAGGACCTTTTTAGGTGAAACACTGCGATTCACTAGATTAGAAGCAGGCAATATTGAGAACTAAAATTATTATTGAATTATTTGAAGGATCCGAAAAATACAAAGAAATCCCAACAGCAAAAATTGTCAGACAAGCCCCCATTTAGCTGTTTGACATCAGAGAAGCAGGAGGTGTTACTGCAAGTAGACATTGCGCTCAAATAATCCTTCAGGCATTATAATTGAGCGGTATTTGGTAGTAGCCAGCATCTATCGTTCGTCGTGTGATTCGTAGTTTCAAACACCTCAAGCGACTAAAGCTGAAGAAAAACCCACCACTTAATGCTTCGTAAAAGATGCAACGCAAGTTGGAATAACTGGAAAAAAAAGTAGTCTTTCCTGACGAAAAAATGTTCAAATTAAATAATAAAAGAGGAGCTCTTTTAAAACGGCCATCATAGCAGTGATGGGCGCGTTACGGTTTGAGCTGCAATATATTAGTATGGCATCGAGTGGTAAAAAGCTCAAAAACAACAGGAAATAGCTACAAAACTGGGTAAAGAATAAGCTTATTCACGATCTCTTTGAACCACTTTCATGGAGAATTCAACACGAATGCTTCTATACACACTCGCTCGCATTGTTTAGGTTGTGTTTATGGCGTATAGCGTATTCGCGTCTCGCGAAGCGATGCGATTCGCTGCTAGCGATCAATTACATGCGTACATATGGAGGTGTTTATGGCGCAGCGATTTGGCGAAAAGCGAAATGAGCGACTGTACGCGACTGCAAGCGACTGCGTGCGACGAAAAACTGCAATCGAAATATTTTGAATCAGTTTAGCGAATCGCTCGTTCATTATGGAAACATTTATTGAGGTTGTGCGCGGAAACCAGTGTTTGTTGAATAGAACGATATCGCTTCCAAGATATATTTAAATGTTTCACCGTTCATACGATAATACTCTTTAAATTTTTCAGGAAATTGTTGGAGGCGGGGGTGCAAATGCTGAAATTCTCCATGACATTTGCGTTCTTTGTTCTATTGGATGCACTTGAAATCTCTTATTCATTTTTAATGTTTTCAAATATTTTTTACGAAGCAAATAACTGCTTTACAATAACAGTAAGCGCCTTATTTTAGCACGCATGTTGTTCACAGGCATAAAACAATGCGAATTCGCTCTGCCATAAACACTCAATCGCTTGCGATTTCGTACGTAGCGATGTCGCTTGTGATACCGTGAAAAGCCATCGCGTCGCGCGACGCAAATACGCTTCGCCATAAACACAGCCTTAATCGTTTGTTGCCAGTAAAAATGTCGAACTTTTACCATGGCCACCATATTCGGCAGAACTTAAAATTATCACATGAAAATTTTACGAAGATGGAAAAAAATACGATGACAAGGAACCTCATTGTACAACTCAAATAAAGATCGAATTTTTGTTTTTTTCTTTCCTGACATTTAACTGGACAAATATAAATTTTATCTCCCAAAAAGATGTGCTTCTCTTCTAGTGAACCGCAATGAATTATCAAGAGTGCAATAGAAATATTTAGTGCATTATTTGTTGTACATAGAAGTTCAACAATAGCAAATACAGGAAGAAGGAAATACAGATTAAAATACAAAACACTCAGACGATGAGTCCACTGACAATTAGAGCAAATGAATAGGGAGTTTTAAAATGTCACTGTGTTTTGTTTTGTCATCGCCAGCTATACACATCTAGGGCTTATTGTTATCAGATTTAATGACTTTGCAGACTACTTAAGCAAATTTCTACAAGTTTACAATAAAAATGGTGGAACCAGTCTATTCACAAATTTGGTGAAAGTGAAGTTGTTGCACTCGATACTTCCAAGGCATTTGACAGAGTCTGGCATCAACTTCGAAAATGAATGCCTATGGAATTTATAAAACCCTGCTTGTTTCTGACCGTTCAATTCACGTCGTATTGGACGGTTTCAAATTTAGTGTTCATCGAATGAACGCCGGCGCTCCCCAAGGCTCTGTTTTGTCTTCGACACTCATTCTCATTTTCATTATTAATCTCCTATCCGCTACTTCTAATCCAATTCATTGTTTCGCTGACGACAGCACTCTTAGCTTTTCATACGAGTTCGCATCTCTCCACGCCCCTCTTCATCACAAGGGGAACTTGAACAACCATATATGTTAAATACGTTAAATTCTGACCTTGACAGCATAACAAGGTGAGGACTACACAATAGAGTAGAATTTAACGCTTTCAAAACCCAATGCTATCTTCTGTCCTCTCAGCAGAATTTAAACCCAACCATTATCCATGAATGGATCCTGCATCAAAGAAACTTAAAAACTCGCAATACTTGTTATGTGCGTCAACAACAAGCGTTGTAGGAATGACCACATATTCGCAATCGCTAAGAACGCTGCGAAATGTTTAAGTTTTATTAAACGTTGCAAGCGTAATTTAAACCCTCAACTTTTATCAATAAATGGATCTTGCATCAAAGAAACCGAAAAACTCTCAATTCTCGGTATGTGCATCAACAACAAGCTTCGCTGGAATGACCACATATTTGCCATCGCAAAAATGCTGCGAGATGCATATTTGCCATCGCAAAAATGCTGCGAGATGTTTAGGTTTCCTAAAACGGTGCAAGATGTACTTCACTCCTTCAGATCTGGCTACTATTTACAAGGCGTATATTCGCCCTAAACTTGAATACAACTGTATTGTCTGGACAGGTGCCCCCAAGACCACATTGCCTCTACTAGACAGAGTTCAGAACCGCGCGTTAAAACTTATTGGTGACGTAAATATCGTGAAAACAATCGAATCGCTTGAACATCGTAGGAATGTTTCCTGCTTATCATTGTTTTATCGCTTTTTCCACAAGCGGTGTTCAAAAGAAATATCCAGATGCATCCCGCCCATCCTCCAACCCAACCACCGTGTCTCAACTCGAGCTCAGAGGTCAACAATAAAATCTATCTTCGGACGTACCAACCAATTCAGAGATTCTTTCTTTAGCCGCACAATAGTTATGTGGAATGAATCTGCAGTCATTTAAGACTCACGTGCATAGACATCTCACCTTTTCCTCACCTTAATTTCCAAACGCCCACGCTGTGCTAAGCATTGTAAGGGTGCAAACGCCTTGAGCGTGTGTACATTATAAAAAAACGGCAATATCACACTTGATATAAACACTCGTATTATGCATTCGATCAATGGTGTAATATCTAAGAGTTTAAAAAATGTAGCTAAAATTTGGTTCAAAATAGAACTATAATTCGAAAAATATCATATTTCGTATTTGCAAAGCATGCAATTTAATGCCATATACGAAAGGCAAATTGAGAAACTTTTCGTGACAATTATTTTTTTCTGACGTTTGACATTCGCGCAAGGTAGGACCAGGACCGTGAAACAAATTTTTGGTCTTTCTAGGATTTGAACCGCCAACCTCCTGCTCAAAAGTTCAAAGTACTAGTACCACTAGAGCCACGGCGATATAAAGTTTATGAATTACCAAAATCCACCAAATGGACCAAGGCATCAGAAGAATGTATATAAAAAGAAGCTCAATATTGAGTGATGACAAATTAAGCCATCGACAAGAAATAGGAATAGGGTGAAGATATTTTATGGAAGCCACACTACTCAAAAAGAAAGTTTGTACGGAAAAAAAACATTTAGCAAAACAAACAGAAACACTTTACATATTTAACACTGACTGATCTGTCAAATTAGGCAGCTCGACCTGCATTCAAAAACCAGTATACTTATAGGTACATATTAAAACCAACAAAATGAGTTTTAGGGAATATAGTTGAGAGGAAGTATTTCTATGTACATATATCTGCTTTAAAACCATCCCAAATACCAGCCAATTATTAAAATGTATTTAATGTGATGTGACTTAAGTGCGACTGCCTGTTAAGTATTACAGAAATAATTGTCAGTAAGTTCCAAGCACATTATCTGACAGCCAACAATAAAAAATTAGAAATTATATTGTTGCATTGACTACTGTTTACACAGTCACCATTAATAAAAGTCAATTAGAAACTTATAAAACTTAGTACTGAGAACTGAGAAATTAATAAAAAGACGAGTGGAAATTAAACCAAACCACAAAATATAAAGGGCAGCTGGTTAGTCGGGCAGGTATTCAGCAGGCAGGAACGCGGATGACGCAATCGAAATACAGTAAGCACACGTCAATATGCCGTCAATATACAGAAAACAAATGAAATACAAAGAATTATTATTAATTATTAATAATTCACATATTAATACTTTCGGCTCTTGCGGACCTGATCCGAAAACAAAAATCACGAGTCACGTACAATTTCTAATGGAGGTCACGGAGAGACACGAAAAACAAAACTTATTGCCGGTTGCATGCTGTCAAAAAACAAAAAAAGGAGTTCCCTTTTAAGGAACTTTGCACTACCCTACCGCATTGTACTTAATCTTGATCGGGAGACAAAGCAAATTTTATTTTTATTTATTATATATATGTATAGTTACTTATATTAGCCACTTTACAGGCAGACGCATTTTTATAATTGCAATTTCCTTTTCAACTGTTTAATTTCGTAGAAATATCTTAATTTATTTTTTGGTCAATCACATCACTCACCTCAATATCCCTTATGTTTTCAGAAAAATTTCCACTCCTGTTGATTTATATTTTATTTCACGAAAGTTTCACAAGAAAACAATTATTTTAACTCACAATCGCAAACACATTTAAAATAAAAATTCTCTGGCTTTGACTAGCTAAAACCTATCCAAGAACAATTGAAGAATGAGCTACCGACCAACCACAGATGCACAGAACAAATAAAAATCAAGCAAAACCGATCAACATCCACAGACCCCACAGCCACAACGAAAGACGTCGTCCGACTTGCTGTTGCTATTTTTTTTCCTTTTTACGAACCGTGAATATTCAAGTGTAATCATATAGCTTTAAATGCATGTGTCCCAATTTTTTGCTGCTTCTTAATGGGAATGGTTTTAATCATATAAGCCAGAGAGAGAAACAATAGATGTTTAGTATCAAAAAATAATTGCAAATGGCAATGCCAACAGCAAATATTTAAATTTAGTACGTTTTAAATGTGGAATAAAAAGTGAACATTAGTAATTTTTTCTTAAAAATTCTTACACATTAAAAATAAGACTTCTAGTTCTTAATGTGTATTCATAAATAAATAAATAAAAATTAAATTTAGAAGATTAAAAACAATAGGTTTCCAGATGTACCAAATTTAGGTCAAAATAAAAACTAAATTTGAAAACTAAAACTAAATTTTTAAATAAAAAATATTGAAGTCCATTTTCCATTAATCCACCCACACTAAACATAGACAGTTTTTTTTATGTCGGAGAAATCTGAAGGCCGATTTTGGTCGCAAAAAGCGAATCGGAAAGTTAAAGTGAGTCCCCCTCCTGCAGAACCGCAAGTTCGCATTGTTAGTAGGTGTTGTGTGTGTTACGCTTGATTTACATAATTATAACATTCGTGTAGTTTCAATCTCTTCTGGCTAAGCACTACTTCCGCTCATTTTTTCTCGCACGGTTATAGTCTAAATTCTCTCTCTATTAGTATGATTTTCTAAAGCATGCGCATAGCTTGATTTTGTTCTTCTGCCAAGAGCAGTGCTGCTGTTGACATTTTTGGAACAGAGTATATTACAGGTTTTTGGGAGTATATTAAAGAACACGATAAAAATATTTATAAAAAAAAGTTCCAATAGTAAAACAAAAACGGCTTTCATATTACAAACATATTTTTTAATTGCTTTTTGCCCGTTTTTGTTATTGCACAGAAAAATATAAGATCGTTTCGATTTTTAATTACTTCATAAAGTAGTATAAAGTAATAGTTTTTGGTAAAATAGAAGTATGGCCGATGAAATAGTGGTATATTACTGATTGACGTACAGCAGAAGTGGTCCCGAGCATGTGATTAGTTTGCAAGAAGCTGTTTGACATTTAAAGACTTCTCTCCTAGTCACGAGTAGACGAGTTGTGAATCGGGTTGGGGAAAGAACGAACCGATTAGCAAAAAGCGACAATTTTTGTACTAGATTCTGTCGATTAAAGTCACACTAAAGTTAATGCTCCATATTAGTCAACATGTCCCATCTTTAAAGAAGCAAAAAAAACTACAGCTGTCAGAAAATGTTCTGTATATTTTTTCAGATTAAAAAGATCATATCCGAGAATTACCGGAGCATAAAAAAAGGCCTCAGAGAAAAAAGATTTCTCGGAGAATGAAAAAACAAAAAAAAACAAAGATAAGAATTCTGACAGTTATCTCTCTTCAATTTCAATTTCCAACATAACGAGCAAACATTTTTTTTGTCAAAACCATAATCCATACAATCCTGTAAGACTTAAGTATAAAGTGAGAGCGCCCTTACAGGATTGTATGGATTTTAGTTTTGACAAAAAAAATTGGTTGCTTGTTATGTTGGAAATCCATACAATTCTGTAAATCTAAAGTCTTAAGTTTTTTTTAAGCAAAACTTAAGACTTAGACTTTCAGAAATGTCTGGATTTGGTTTTTAAGAACTTAATACTTACATTTTTTTGTCAAAACCAAAATCCATACAATCCTGAGAGTCTTAGGTATTAAGTTTTTCATTGTGAGAGCACCATTAAAGCACTCTCACAATGGAAAAACTTACAAGATTGTATGGATTTTGGTCTTAACAAAAAAATGTGTGCTCGTTATTTTGAAAATCCATACAATCTTTTTAGTCCTAAGTTTTAAGTTTTTCCATTGTGAGAGCGCCGTAATAATTCATTATGTGTATCTGTCAAAAAACTGGTTCGCTTCGCACACATATATTAGCCGTATTTTATTTGCCGAGCAGCTATTATTATAACAGCTGCATTTTATTTGCCGAGAAATAAGGAATTCGAATGTCAAAACCAGCCAAACAACAGGTTTTCCAATTCCAAAGAAGGAATTCGACAGTGCAATTCGTGTTGTAATTCCTTATTCCTCGGCAAATAAAATACGGCTAACATATATCTGTTAAAACATTGTATGAATTTTGACAAATAAAAATTTTGTTCGTTATGTTGGTGGAAATCTTGTGACAAAACTTTTAACTTTTTTTAAGTCAGAGAGCTCTCACGATAGAAAAACTTTAAACTTACAAGATTGTATGGATTTTGGTTTTGACAAAAAAATATGTTTGCTCGTTATGTTGGAATCCATACAATCTTGTTAGCCTTTTGTTTTTTAATGTGAAAGCGAATGTACAATATATAAATATATAAAATTTAGAGATTGTGTTTTAAACTATGTTTCGTGCACAATCAAGCAAGTTTGATAAATAATACGAAGGAGGCTAGGTCCTGACCGGTTGCAGAAGAAAAGAATTAGGAATAAGTAAATTTGAAACATCAGTCTTAAAAAACAGTCTCGATTACAATGCACTTCGTTAGAATTCGTGCATTTTGGGATATTCAAATGCAATAGGACATATCTTATCGAGTCTTTATCAAGTACAATTTTTACTTTACTGTAGGCGCCCACACGTGAACAAGGCGTAATGTATCCGGTGTGTGGGTCGAATGTTCATGTGTTGGAATTTAAATTATGGGAAAAAATGCACAAAACAAAAAAACACCGAACCGAATATTTAAAAGTCCTTACTTGTTTTGCAATAAATGGATTCTTGGTTTATTGAATTTATTATTCGATTCAATATTCACTATATCAAAAGAGTAAATATCCACTTTTTATATCTAAACATTAATTAAAAACTGCAAATGCAAATAATTCAGATTTTCGACAGAAGAAAATGGAGCACTACACACAACACCAGAGTCAAGAAGCAGAAAACAGAATAGTCTTGGTCCGTTTATCGTCGTCATGTGGTCCTTTTCATGCACGTCACACCAATAACCATCTTTTTTTATCTTATCTCACTGTCAGTTCTGAATTTTTCTGATTACAATTAGGCGTGTTATTTTTTGTGTCGGAAAAAATGCAATGTCCAAAATAATATGGGTTCCGTGATATTCAATTATTTTTTCTCTGTTCGAAAAATGAATTTTTCTAAGTTTAATGGATGTTGGGGGATAATTGGTACCACATAAAAGTTAATAAAAATAGCTTTCGTCTTAAAAGAAATTGGGTTCAATCCAACCCCCGTCGTCAGAGTTAGAGCCAAAAAATGAGTTTCTCATAAAATTTCAGCAGGGGGCGTGCTTAAAAGCGGGGTGAAAGCTTTCACACTCTATCTTAAGCATCCATGCTGAATTACTTCTTCATCCTGGGTCATGAAGAAAATTTCTTAATTTAGGCAAAAGGAGTCTCGTTTCTTCTGTTTGTTGTGCCCTAGCTTCTTTTTCAAAGCCGATTTGTAGTCGGACCAAACCCAAAAAATTATTTAGGTTAGCCACAAATAATTATATACAAATCTACCATCGTCGTGAACTGCTGGCGGTTGGTTGTTTTCTTTCTGGAAATATAAATCGAAATCAGGTTTCGTTTTTTTTTTAAATTTATTTATTAACATACTTTTCACTGCTCATTATAAACTTTACTAGCATCAATAGTTAATAAATCATATGCTATATTGCTTTCAACAAAATGAGTTAGGTATTTTTTGTGGTTAACGGCTGATCAAAGCAACAGCAGAAACTAACCAAATCAATTGGTCAATTTTTTGTTTCATGTGTTTGCCAACTTATCCACATATAATTTTTAAAAGTCGACTAAAAATTTGGTTAAATATTTCTTAATCAAAAATTTTTTTGGTTAACGCTAAACCTCTTCTGGTCTATCCAATGTGTTTGTTGTAATTTTTATTTTTTTGTCACGACACGTCCACGACAATTTTACAGCTGATCTATATTTTCAAAAATAATTTTATTAATATATTTATACTATTTTGGCAGATAATTGTAATAAATGTAGAATTTATAAATGTAATTTTAATTACAAATAGTACTTGTTAAATATTGAGTTATTTTTATCTTTAAGGTTTATAAGAAGGGGTGCGTTTACATTTTACAATAATGCTCTCTTGCTTACCGACGATTCCAATAATGGCAAACAACTCAAAATAGGACTAGATTCCCTCCACAGTGCATACGTCATATGAAGGATAAAAAAAATACCGTCCATTAAAAAAAATAGAGCCAATAAAACCTACCTCAGAATATTCAGGGTCAAAAACTGAGTTTTCATATCATATGATATGATTGAGTTTTTTCCATACAAAAAGAAGTGATATTGCAAACTACGGTAACTCAACCATATGATATACATCTCAATTGTATAAAATACCACATAAACTAAATACAAACTGATCCAACTTCCGTTAATTTAATACCAATATTTATAAAAACTCCCACTGTTGAACTTTTCCGGAAAAGTCCGTTTTTTTACTTTAACTCTGTTGATGGTGGTTCGATAGGCCTCAGTTCAATAGACGGTATTTTTATTATCTTTTATATGATACAAAACCTCCTTAAAAGCACTGAGAAAAATGAATTTAAAAAAAAACTGGAAGCCCTCCCACATAGCCGGGGCGCCGCCCGCAAGTCCAGTTAACTTTCTTATGCAGTGGTAGGTGGGAGCGTGGCAGGTGGTGAGAATTCCGTTAATCGCTATGCCGTATATTTGCCCTAAATCCTATTTTTGCGCTTTATAGAAATTTTGAAAAACTAAAACTCATTTCTTTTATCATCTATTCACAACTACTTTGTAAGGCTTGGGAAGGTGTAATGAATTGCAGAAAATATGATAATTTTCGGTTAGGAAGGACAGAAACCACGTTTTATTTGCTTTATTGCTAGCATGAATAATATGATGCTCCATTCCTTCGTGCATTCAGCTCTCAATATTCAAATAAAACAACCAAACCGATTTTCTTTAAAAAAATATAATATTCTTTTATGCAAATAAACTTTAACAAAAATTTTAACAGTTTGTTCCTTAAATTCTAATAAATGCAATTTTTATCGAAAACATTAGGTAAGTCAATAATATTACATATAATAAATGCAGTTTGCTTGGAACTTTCGATTACACCATGGCGCGCTTTACATACGAAAAACGCCGAACTTGGTATTATGACCGACAGTGTTGAGAGCAACCTTTAAGCTCAAGCCTAGCACAATGCGAGTCTTCGACGGATCAATTATGCCATCGTCCCAGAGTCTGGCAGTACTGTAGTATGGTGATCCCTCTTCTTCAAATAGTTTTAAGATCGGATCTTTCAGTTTCATTCGATTTTCTTCAGTAAACTCTTTGTTAGCACGCGTATGCTGCTCTTCAGTAATTTGAGCCATAACATTTGCAGCTTGAGCTCCACCCATCACTGAGATCCGAGCATTAGGCCACATATATAGAAATCGAGGAGAATATGCACGACCACACATACCTATGGATTAAATTTTTTTAAACTTTTAATATTCGCAATGAATTTAATGTAATATGTTACAAGAGATAAAAACTACCATAATTTCCAGCTCCGTAAGATCCACCAATGATAACCGTAATTTTGGGTACATTTGCACATGCAACGGCTGTAACCATCTTCGCTCCATTCTTTGCAATGCCATTAGCCTCAGCATCACGACCAACCATAAAACCTACGATGAAATGACAAGAATGAAACTATTTATAAAAGCCTCGTATATCTGATTTACCAGTAATATTTTGGAGGAATATTAAAGGGATTTTGCGCTGAGCGCAAAGTTCTATAAAATGAGCTCCTTTAAGAGCACTTTCTGAGAAAAGAACACCATTATTGCCAACAATGCCGACTGTTATACCATATAACCTAGCAAATCCGCACACGAGGGTTTCACCGTACAGTTTTTTAAATTCACTGAACCTACTGCCATCGACAATACGCGCAATAACCTCACGTATATCGAAGGCTTTGGTTAGGTCTGGACCAACGATACCGTACAATTCTTTGGTATCGTACTTGGGCTCTTCTAGGAGACTAGCCTTCAAAGTGTCTGCTTCCTTTCCAACTAAACTATTCATGGTATCGCTGGTATACAAATACCGTTCATTGTACGCGTTAGTTGCTGGTAGGTTAAGGTGTTTCACAACCTGTCGGGCGAGGTACAATGCATGCTCTTCATCAACGGCAAAGTGATCAGTAACGCCAGATGTCTTGCAATGTAGATCAGCACCGCCCAAGTCTTCTGCTGACACTTCTTCACCAGTTGCAGCTTTTACAAGTGGAGGTCCAGCAAGAAATATCGTTCCTTGTTTCTTTATGATAATACTTTCGTCAGCCATTGCCGGTACGTAGGCCCCACCAGCAGTACAACTTCCCATTACAACGGCAATCTGTGAAATGGCCTGTGCGGACATGTTTGCTTGATTGTAGAAAATTCTTCCAAAATGAAGTTTATCTGGAAACACTTCAGATTGTCGAGGTAGATTAGCGCCTCCTGAATCAACTAAGTAAATGCAAGGTAACCGATTTTCTTGTGCAATCTCTTGAGCTCGTAAGTGTTTTTTAACTGTTATGGGGTAGTAGGTACCTCCTTTGACTGTGGCATCATTAGCTACCACAACACACTCAGTGCTAAAAAACATTACCATTTTAAACTGTATTACTATACAACATTAACAGCTCACCCACAAACTTGACCAATTCCCGTTATTATACCACCAGAATTCACAACTTCATCACCATAGAGTTTGTATCCAGCAAGGGTACTTAATTCCAAAAAAGCTGAACCCTTATCTAAAAGTAAATCAATGCGCTCTCTAGCTAGAAGTTTTCCCTTGGAAGTGTGACGTTCGACGGCCTTTGGTCCGCCGCCTTCAAGGACACCTTCTGTAATTTGCCAAAGTTCGGCTACAAGTTTTTGCATTTCGACTGACTTATCCTATTTGATATTTTTGTTATATTTCCTGTTTAAAATTTTGAATAAAATGTTTATACCTGGAACTCTTGCGAGTCCTTGTCGATAGACGTCTCAATTACATCGGCGTTACCTATAAACACTGTGCGACAAGAGAATTGTGAGGTGATTGGAATTGCTCTTCTAAAAACTCTTGCAGAAAGCTTAATCATTATGTTTCAACAATGTTGTGAATTACAATAAAAAAAAAAGGTAAAAATGCACAGTGCGTGACCCTGGCACGTCAGTCACCTTTTGTTTTTCGCAGAAGTACCAATCGTAGCCACCTAAAGTTGCGTCACCGATCATCTATAAAAAGGATCAATGCAGCATCGGTGACATTTCCTAACATCACTTTCAGTGCTGCCGACATGTTTCGGATCCGATCCATTTGGATCCTATTGTGATATTTTGCCTACTTGGATCCCTTAATTCAATAATGGCTCCTCTCCATTCCATTTTCCCATGTTTTATTGAGTGAAATGACAGTGACAACTAACATAAGTTTTGTTTTTTATTTGTTCGTTTTGGACCGAGGTTTTAGTTTACTTTCAATTTCAAGAGTTATTACGCAATATGCAAGCCAAATGTTAAGGAGAGTGAAAGTGTGAAAATTTGGGTTGTAATTGTCATTCGCTACAGTTGTGCTTCAAAAAATACCTTTCTTTTAAGAATATTTTATACGCAATATTTACACCTTCTTTGCACAGCTCTAGAAGGTAAATAGAACTAAGTTAATTTTAGGCATATTTTTCAGTAAAAGTCCCAAAATTGCTTTTTTGGCGCGACAGGCCGTTGCGGTCCATGCCTAGCTTTTCGCGACCATTCGTGTCGTGGGTGTTTATATTTGCACACAAATGGAAGGGACCTAGAATGTAATCCGTATCCACAGTTCAATTCTTATCCACTATAAAATCTTATTATAAAATTCAAAATGTTAATGAGATCCAGTTTATTAACATTGCTTTGCCAAAAATCATTGATTTTACCGATTAAATTTTTTTTTGAGTCTAAATCAAATATACAAAGGGGTCAAAGCAGCATTAATAATAAGTAATGAAACTTTATCTAATACAGAATTAAAAAATAATGAAAAATCCAGTTTCGGTTCAACTTTAAAGCTAAGGTTTTACTTGCTTTGCAAGGTCTTAATAGCAACAACAGTTTGGTATTTTTACCCAACATAACTAGTGAATTCGAAGCCGAGCTGCTCGATGAGAAAAGGCGATTAATGATAAATCAATCATTGATTTACCAATCTCTACCTTTTGAAAAATTCTACCAACAAATTTTTCGTATGAAAAATGGCTTGGATAAAACAATGTTTCTTAATAATCGAAAATTGATAGGAACCTTAAACCTTCCGTTCATTTATTAACTTGATTCAATTGATAGTTTTTTACCAATTTTGCATTCAGTGTGTCTATTTTTTTTGTTTTATGAATACTTTTTTGGATTTTTGTATAATTATGTATGTATATATACATTTTTTGTTTTAAGTTTTTTCTTACAATATATAAAATGTTTAATTATTGAATATAATTATTATATTTATTTTTAATATAATTTAATATATAATTATTTTTAATTTGTATTTTGTGTATTTTTGTAAAAAAAAAATACCTATGCCTTGGGTTTAAAATAATTTAGTTAGCGAAAAAAAAACAATTTAGTCTTTTGACTTTTACTACAAATCCACAAAGATTTCAGAAATGGCCCCGACGAAAATGTTGAAACGACAGCACTGATAATTTAGCTTCGCTTCGATATGTCGTGTTTTTTTCTTTTCCTAGATCTGAGTCGAGCTGAGATTTCTTTGTTTTGGCAATTCAAACATGAAGGACAAAACATGTTGTTTACATTGTTTTATTACTTGTGTTGTTGTTGAAGTTAGTAAAAAGAGTGGTAAATCTCCCAAAATATACAAATTATAAAAAATTGGGTTCAATCGATTGGTCTTTTTGACGTGTCAACGTCTCACTACGAGGTTTAAGGGGGTTCAAAAAGTAAAGTGTTAGGTGAGACACTGTTAAATGTTACACTGTTCTGATCACTGTTAAGTGAGAGACTGTTAAATGTCACTCTGTTATCAGAGACTGTTAAATGAGACACTGTTGTCACGGTTGCCACTCGCAAAAAAAAACCCCAATAAAACCTACCAAACCAGAGAAATACCTACCAAAGCAAAATTGATGTTTTTAAATGGTACCCAGACACTTACTCGAAAAACATTTGCTCGAAAAATATTTTCTCGAAAAACATTTACTCGAAGAACATTTGCTAGAAAATGTATAAAACGACATTTGCTCGAAAAAGATTTGCTAGAAAAACATTTTCTCGAAAACTAAATAGTCTATGTTTTCATCCTTCTAAAAACTATCGCGAGTAATTTTTGTTCGCGAAACGAGAGTTTTTTTTAAAATTTTTCGGTTATTTATTTTACCAAAAAATTACGTTCGAGCAAATGTTTTTCGAGAAAATGTTTTTCTAGAAAATGTCATGGAACCTTTTTAAATCAGGTTTACCCAATAATAAATCATAATCACAAATGTATGTAGGTATCTAATTCTACAAATTATGTTTATTATTTTTTTAATAAAAATATATAAAAATCACAAGTAATTAACACGTAACATAAATAAAAATAAACTGCAGAGTTATCAATAAATAAAAAAATAAAAATAGGTACTAACACAAATAGTTTTAAATCTATTTTTGGCTGACCAGATGAGGTTCATTTTCGCTGTATGGAGCCAACTCTTTTGCTAACATAATACTGATAACATGAAAACCCAGCTTATTCGTCAGTTTGGTTTTTTAAAGGGACAAATCGAAAAATTTCCTTTCTGCTGCTGCTGAACTGTGAGGTAGGATCAATAAATTGAAAAAGAAATTGATCAAATCCTTAATTCTTTTGAATGTCACCAACAGTTTTTCCCAAAACTGATTAATGTCCATAGTAGCGTTCAGATTGGTTTTTAAAAATCTTAGTAGCGTCCATTGTTTCGTGATATTTTTTGAGGGTCACATTCGGCAAAATATGAAAAACGGATACTAAGGAAAAATGGATACTTCATGATCCGATTAAACTTTTTGAGGAGTTGTTAATAAAATTACTCAATAATAATTTGACATTTGATTCTAACTGGCCATATAAATACGGAAGGTGAAATTTTCAGATTGAAACCCGTTGTTTAAATCGTTTATAATTTTTAAAATATATGGTAATAATAATAATAACATTCGGCGCGACAGACCATTGCGGTCCAAGGCCTAGCTTTTAGCAACCATTTGTGTTGAATATGGATATTTTTGCACACAAATGGTGGGGACCTACAATTTTTAGTGCCGGATCCGAACGGCGAATTGAGAAGTTTTCCGTGACATGTTATTACTCACGGACGTTTACAGACTTTCGCGACAGGTGGGACACCGTGAAAAATACTTTTGTACAACTTTTTTTTTTCAATTTAGCTTGAACACCCTTTATTTCACGGGCCATTACGCCACCTCCGTCTGTTGCAAGTCTAATTAAATCCATTTAGTGGTATATTATTATCATCAAAGAATTGTTTTATGCATTGAGAAAGAGTATCCACTCAACTGACCCCCACCCAAACGACCACTTAACCACACTAACTTAACCCTTGCACCACTAAGTCAACACTCAATTAGTACCTGGATTCACTCATTTTCATTTTTTTGATTTGACATTGACATATGACCAAAAAAAAATGAGTTTAAACGAGTTGATTCAATTAGTCTCTGTTTACCTGTGTACTTTTATTTGGCGCAAATGTTTTTGATTTGATTAGATTTGATTAGAAAAACGGTGGATATGTAGCCCTCCGCATCTCGAACGCACCTATTTTATATGGTTTTCAAAAAAAGAAAGTAATTCATTAAACTGAAATTGTTTGATTTTTCAATCGCTCTAGATTTTTTCAATAATAAACCGTTGTAATTTTTTTAATTTTCCACCACTTACAAACAGTAACGGCTACATTTGTTGAAAAGCGTGATTAAAAATAAAAGTTATAGAGAATGCGAAAGTTATGTGCGAAAATGTTACAACATACCGATTTATCGAAAAATTCGATATTTCATCAAACACCTAAATTGAAACGCTTGTCATAATTCTGGGATGCCTGGATCAATTTAAACCAAACTTTGTACACATATGACTTACAATCTGGGATCAAATACTGGTTATAGGGGAAGAAACCAGCATGATCCAGGTGGTGGAATATTAACTTTAATTAACAAAGAGTAAAAATAACACAAGTTCACAATTTATAATGGTGATTAGTTTTCTAAGTACACATAAACACTTATTGCAACAACACTTGTACTTTACAATAATTCTCTTAGGTGTTAGCTTTTCCAGTTTTTACCAGTCAAGTACTGGTTAATATATAAACAATGAACTGAACTTACTTCGGCCAACGCCTCAATTGATACTCATTGAAAAGTTTCTAGGAACATCCAATCTTACAGACAGAAATATCCAGAAAAGACCAGAAACGGCCTTATTCCCCTTATTTACAACTAACCATGCTCATATGTAATAAGTAATCTTATAAAAATAAACTACATGTTCAATTATGTATTTCCACAAAAACCAGGCAAACCGCACACCGGTTTGACTACATTTTTGATAAGTACATAATGATTTAAACTTGCAGGCGGTTACATTTCAAATTTCAAAAAAATCTAATACATCTTATAGCCTAAAAGTATGCTATACTAAAGTGCTTAATTCTAATTCTGTGCCTATTTTTAGTATGTAGTATGTTCATTGCGATTTATCTTAGGATTCGAATTCTATTATCAACTAACTACTTTACGAAACAATATTTACAATCAATCGCAGTGAGTCCCAACAGTCACACCTTTTTATATTACCGAAAGTATACCTCTCTATTACTAACCGCTACTTTGCAACTTAAATCATACCAAACTATAGACTAACTATATCGGTATTATATGAAGTCTCATATTTTAGCTACGAACCGTTTTGATCTTAGTAAAATTTGAATTACCGTCACCGCGTTAGTCATGTAAGGTGACTAGTGTTTATTTCATGGTTCATTGGTTTGAATATGGAATATTTCTCAGCGACCCCTTTTGAAGCGTGTGGGGGTCGCATGAGAAATTAGTTCATTTTAACCACTTTCACACGTCATAGAAAACGGAAATTTTGTGAGCAGCTCAGTGTCATGGAATATTTCTGGATGCCTGCTTGAGACGTGCGTCCCACGTGTTTTTTAACTTTGACGTGCGTGTTAATTTTTTTACTTTTCAACTTCTTTAAGGTCCTTAATAACCAACTTTTACAAATCCTATATAGCTAAAATTATGTGCGCAACTCAGTCTCATGGAACATTTCTGGTGCGTGTGGCGCATGTTGTATGTGACACAAGTTACTAATTTATGTATTAAAGAAATTGAAACTAAATAAAGCAATTATTGCACAAAATCATATTCTCTATCTACCAAGAACTAGTTTACAGATCACTCCTCGCGAGTCCCACCAAACACTTTTTTTTTAAATTTATTAGAGGTAATGGACGTATTTTTTTTAATTCGGAGAATTTGAAGAAATGTGAGAAATCCGAAATTTGAGATATCCGCTAAAACCGATTTATTTTTCTCTGATCAGATCTGTCAGATCAAAAAAATTATCTGCTGTGTTTTTAGTATCAAAAACTAAAAGTGAAAAAAGAAAAAAAAACAACTACAGCTGTCAAAAATGTCTGTATATTTTTTGAGAGTAAAAAGATCATACCCGAGAATTGGAGCTTAAAAAAACGCCTCAGTGAAAAAAGATTTCTTGGAGATTGAACAAAAAAATTGATATGAATTCTGAAAGCTAAGTAATTTCTCCGTTTACTCCGACATTAAAAAGAACAGTTGTTGTTCCTCGGCAAATAAAATACGGCTTATCGATTCAAAAATTTGCTCACAGTCTTAATACCTCGTAAATAAGAAACTTACGTAATCTAGTACTTTTTTACTAAGTATTAAAATGTTTTATGATTGCTGTCAAGTGTCAAATAGTTTCTAATTTTTGATCGACCGTCATATATCCTGGTTAAGGAATTCTTCATCTTTTCTCAACTTTGAATTTTTTTTAAACAAATACCAAAAATGTTGGGACTTACACGTCCATTATCTTTAAATTTAACAAAGTCTTTAGTCAGATTCCGTCACCACGGTGGTACCCCCGGAACGGTAAGTTTTAAATCGAGTATAGAATTGAACTTAAAATTACGTAACAAAATAAAGAGATACTAGATAATTATAAAATTATAATACCATAAATTTTGTATTTGTAGACTATTCCAATCAGAATGGGGGACAACAAATACTATGTAACAGGCCTTTTCATAGTTTTTTTCGGTTCCGGATTCGCTGCCCCATTCTGGGTTTGTAGGCATCAACTACTCAAGAAGAACCAATAATGGAGGTTAGATTTCATGCTGCTTTCTTATTTAGTATTCTCTTATAACTCTGTAAATTAAATGGAACCCAAATTGATACTTCTCACATATTATTTTAAATGTGAGTTTGCCATTCATATTTTTGACTTGAATAATAATTTCATCTATGGAGTGGTAAAAAACTACAAGTGTCTTTTTTTTTAATAAAAACTGATCAAAATATTCCACTGATAAATTAATATCATTAATGCAGTAAAAAATTTGTTTAAATAATTAATCTACACTTTTAATAATTATTATTTAATGAAATATATTGGAATCGCAATCGATATGATTAGGCACAGTTAGGCACCAATCGTCCAAGACAATGTAAAGACATTTTCAGTAAGACCGAGAGACGGGCGTTATTAACATCATAAGTACTTGGTGTCATCTATTATGGTTGCAGAAGATCTATCATTTTTTAATACATAAACTTATTGCCAAGGGAGAATTCCCTAAATGACTTGCGCTGCGGCAATAAGGTTGGCTATGTCTTTTATTAAAACAATTAAAAAATCGAAGAAATGTAATTAACAATATATCACATTCCTCACGTTTGTAGCCGGTTTCAAATTATTTTCGCTGAATTCTCTCTGAATCATTGAAAAATAGAACGGAAAAACGAGCACGAAATTAAAACTACGCAAGTTCAATGCTTTTATGAAGGGAAAACTACAAAAAAAACCTGACCAAGAAAATATTACAAATAAAAAAAAATAATGGAGTAAGTGAGCCTTCAAAATTCTCGGATCCGTTATTGTATATTACGGACCTATAGGAACTTGTTGACAAATAAAGCTCATACATTTTCTCTATGCTCCAAAGAATTAAGAGTTAAAGTAATGGTAACATCGTTTATCAAACGGAAAACTATTCTGAATTCCATCAAGGTGAAGCAAATTATTTACATTAATAATTATTTAAGAATTAATAAACAATCCTCAATCCACACAAAACGAGAGGAGTGTAAGTTTAGTGAACGAATCGTATTTATTGGACAATCATGCCTTACTCGTATCAAAAGCCGTTAAAATATCATTGGTCTAACAAACAAGGTAATGGACCTTAAAGCTTTCTATAGTTTGTAAAATCCTTGAATAAAAAAAATTAACGAAACGTCTGATGTATAGCCATGTACTTAATTACAAATTTTTTGTTTATCATTTAAATAATTATAAATTTTTTCTTTATTTCAGAATCATATCTGTTCAACAAAAATGTCTATAGTGCTGCTGCTTTCTCTCCATACACATTTTCAGAACATTATTTAAAATAACTAAAATAAACACAACTGTTTAAAATGAAATGGTATAAAAATGATATGTAATTAATTTTTTACTTTTGGCAGAAAAAATCTTTAATTTATCTAATTTAAATTAAGTAGCAACAATTATAAAAGCGTTATCACAACTCATCTCTGTATTCGTCTTCGCTTTCCAATTGATAATCGTCCTGAATAGGAGCATCATCACAGTACTTAGTGGCCTCTGAGCAGATTCTTATATCCAAATCGTAATCGAGCGTTTCCTTTTGAAAGGCCTTTAGAAAAACCTCCTCTTGATCTTCGAGTACTTCCAGACACTGTAAATAAGCAGTGAGATGCTGTAAAAAATTTAGAATGATGGTAAGTTACTTACGTAGTGTCCGAGACTCTTATTGAGGTCACCATCCTGCACGAAATCCACCTGGGCCGATTCTGGATTCATATTTCCATCGACGATCATTTTCATTAAGGAGAATTTGCCAGTTTTCTTGTATGTTACTTTGACATAGTCATCCATTTTAGAACCTTTTAGAGGGAAGTGTCAAAATTAGCTACTGACCTATAAACACTAAGAACTGTTCATTCACTCACAGATATTTTCCATAAGCTCAGTTAGGAACATTTCCGATTTAACTAGACGCACTGTTTTGCCAACTGAATTACCATTGGCGTCTATCCGGAAGCCGCCAACTTCAGCTAATTTATTTGGATCTACTTTAGAGATGGCCTCTTCCATTTCATGTACAGAAGCCTTACAAACTGCGATAATATAAAAAAAAACTCAATTATTTTGATCTGGGAGCCCAATGAGAACATATTACCATGACACTTAACATCGCGCGGTGTATAACTAGCAGATGTCAGCAAAAGTACGGAAGTGTTACTGATAAATAAGAAAAGCACTAATTTCTTCATTTTATAGTTTGCAAAAGCAGCAGGTGGGTTCGAACAGGTAAGTCGTTGTGTTGTGTGATTGTTCAAGACAAATAGATACTGTTTCAGTTAAGGGTTTAGTAATCTAATTGAATTGTTATCAGCAATCAGCAAAAAAGTAACCAAAGTAAAAAAACAAATAATATCTAAAGATTTATTAGATTATTAAGACTAACCACGTCTCATGATCCAATTGGCAGATGTAGAAGTCCATACACAATTACACACCGTAATACTGTATGCAGCAGTAGCCAGCAGCCAGCCGAACTGCAGTAAAAGGTAAAACAAGAAAGAAGAAACAACAAAAGTAATGGCTGCTAACGAGTATGTCGGGATCTACACGATGGTTCTAAATTCACTGTATTTATCTTATTTTCTTTTATGCTGTTATTCGCTAAGAGCGTGGCTACACAGATGTAGGAATGAAAGTCATGCCAATGAACATTGTGGCTACACATAACGAAGCAATTTGTTGTTGTTTGCCGAATGTTCATGTGTTGCGCCGAAACTAATTTGTTGTCTTTGCCTTTCGGTGGAATCGAACTTTCTTTTTCCAACTCACTAAAAACCTACCTGTATCGCTGGACATGACTTTCATTCCCATGATCGTGTAGCCACGCTCTAAACAAGCATTTGTGTGTATGTTTGTCAATTTGTTGTTGTTTTGACGTATAGAACGTTTATGTTTACGCCGAAAGTCATCTTTCGTAGTTGTTACTCGTTCTCGGTGGAATCAAGCTTTCTCTTTCCAGCGCACTAAAAACCTGCCTTTTCTATTAAAATTGGCGTTTCTGCAGTATAACCCGCATGCGAATTTACGCCCCCTGCCACGCCCCCTGCCACGCTCTGCCGCCCACTTTTGGAGTCGGCATAAAGAAGGCGGCGGTCACGCCCCCTTTTTGTAGGAGGGGCTGTCAAAGTTTTTTTTTTTCAAAAAAATCCATTTTCCCAAGTGTTTTGAAGGAGGTTTGGGGGTTAATTGGTACCATATAAAAGGTAATAAAAATACCTTCCATATAAAAATTAGGCCAATCGAGCCACCTTCGGCAGTTGTAGAGTCAAAAAACTGTCTTTTATATAAAAGGTGAAAAAGAGGCGTGGTTAAAAGTGGGTGGGCCTAAATATTGGTAATAAATGAAAGGTAAAAATTAGTTCTGGACGTTCCGACTGTTTTTATTGGGCGTGGTATAATTTTAAGGGAAGGTGGATAAGTTTGTATTTTGTTTTTCAGGAAAATTATTTTTTTTAAGCCTTTTCCATATTACCCATGAGGTAAGCTTACAAATGCGACGTTCCACTAAAATTGGACCATGCCCATAAAAATAGTATGGTCGTATAGAGGTAATGTCAACCTTTTTTTTGGTACCAATATTTATGTCCGCCCACTTTTTAAAACGCCCTCTTATTACCCTATCACTGGCAAGGGTGGTCCGATTGGTCCCTTTTTTTTTTTTTTATTATAACTTACCCGTAATACCTTTCATTCGATACCAATTAACCCCCAAACCTCCTTCAAAACACTCGGGAAAATGGTTTTCTGTGTAACATTTCATAACTTTGTGTGGCCTTCCTACAAAAAGGGGGCGTGACCGCCAAGAAAAAATGCAGTTTTCATGGTGTGCTCAATGAAGGCTTCCATTAGAGTGGTGTCTGGAACCACTCACCCAATGCGGGTTATACTGCTGTTCGCCATATAACACCTAATTTCGTATGGGGAAATAAAAGCAATACAAACTGATGCACGGTCCCCTAAAATTGGACCATGCCCATAAAAATAGTATAGTCGTATAGAGGTAATGTCAACCTTTTTTTTGGTACCAATATTTATGTTCGCACACTTTTTAAAACACCCTCTTATTACCCTATCACTGGCAAGAGTGGTCCGATTGGTCCCTTTTTTTTGTTTATTATAACTACCTTTCATTCGATACCAATTAACCCCCAAACCTCCCTATTTTAGACTTTCCAAAAACGCCTTTTAAAAGGAAGAACTCCTACTTAAATATAAATTTATTTAGCGCATAGTATTTTAAAGTGTGCCCATACTTTCCAAAAACGCCTTTTAAAAGGAAGAACTCCTACTTAAATATAAATTAATTGCCCGCATAGTATTTTACAGTGTGCCTATATTTGTAATATAATGAAATATAAATTTATCCACCTTCCGTTTAAACTATGCCACGCACATAAAAACAGTGGGACCTTGCAGAACTAATTTTTACCTTTAATTTATTACCAATACCACCCACTTTTAACCACGCCTCTTTTACACCTACATTGGCCTAATTTTTTTTTATATGGAAGGTATTTTTATAACATTTTATATGGTACCAATTAACCCCCAAACCTCTTTCAAAACACTTGTGAAAAAGGATTTTTCTGAAAAAAAAACAAAACTCTGACAGCCCCTCCTACAAAAAGGGGGCGTGACCGCCAAGAAAAAATGCGGTTTTCAGGGAGTGTACAAAGAGGGCTTTCAGGAAAGGGGTGTCTGGAACCCCAAATCCAATGCGGGTTATACTGCAGCTTAGCCTTAAAATTTGCTAGTAATTGGACCGCGGGGCCGGGGGGCTCCAACCCATTTTTTTTCTCCATATAGCGGCATCAGATCATGTAATATTATAATGACTGTCTTCTGTGTGCACTGGTGCACTGTGAGCAGCGCTGCTTGCCATATGGTTGTGGTTGTTTTGATGTTTGGTTGCAGTGTTTTGCAGGTGTTTTTATTTTTCAGTATTTATAATTTACATATTTTGGTTATTGGAGAATTTACTTGAAAATTTTGAATTTTTATGGGTTGTTTTTTTTATTCTCTGTAGGTACTACAGGTACTACGATTGAATTTTAATGAAGAAAATAATAAACGTCAAATAAACTAATCAACCTGTTCGCCCGTGATGGTTTGGGAAAAAGAGCTTTCTTTTCAATACCAATCTTTCTTGCACTTATAGAGAGTGTGTTATTTCATTCTAAACATTCCGGATTTGACATAAAACAAACTTTTATTCTTTGTATTCTATACCTTTTATTTGCTATTCTTTTATTTCTTCCGAATGTTCTAAACGTATTCTTTTAACACTACAGCTGTATTTTATTTTGAATCTGAATCCGAATTCGAATGTCAAAACCTGCCAAAACCAGCAAAACAGCAGGTTTTGCCTATTCCAAAAAGGTGATAGTGCAATTGTTGTTGTAATTCCTTATTCCTCGGCAATAAAATACAGCTTACATCGATATATAAACAGAAATTTCGTTTTTGTGGATCATTGCGGTTAAATTGTTCAATACATAATTTCCGTTTTTCTAGTAAAACATTTTTGAATTTTTATAATGGAAATTTATTTGCTATGTTACGTTATGCTTTTGTTTAATTTCATAAAATTCAAAGTTGAGCCCTGGAGATATAAGGTGTCTCATTAACCCGTTTACTGAAAATTACACAATGTTTGGAGCGTTTGCATTTATTTTTTGATTCATATGCTTCTGTACGTGAAATTATAAATTGAGTCATGAATTATAAACCCTAAGAGGGCAAAAAGTGACCGGCGAACAGTGCGACGGGAAGTGGAAATGCCTCAAAGTAATGTATAAAAAGGTCCGGGATCATAACAATACCAGCGGCAACTCCAGCAAAACATGGGAGTATTTCGATTTAATGAATAATCTTTTAGTTGCTAAATGGCCAGTTAACTGAGGAATTGGAGGCTCCACCAATGACTGAAGATCATACTATGCTGCCGCCACCAGGCATAGACGAAGTAAGAAGAAGTTAGCAGAGCGATAAATCGGCTTAAAAATAATAAGGCCTCGGGATCTGATAGGATCCCAGCGGAACTGGAAAGGAAGAAGCTATGCCAGAATACTGGCGAAGAGGCATCCTGTGTCCCATACATAAGAAGGGAGATATCACAACATGCAGCAATTATCGTGGTATAACGTTGTTGAGTACCTCGTATAAGATTTTTTCCTCTATCCTTCAAGACAGAATAGGCCCATACGCAAAAGTCATCATTGGTCCATACCAGTCTGGCTTCATCGCAGGGATATCAACACCCTTAGGTAGGTGATAAAAAAATCTCTAGAGTTTCAAAACTCCCAACACCATATTTTTATGTGCTTTAAAGCCGCCTATGGAAGCATAGGCAGAGTAGAACTTTATAAAGCTACTAGCGGACCCGACAGACGTTGTCCTGTCACACTTTCAAGAAATTTGTTTGTGATCGTTTTGTGAACTTGTAAAAAGCTATTTGTTTTGCGATATCGCGTCACAGTATTAGTCACATAAGTATTAGCAGAAATACCCGGCGTTTCCCGGCTGTCCCATCCCACTGACCCCCGCCCTCTGACCGCCCGCCCACTGACGCCACGCCCACTTACAGCCGTGTTTCCCGGCTGCCCCATCCCACTGACCCCCGCCCACTGACCTCCCGCCCACTTACACCCCACTAACTAACCAACTCACCAATCCAGAAAACTATAGAATCGACACTTATTCAGGCAAAAAATGTACACTTGTTCGAATATTCTTTAAATGAAGATCATATACAGGGAAAACAACATTTTCCACCCCAGCACCATCTATCGGGTCCAAATGTTCTCAAAGACTTTCTTTTTATTTAAATATTATATGGGGTGAATTTGAGCCAAATCGTTCCATCGGGCTGATTTGTGAATCTAAACCATCCAGGGCATCACCCAAACGCATACAAAAAAATTCATTCAAATCGATCCAGCCGTGTAGGAGGAGTTCAGTGACATTCACACGTACAGTAGAATTATATATATATATATAAATAAACTGACACGACTATGTACCTTGACCATGACCAATGTTATAAGGCAAGTAAAAATATCAGAATCACTATCAAGCCTATTCAATATCTATAACGGGCTCCGACAAGGGGATGGACTGGCCTGTGTCCTCTTCAACCTGGCGATGGAGAAAGTGATCCGAAACTCTGTCGTAACGGCGAGAGGAACAATCCTATATACGTCCATTCAGATACTGGCTTACGCAGACGATATTGACATCGTTGGTAGAAACCCAAGAGCTGTACAGGAAGCTTTCATCCAGATCGAGCAGGCGGCACGAAATCTGGGGCTGCACATAAATGAGAGCAAAACAAAGTATATGGTGGCCACGTCTGCATTGGTCCCGCATTTAAAATTGTGGAACGCGAATTTGAAGTAGAGCAATCCTTTAACTATCTCGGGAACCAGAAATACGCGCAAAGTCAACAAAGCCCACTATAGTCTGTTAAGAGTCTTCAAATCCAAGAACTTAACCATAATATCCACAAGCTGCTGGTATATAAGACAATGGTCATATCAGTACTTACATATGGATCCGAGACTTGGGTGCTTATCAAAAAGCATTCTGACCTCTTAGCCGCGTTCGAGAGAAAAGTCTTACGGAGAATTGTTGTTACCGTATGTGAGGTAGGACGATTCCGGAGACTCTATAATGATGAGATCTACGAGCGTTACCGCGATGTCGATATCGTGAAAAGAATTAAGCTCGGTAGGCTCTAGTGGGCAGGACACCTAGCTCGCATGAGCGAAGAGGAATCTGCTCGGAAAGTCCTTTGCGGTAGGATTTATGGAAGACGACAGCGAGCCGACCAAGCCTACGATGGAAAGATGGCGTAGACCACGCCGCCCAGAGTTTAGAAATGCCAAACTGGATGACTTCGGCTCCAAATCGGGACCGGTGGAGATACCTTTTGCGGGAGGCCACGACCGAACAACGGTTGTAGAGCCAAATGTGATGATGATATAAGAAGACTTTATGATGATATAAGAAGACTACAATCTCTCCTCCATCATCGGTATTAAAAAAAGGAAATTAGTTGACGAAGATTAAAATAAGCGTCATAAAAAAATGGAATTTGAGAAATTAATCGACAAATAATATTTTTTTTTTGTTCATTATTATAAATTTTTACTTTGAAATGAATTAATAACAACAAAAATAATAACAAAAAAAATTAATGAATTAAAAAAGAATGAATTAACTGTGAAAAAAAGGTACCCAGATACTTACTCGAAAAACATTTGCTCGAAAAACATTTTCTCGAAAAACATTTACTCGAAAAACATTTACTCGAAGAACATTTGCTAGAAAATGTATAAAACGACATTTGCTCGAAAAACATTTGCTAGAAAAACATTTTCTCGAAAACTAAATAGTCTATGTTTTCATCCTTCTAAAAACTATCGCGAGTAATTTTTGTTCGCGAAACGAGAGTTTTTTTTTAAATTTTTCGGTTATTTATTTTACCAAAAAATTACGTTCGAGCAAATGTTTTTCGAGAAAATGTTTTCGAGCAAATGTTTTTCGAGAAAATGTTTTTCTAGAAAATGTCATGGAACCGAAAAAAGAACTATCTGGATATATTATTTAAAATTCTGAGAAATTCGTTTGTTGCTGGTATTTCTTTCACTATTACGACTACTGGATCGTTGCTAACATCAACAGTATCATTTAATGAACCGATTTTCGAATTGTCGCCATTTTGTATGTAGTATGCAAGCAGTCATTTTTATTAATTTATTATAAATTAAATCTGGCCTTCTAGTGTTCAAACCGTTTAGCCGCCGAAATCTTCATTTAAGTAACCCAAACGCTATTTCGATTGTCACTCGAGCTGCTGAATGAGCTTAATTATAAGCCGCTTGTTCACGGGTTGTCCTTATATGGTGTCAATAGACACGTTTTAAGCCCGAACATAAGATCTCGCACCATATGTTAATCTTCAGGTATTGTAAGATATATATGATCCCACCTCACCAGCATAGCAATCAATTAATTTCATATTTTGATCACATACCAACTACCCAACTACCAACAAATAGCCAACTACCTTGATGGCAGGAAATCTTACATCGAATTCCGGAACAACAAATCTCCATACAGGAAAGTTAACCAAGGTGTGCCCCAAGGAGGGGTCCTCTCACCTACCCTTTTCAACCACTACTTGTCGAAACTTCCCGCACCACCTCCCGGAGTTAAATTGATATCGTACGCCGACGACTGCACCATTCTTGCCTCGGGCAAGGATATCTCCATCATCTGCAGAAGCATCAACGCCTACCTCGATGTACTAGAAGACTTCTTTACCAGTCGACATCTTATCCTGTATCCAGAAAAATCATCCGCTAAACTTTTCACCACCTGGACCAAAGAAGTCAACCTACAGCTGGACATCTTGATACACGGCAGGACAATTCCTACAATCAAACATCCAAAGATCTTGGGAATCACATTCGACAATCTGTTGACATTTTCGGCTCATTCAAAAAACATCAATAAACGAGTCATATCCAGAAATAAAGGCCTTTAATCATTAGCGGGCAGTACATGGGGTAAGGATAAAAAACCCTTCGTACCCCATATCAAGCGATTGGCAGATCGGCCCTTAAATATACGGCAGAAGCTTCAAACCTGTCAGAAAGCTGCGAAACATTATCACGGGTTCGCACCTCATGTGACACGATGACCATCTCCACAAAGAAACCCTAATGCTAAAAGTGAAAGAGCACAATGAACTTCCCGCCAAACAACTCCTACTGGCATGCCACAAAACCGATCAGCTGAACCGTGACCGGCTCACTCTCAACACACCACCCAGGTATATCCTATCTGATATTCGTATGTTCCGCGAAGAGATAAATCAATTTATCGCACATACACCTCCAGCAAATTATAAAGCAGCCCTAAACGCGATTCATCAAGCTTCAGTCAGGTGGTAACCAAAATAATATCGTTTTGGGCGGTCGCCCATAGTCAATAGTCAATAGTTTAACGTAAATTATATTGTAAAATTAATATACATTAATGTAGATAATTTAATTTAATCTACTAAATTGATCAAACGAAATTTATTTAATTTCATTTAAAAGCGTAAATAAAAACGCAAATAATTTTATATTTTAATTTTCTATTACTGATAAATTATATTGACGTTGCGCGTACAATGGTAGACTAAGGAGTACTAAAAATTGAGACGGAACTACATTACTCGGTTTTCGTTATCATGATATGCAGTACAGTATTGCCATATAAAATAAATGAATATGATATGGTAAAGAATAAGTAAACACATAAAATTTTACAATTGAATTACGTTATACTATTGACTATTGATGAATTCTTAAATTGAACAAATATGGGCTAATGGACTTTAAATATGTATTAGCCACAGTTCCATATAGTATTCTACAACAACTTCAATAATGAATAACACATCCAAGCGCAAACGTTATTAAAGATAGTAAGCCCCCTGTACTAATACCAAATTGCATTAATTTACATTATTATAATTCAGCGAACGTCTAATATATATCATATTGTCCAAAGAGTTTTCGAATGCTAAATGTTCAGCAATAGCGATGTTCTCAAAAGTGTTTGGACATCAATGAAATTTGATAATATTTCCTTTTGATAATGAACCGAAGATTTGGAATTTTTTAATTCTCTACGAAACACTTTTTATTTTTAATTTGAATGACTTTTTTCTTAGACTTATCCTCGGCATGCAAATCATACATGGTAAAATTTTCATGACGATGGGTTAAGCGGCCGAGGCGCCCGTTAGACACAGGCATATATGAAGTTCTCTCTTAGTTATATAGACGTGCCAAGTAGACAATCTGATGGTGTTCGTCAATAAACTGAAATCGCAAATCGCTTATAACTTATTTTTCAACTAGGTTACGATCCAGGTGTTACCAAAAATCAAAGAAATAAATCCTAAAACAAAGAGTAAATTCGCAACTCATTCCCAATTGAATTTTCAAGCAGTTTCACTGTTTGATGCCGGTATAGCGAAATAATCAAAAAAATCAGCAAAGTCCTTAAAAGTCTATCGATGCATGCATCTTGCAAGTCGCTCACAATTAAATTTGTAATTAATAATTTTGTTTGCGTAACAGAACAAAAAATTTTATCTGGCGTGCCAATAACCGTGCTTTCACAATGAAAAATTATGTATTAAGACGTACAGGATTGTATGGATCTCCAACATAACGAGCACATTTTTTTTTGTCAAAACCAAAATCCATACAATCCTGTAAGTTTTAAGAGTTAAGTTTTTCATTCTGAGAGCACTATAATTTACGTAAGTAGGTTAGGTTAGGCTAGGTTCAGTGGCTGCTATCACACACTTAGACCAATTACGATCCTTTGTGGTACCACAGGATCAAAGCCCCTTTTATTACAAAGCCCATTTAGTGCTTTTAATGAATTTTAGGATTTAACAGTTTCCGATGTCCCATAAGCTGTTTAATGTGTAATATCTCAAATATTTCATTCTTCTGCTTACAAGAGCCGGACATGTACACAGGAAGTGGGATACTGTTTCTTACTCTTCTTCTACAAAAGTCATTGAACTCAAGGTCTATCCTTCTCGGATGTACTCCAAGGAGACAGTTGAAATACCTATAGTTTTTTTCATATCCCTTCTTTGCAGGGATACAATGAGCGATTTAAGTCCAGCTTAGGCCAAACTTGTTTTGCTTGGGAGCTTATCACTACCCCGACGTTATTGAGACTGAATCCGCCCGACTGTCTACATAGATTACGATATCGTTTACCGATATTATATTATGTTCCAGCCAGGTCAGTGCTTCCTCAGTCGCTGTCAACTCAGCCCGATACATGCTGCGCACGGGAGCCGAACAGAAATGCTCACGCTAGGTTTGTCACAATAGACTCCAGAACCGACTTTACCGTCGAGCTTGGAGCCGTCTGTGAAAAATTTTCATTACAACAGTTTCTTGTGGCGAGCCATTGCTCCCTGGAAAGGTAGATGGTCCGAAAACACTTGTTGAAGCATACAGTTGTAGTTGCAACATTACTTCTACGGCGCGTGTAGGTTTACGCTTAGTCCACAGCATTTGGAATATTTTGTGACGATAGAGAGAGCATTTTATATAACCTCTTTGGTCATTACTAGGAACCTACCTGAGACAGCTACTTTCCAGAGTAAAGAGCATAGAACGTCTCCCAGCGGCGTTTCTCTATCTATATGCCTTTTAATGGCGAACCGCCCAGTTCAGCGTTAACCGTCCTGCTTAAGAGCATATTGTTACGAAAAGTAGTTAGTAGCGCATATAATAGAATTAAAATCCTAAAATAAATAACAATGTAAATACTGCATACTAAAAATAAGCACTTTCATGTTGCATACTTTTAGGCTCTAAGACTATTAGATTATTTGAAATTTGAAATGTAGCCGCCTGCAAGTTTGAATCATTGTGTACTGGTCAAACAAGTAGTCAAACCGGTTTGTGCGGTTTGCCCGGTTTTTGTAAAAGAAGTCTATTTTTAGAAGATGACTCATTACATACAAGTGTCGTTAGTTGTAAATAAGGGAATAAGGCTACAATTTTCTGGTCTTTACTCGATATTTCTGTCTACAATATTGGAAGTTTCTGGAAGCTTTTGATTGAGTATAAATAGAAGCGTTAAGCCGAAGTAAGATTATTAGGTGATTAGTAAGATTAGTGCAGTTGTAAAGGTTCTTGTGAAGTGATAAAGCTATAACCTAAGAGAATTATTGTGAAGTACTAGTATCATAAGTGTTTTTGTGTGCATCTAAAAATAATCACCAATATAAATTGTGAACTTGTGTTAATCTTATCGTTGTTCATTAAATTTGTTATTTTTAAATTAATAAACTGGTGTTGTGTTTTATTTGCAAAATCCTTTGCGAACGCGAAAGCCTGTATTTCGTAACAATATGATTGATTAGCTTACAAAAATGTGTTGCTCCCTTACGGTGTCGTGTATTTCCCTCAAAATATATTATAAATTATCAAAATAAATAAACCACACCATTTCTTTTAACATATCACGTGCAAGAACAAAGAACTTTTGCACCCAAATGTAGACGATGCTTAACAAAAATAAACTGAACGAAAGTAAAAAAGCTAACAAAACAAATGACCCGGTCGTTTCTTTTAGCTGCATTTTATTTGCCGAGCGAATTCGGAATTCGAATGTCAAAACCAGCCAAACAGCAGGTTTTCACAATTCCAAAGAAGGAATTCGACAGTGCAATTGTTGTTGTTCCTCGGCATATAAAATACGGCTTGTTTTGTAATTCCTTATTCCTCGGCAATAAAATACGGCTTTTATCACACTCTCGAGGCAAATGTTTATTGTTTGTAGTTTGCTTTTTCTTCATAAATTACCTTGGCTTAGGTAGAACGTAGAAGTGTCCTCGTTGCTCGTTTTGAGTATAGGTGGTCTTGGTCTGTGACTCTGTGTTGTGTGGTTTTTTATTTTGGTGAATATTTGTTTGTGCAGCTAGAGCTAATTAATAATGGTAGTAAATTGTTTAAATAAAATAAAAAATATTTGAATAAATAACTAAACTGAATAAAACTGAAAAGTTTAACTTAAATTAGATAAACCCATATAGGAGACGTCAGCATGTCGGCATAACAAAACATAATTTATCTTATAAATTAATCCTTTTGTAAGTCATCTAAGTTTAGTATCAAGATATCTTTTTTGCATTTTACTGCGGGTGCAATGTTTTTTCCGTACAAACGGACTTTATCAATTAATGATAATTAATGATCTTGTATTTTAAAATATTTATAAACTAAGATAAAAAAGTCTAAATTAGATCACAATTGAATAAAACAAAAATGTGCAGCTTTAATCAAAATTAAGTTGATTTTTAGCGATTATTTCTCTAAATCTGTATTAAATTGTGCCCGACTACTAATGTAAACTGGTGAGTACGAATAAACTTATTTTAATTCTATTTATAACTTAAATCAAAAAGGCAATATTAAAAAGTATCCAATGAAATATTTTTTGTCAACAATACCAAAAACTAGGTTTTTATAGTTCTGCTGATGTGGTCAAACATATAAATACATATGGCATACCTACTCTTTTATTGATGGGAAGTGTGGACTTGTTCATTACGTATGTGCTTGAGAATCTTGTCTTTTTTATCAAACATGCTCTGACACTTCTAGCTACTACTTAATTTCAAATCTAATGTTAATTTTTTTTTTCATAAAAACTCTACCCCAGAGCGCGCTCGACCGCAGAGTTTTTCAAAAGGGAAATCGAACACGAAAGGTTAAAATCTTTTGTTTACATTTTTTTGTTGCATGTGTTGTTGTTGTTCTAGTATAATGAGGGGTAAATCTCCCAAAATATACAGATCTGTTTTAGCTCTACGGTAGAGTCGTTTTTAAGGGGAAACGAACAAGTTGACAGCCAAAAAAAAGAGTTTTACGAAAAAAAAAACCCGACATAAGATCAGGTGTTCACATTTCACCATTCTTACGCGCAGTAGTGAAGAAAATATTTGTTTTTTGAATACTCTGCCTACATTAAAAAACAAATTTTAAAAAGAAAATCGCAATCATATATGTAGTAAAAAATCGTTATACAAATTAGAACTTTCTTACAAAGCAATCAAATACATATCAAATGATATCAAATTTTTAAATATTTTGTATGTAATGCGAAAAAATAGTATAAATAAACAGTAATGGTTACTTGTGTTATTAATCCATACTTTATACTTATATTATAAATGTAAAAGTTACTCTGTCTGTTACCTTTTCACTGCTAAACGGTTGGACCGATTTGGCCCTTTTTTTTTTAAATGTTCGTAATAGTCCAGGGATGATTCGGGAAAAACTGATAAAATGCCGTTTTCCATTGCATTTATTTGTGAACTCGCGACCATAAGTCACGACTTGAACACTTTAAAGACTACAAATTTAGTCAGTGATGGGAAGATGGGGGTGGGGCTCAATGTTGTGTGGTGGTTTCTGTGGGGGAAAGAGGTCAGTTTGTCAGTTTGATTTTGTTTATTTAACTTTTGGGTCTAAATAATGTCTTTGGGGTGGATGTCTGCGGGTCATGGGTAACGTCTGGGTTAACAACTAGTATTAGTATAAATCATTTGTTAGAAAGGAGATTTTTATTAATATTATAAATGTGAAAGTAACTCTGTTTGTCTGTCTTTGTGACCTTTTCACGGCTAAACGGCTGGACCGACGCCTCTTATTTTAGCTTTTGGTGGGTCTAAACGGGGTGCTTGGGGTGATGGCTTTGACTTTGCACACATCTATATCTTCGCTGACAACTTTATATTAAAATTTTGAAGCGATAATGCCCCAAGACTGACGGGTTCCCATATAAATGTAATTTTTTTTCTTTAAAAAAACTAAATGCTTAGCTTTTTCAAGATTTAAAATTCTAAATTATAAAACTTTAAAATTCTTACAAATTACACGAATAGTCAAATGTATTATATTATATTATAAAATTAAATGCAATCTATGTTTTTTTTTTGTTTAAAGACTTTAAAATGATTTTTTTAATTGTTAATACCCCTGTGATGAGAATTTAATACGTTATCGTGTAATTATACACAAAAAAAATGTGGGTGCGTGGACTTGTACGCGCGTTAGAAATTATACTTCTTTGGCTTGATTAAAAGATTTAAGCACGATTTTATGCAAGCTAAAAATCCTTACGAGTGGAATGCGAAGACGAGTAAATGGAGATATTAGTTCCAACCGATGGAATGTTATCTCACGACTCGATATATAACATGGCAGAATGATTGTGTTCACTGCGCAACAAAATGTCTCAACTGGATAATTATGAATGTTCTATAATATAAAATATAGAAATATGTATTAGACTTTTTTAAAAAATATATAAAAAAGATCATCAAAAAATTTCTAAAAACCCCCCAAAAGACATCTCCAAAGAAATCAAAAAGAGAAAAGAAGATACCTGCTAAAAGCCCCAAAAACACTCCCAACGGATCCCGAAAATACTCCCGGAAGATACACCAAATACCACCAAAAGATCCCAAAACACTCGCAAAATACCTCCCAAAACACTCCGAAAAAAAACTTACAAAAACCTTCCAAAATAAAATACCCCCCAAAAGAACCTCGAAAGCCCCCAAAGTACAACCAAGATGTTGAAAATCGTTTAGTGGTGTTTGTAAACTGTATATTTGGTTGATCAGCACTGCGTATAGGGAACCGTGAAAAAATTAAATCACCATGTCGCACTTTCGTAAAGCTCTCAATTTTACCCTCTACTAAACGCAAGAAAAGAAGTATTACTTCAAAAAAATTTTTGAATGGCTAGATCGACAGTATATTTTATTAGCCTTGTTTTTCAATAATCGATAAATAGTATTTCGAGCACCTCCCGCCACACAAATAAATAAATGGACTGCTTATAGTACACCATAGACATACTGGGTCGAAATAACTGGAATTCGGAAAATCCTAGAATGTTTGGACCCTAAAACCGAAGGAAAAATATGCCAGCCAGACGCCATGGATCAGTTATAGTTCAAATGGATTAGTAGACCGCACCTTCCACTTTCCTTTACATAGTAAAAGGAAGTATAGTTATCATGAAAATTTTCGAACTCATTTACCCATTTTCGAATTTTTGTCTGTCTGTCTGCCCTTTTCCACTCTAGAGCCCAGAGGGCTGAATTTATGGGGATGAAAATTTATATTTAAGATTTTTACATAAATTAGGTCTCAGTTGATTTTGGCGGAAGGTTTTCGAATTTTGCAAATATCTCAGATAGTGTAAAAGAAATTTAAAAAAAAAAACAATTAAAAAAAATAAAAAAAAATTGAATATGCATTTACTGAAGATTCTAGGTCCGACTGGAAAATATAGTCGTATTGTGGCCACAACTCCATTTTCCAACTAGTGTAAATTTTTTTCTTTTATAAAAAAATAAATATAAATATCTATAAAATATCTGAACTTATTTATTCTATATTAATTTTACATTTTGCATATATTTTATTTATGTATAATACAATTTTCATATTAATAAAATTATCAGTATTACTGTTTTTATAGGTAGGGTTGAGTTTGAATGAGAGTTGTGTTGAAATTTCGACCTGAGTATTTCAGCACATGGGTTGAAAGATTGAAGCTGGGTTAAGATGTTATGTAAAAGAATATTAGCAAAATTTCGACTTGACTTCGCTGAACGAGTGCTGTCGAGACAAGCTCATTTTAAAACTCGGTTGATATGGTATCGATTATCGAAACGTACTTCAAGTTCAACCCCGCATATAAATGTAGTATTTCTGCTAAAAAATACCTGCATTGTAAAGTTGTGATTACTATATGAACACTGACATAAAGGCTATTTTTAAGATGTCGGAGTATTCGGAGATATAATTTAACTGTCAGAATTCTTATCTGTTTTTTTTTTTATTTTCCAAGAATCCTCTTTTCTCTCAGGCGTTTTTTTACGGTCCAATAATTCTCGGATAAGATCTTTTTACTCTGAAAAAATATACAGAACATTTTTTGACAGATGTAGTTTTTTGCTTCTTTAAAAATGGGACATGTCGACTACTATAGAGCATAATTTAGGTGAAAAATATAATTTTTCTCTGATACTAAAGAAACAGCAGAACTTTTTTGATCTGACAGATCTGTTCAGAGAAAAAGTTATAGGATATTTCGGAACTCGGATTTCTCCGACATAAAAAAAACGTGGCCAAAATATTAACTAAAATGTAGAAATAGTAGTATATTAAATAATATTGTAAATCGGTAACTCTGGAGCGGTGACATCTCATCTCCACTCCTGTTCAAAGTAGATTGTCTGTTTTTTTTTTTTCGTTTTTTCTAACATGAACATCTCCCATCCACTTTTTTGTAAATACTCGGTCGAAACCATTTGTCATCGACGACGTCGACGTTTCTGACTTGATATATGTATATAAATGTGTTCCCTACCCTGTGGTCGCATGTGTGTTTAGTACTAGTTATGGCTATGGCATCACTTAGTACATACTGACAAATAAAATCCAAAATCCATTGCGCTGAAAATGCGCATACTGTCTGCCTTCGATCCTATAAATTTTTATTTGTCTGTCTAATAATTACTGTTTTCCTTTGAATATCATTATTAGAAGTTGTTTTGTCATAAAAACTTAATTTTAATACTCTCTAATGCCTCTTAACAAATTTGTATAACAGAAATCTGTACCAAGCCGTTGTACATGGCAGACATCCCCTTCAACAAAATTCGAAATTTTTCATGCACTTGCCCCCATCGTTTCGTCTTCTTTCTTCATATTTTGGTTTCGTCCAAACAACAGCGCGCCATATTGCAAAAGGCTGTCGTCCAGTCTTGATCCGGTCAGCTGCGGAGAAAGACGTGTTGTGGTCTAAGTGGCATTTTTCGAATTTTTCGTTCTCATAATTGGAAAAAATAAAAAAAAGAAATTGCAAAATTAAAAAATTGTTAAGCTCCAAAAGACTTCGTTAAAAACTGTTTTGATGGTTATTTTGCTGCAAGAAATCGCAAAACAAAGACTAGAGAAAGTCATTAGACAGACCATATATATTTGAAGAAAGGAACTGCAATCAGCCTAAAGTTAATTTGTTCTTTAAAAATATTTTATAAAATTTCGCAGAAGTGGCTTTTGTTAGAAGAAATACTGCGAAGCTGCTTAAAACAAAATCAGTTTATTTTCGTCGTGCTAAGAAACGTGAAATTTGATGCAAATATCAGCGAAACCATACATTTTAAAAATTAAATAAATTTTATTAATGCAGACCAATCCAAACGCCGATTAGCCTTGGCTCTGCTTACAACTTTTTTTTGCGCCGCAGCAGAGATTACCTAAATGCCAATACAATCAGCAATATCGTAAAATCGCAGAAGGTAAGTGTGCAAAGTGCCCAAAAGTCATTCTTTTACACATCATTATTATTTTTCTTCTTTGGATTTTTGTAAATATTTTAAATAAAAGTGAAGAAATAGAAATAGAAAAAGTTGATCCATCCTCCAACGATACATAACCTATCTTTTTTATGTGATTTTAAGTTCTCCGCCTGTGTGCTACTCAATCGAAGCGATGTAGTATAAAAGTAATAATGGTATCAGTTTGTAGTTCGTTTTCCGTATTCCAATTGTATATATAAGAAAAATGCACAATTTATATGATAATAACCGAATTACAATCTGCGCAAGTGTTTCAATGGCAATTACAAAATTCTAACCAAATTTTTTTTTAAATTTTACCCTCACGTATGCTGCTTGCTCTTATCAAGAACTTGACTTGCTTCTGTTTTATTCAGTTCTTAGGCAACCGCAAACTGTAAAATACAAAATTAACGTGCAGCAGTTTACTTTAGTGTAAATGATATATTAATGTATTTCTATTTCTTTAAAAGTGAAAAAATTGAAATTCTTGCCATAGAATAATTTCCTACTCTTTTCGTGTGTGGTAAAAGCAGCAGCGCACAATACAAGAGCAATGCAAAAGGAAACGGCTGTTATATGTGCACATGTGTGTGGGAGAAGTCTAACTATGTATTTCTTCATCAATGTATGACATATTCAAATGGCATTGCCATCTAGTAGCCAGTGTACAAAAATGATGTATTCTACTTTTTGGCAGTATCATGATCTGATCAATTATTTCAATTTAACATTTTCTCTAGGTATTTAAAGCATTAATTAATTAATATAAATTATAAAAGTTACATTATTGATTTTCCGTTCTCGTTCCAGAGTAGTGTACTGGAATTTTGCAGAGATGTTTGTAATTAACAAAAATGTGATCTGCCATATTTTTGAGGGGGTCTGAAAATGAACTGTCATATATTTCAAGAGGTCTGATACCAGGGTGGGCTGAGGTGCTTCAATGCAACATTTATCCATAAACACATATTTTCTAATTATTTGTGTAATCCCCAATAGAGTACAGGATATTTCATTGGAGAAGGTATCGGTGAATTTGGTCTACGGATCCATTATTTCTTTCTTGAAATTCATATGATTTCATCGCGCGTCGCTCACTAGGCGGGCAACGAAGTGCGCACCTTGTATAATATACATGTACATGTTACGATCAATGTGCTCATCGATTCACAACTTCATAGATATAATACAACTATTTATAATGTCAGTTTGACGAAAATTACAGCGAAAATAACCAAAAATAAAACCAAATCACGAAGAACAATATTTTTGGAGACAAGCTCTTGTAATTTGATTTTAGGTTATGATTTTGATAATGTTAAAAACAGTAGATTAATAAAATTCTGGTTGATGTGGCACAATAACGATTGATGCCACAAAAGTACTAGAAACTTTGTAGGAGCATTTATGCTTTCAACAACTGCTGCTCAGTATGATTTCGATGATAAAGACAGACCCATTTGTAATATTAAAGGCGTATTTTATTTGTCGAGGAATAAGGAATTAGAATTTGAAAACCAAGCAAAACAACAGGTTTTCTTATTCCAAAGAAGGAATAAGATAGTGCAATTGTTGTTGTAATTCCTTTTTCTCGGCAAATAAAATACAGCTTAAATTAACTTCGCGTGCCCGGTTGTCTGTCTGTCGGTGACTGGCTGGTGGAACCTTGCGATCAATTTTTAACCAACTTCCTAAAGCCAGATTTTATTCAAATTTCGCACAAGTGTATCTCCGATGACAACAATTCTTATTAAAATTTGGTAGAGATCGTGACCCGGAGCTTCCATATAAATTATTTAAAAAAAATTACCCGATTTTATATAAATTTTATACATATGTATGTCTTCGATGACAAAACTTTTTGTAAAAATTTGAAAGTGACCAGGACCATGGGCTCCTATATAACTTTCCCATATTTTTCAAAATTCGCCCTTCGATTGAGGAATTTACATGAACAATTTTAATTTTGTAAATTCTCTAATCTGTTGTGTGTTTTTTATATTAAAAAATCGATTCCAAAAAAAAAAAACTACGTAAGATAAGATACGTAGTTTGTATGTAGTTTATCTGTTCGTTACAGAGAAATTATCAAATTGTTTTTAAAATTCCGAGAGTAGTAAAGAAATGTATGTTCTAATTCAAATGTATTAGGGTAAATAAACCTTAAATCGTCTGTCTACCTTTTTGATTATAATTCTAAGCCATTTTTCTAGTTTGCAATAACTAGATTTTTTAAAAGTGGGTATATTGTGTTTGTTTTTAAAGAAAAATGAAACTATAAATATTTCCCTAGCTAAGAATGATATAAATAGATATAAATATTTCATCTTTTGTCTCATCTTTTATCTATGTAGTTGTGGACGAACTAGCAAAAGAAATTGAAAACATTTTCGAATGAGAAATTATTAGTTAAAAAAATCAACGAATATCTAGGCAAAAATTAAAAAGTTTCATCTTAGTCTTGTAATAAATTAAATTTCAATAAATCCGTAAATAAACCGCGTAAAACATATAATGCACTTTGCTATATAACACATGTTTTTATATGGGAAAAACTCAATCATATGATATTTCACTCACATGTATGAAAAACCACTTAAACCCGGTACAACTTGACCAACTTCCGTTTTAGCTGGCGCACGCACATAAAAATTACGGCTGTGTAGAAGTAACCTTCACCTTTCAGTTGGTACCAATATTTATACCCGCCCACTTTTGCACACGCCCCCTGATGAACTTTAATGTGAAAGTCATTGTTGGCTATAACTCTGTCGAGGGGGATTGAATTGAACCCAATTTCATAGGACGGGAGGTATTTTTATTACCTTTCATATGATACGAATTAATTGTTACACATACCTGTTTTTATATGGGAAAAACTCAATCATATGACATTTCACTCAAATATGAAATACGAAAAATATGAAAAACCACTTGCACCAGGTACAACTTGATCAAACTTTCGTGTAAGCTGGCCCACGCCCATAAAAAAGTACAGCTGTGTAGAAGTAATTTTTAGCTTTAATTTTTAGGTACCAGTATTTGGGGCCGCCCAATTTTGAACACGACCCCTCCTGAACTTTAATGGAAAGGAAAAGTCAAAATCCTTAAAACACATTTGCCAAGCTATGTAACCCCAATCCATTCTTTAAAAAAAAAATTTATTATTTAAAAGTCATCACTGGCAACATTAATATTATCATGCGGTTCGTGTTGAGTGTGCTTTGTGTGGCTGATGACAAAAATTACCCTGAGTGCAAAAATATTGTACGAAATTCTCAAAATTACACTCGTTCGTTTGATTTTGAAAATTCCACTGAGTGCCGTTCCGGTGTATAGTTTTCTACTCGGGTTTCTATGGTCGAAAATACCCCTCTTTTTACACACACAAACAAATAACTGTCATTATTGTGCTACTATTTTCACTTTTTATTTGTGAATGAAAATTAATAATTAATTCTTATTAATTTTAATTCGCTTCAAACAATAATTTAATAGTGTGATTAAAAATATTTGATCGGATTTGTGCGGTCATTTCGACCCAAATAAAGCGACCGGTAATATATGTGTTACTAACTTTACGGTGCTTATCTGCCAAAGAGCAGATGACAGCGTGCTCATAGTTTGACAACCATTAGTCTGTTGTCCTACGCCATTACCTACCCTTGAAAGAAGGTATTATTCACACTAGTGTGTTAACATAGAAAATACTTTTGTAATTTACTGCAGTCTCAGCGAACACATATTCCCACAGTAGTTGTGCATGGCGCATGAGCAGTTTAGAAGGAACATTTGGTCGTGTAAAAAATAGCGTACATTACTTTCTAAAAAGTTCTTATCGCGTGCTCGTTAGATTTCCGTACTCGGCTACCACCTCGAGCTTCAAGCTCCTAACTCGTACGATAACATCCACTTTCATCACTCGTTATGTAATATAATATTATAAGTCTATTGAAGCATGTCACTATACGTTGTATTTGAAAGGAATATTCAAATAATGGAATTAAAACGTAACAGTGTGATGGTACTGTTTCTGGCTGGAAAGTCACAACCGGCTATTGTCATCATTTGAATGTGAATAAAATGTTTGTGTACCGGACTCTCACACGTTACAACAAAAACAGCAACATCGCCAGTAGAAGCATCCGACGTATACTGAAAAATTGACTTGAATTAAAGCCCTGCAAGATTCAAGTTTAAGTTTTAAAAACGGCTCCAAAATCAGTTCGACTTGAAAGATGCAAAGTGATAAAACGTCGAACCAAACAATCTCATCAACTGGTGTTTTCTGATACTCCTTTCGCTGTGCAATGTCTAGCGTTTGAATTTCTCTTGCACGTTTAGTACTTGGCTTTTAAAAGCACCTCTTCTGCGTGACGCACTTGCAACAAGTGAAGTTCAGTTGGGAAAAATTTTTTTGGTTCAACAGTAGTACGTAAACAAACAAAATGAGCGTGTGTGGTCAAGTCCAAAGACAATTTGAACAAGCTCGTTGCTCTTCGTAAACAAGCGCCGATTTTCTATAACTGCAAATCGTCGTTCTTCGCAAAAATGGCCTCGAAAAAAAGATATGAAAGTGTTGGACGATTGAAGACAGCTCTTCGTAGGGACCAAAATACCAACAGGTCACGTTTGTGCAGCATGCAATTGTGTGACTCGGCGCTAGCAACCGCGCTGGCTATATCGAGCAGTAACGTGATTTTCATAAAAATTTTATTATTCTCTAAAAATTTTAATTAAAATATCCATAAATGACGACATTACAGCGTTTTGATTTAGTAGCACTTCGATCGCCTGCCTCTGTACACATAACAAGCGGTGCAAGTGAAAATGTTAATTCGTTTGACGTTTAGAAATGAGTGCACTTTGTCGAAGGAGGGGAAAATCAAACGAAATTCACCTAAGTGTCTTTAGGACAAAATTTCAATGAGGGTTGTTAAGAACCACTGTGAATTTGACAACAAATAAATGCGAGTTTTCTAAAATCTCTAGAGGGGGAAAAAAACTACAAAAAAAATATGAAATGATATTTATGTTGAATTAAAATTGACAAAAATCCGGTGCTAATATATTTTAAGGCTGTCAAATTTTTTGTTTTGGTTTTTATAAAAATTTGGACTCCAAGGCCGACGCGCGCCTATACACATATTTTAAAAATTAAACCGATTTTCATCAAACTTTGCACACATGTGTCTCTCCAATTTTTTTTTTTTTTTTTTTACTAACTAAATACAACAACACATGTAACAAAAAATGTAAACAAACGATTCTCGTCTTTCATGTTCGATTGTTTCATCAAGTTTCCATTGTCCAATAGAGTTAAAATTTTGCAGTTCCGAAGATGGACTTGGCATTTAGAAGCTTTATAAATTTTGCGGTCTAAAATTTTGCAAGCCTATTTTGGTGCACTTACCGTCGTTCAATTGAATTAAAGATCCAATGCTATGATTCCAATGATGAGCTCGGACGAAACAAGCATTAATTTATTTCACAAGTGTGTTAGCTGCAAATCTTGCAAGTCGATTTTCATTAACTTTCCGTTGTCCAATTAAGTTAAAATTGTATTCTTGGTGAGAATGCAATGTTATGGTAACAATAAAGTTTTCTCTGATGGTGAACTTGGAATATAGAAGATTTACTAATTTTGATATTTGAAATATTCCAAGCCTATTTTGATATACTTCTCATTATCCAATCGAATTAAAAATTTCGAACACATGTGCAGTATTAATTACGTAATAGTACTTTGATTTCATTGAGCTGGTCTGATTATGGACTCTTAAAGATACAGGCAGTGGTTTGGATTCACCTGTTTCTTCGCTACAAATCTTACAACTTTATTTTTATAATTTTCTCGTTGTCCAATTGAGTAAGCATGAAGTCCCGGACCACGGTGACAATGCAATGTTGTGGTGCAAGTGATCTGTTTCGATTATGGGCTTCGAATGTAGAAGATTTAAAAGTTTTGCTATCTCAAATCTTGCAAGCCTTTTTTGAAATATCGAATATAATCGAATATAAATTATCTCAGGTTAATTTTGATAAAATTTTCTTAATACAATCAAGTTAAAAGTTTTAAAGTTCTGAGAGCCCGAGTCGGGAGGCTCCTTAAATATTTTACAAAACTCCGAAGGATAACACTTTTTGTAAAAATTTTGGAGACTTCGGGCTCCGGGGTCGTGAGGTCCTATTCGAATGTTTAAAAAAATTTAACCCGACTTTCTTCAAATTTTATATACATGTGTTATCTTACATGGACAACATCTCCAATAAATGATGTCAACATTGGAGATATAATAGACCCTTACTGTAGAACGATTTTTTTCTCAAAATATACCCATGAATTATTTCCCTAATTATCCTTGACGAATTACAGTACAATTACAGTAGCCTCTTTTAAACAGCTGCGTAGTTTTTATTTCAATCGGACGTTTAGTTTTTGTAGTATTATAAGTAGAAGCTTAAATTTTAAGGATTTTGGGCGAAAAAAATATTTTTGTATGCACAGAAAAATTTTTGTTTTCTGTTTTGGAGTTTGGAAAAAATATTGCAACCAAACTGAAAGTTATGAAACTGAAAGTTTTATTGCAAATAATTCGTTTTTTACGTTTTTGGTGTATAGAAGATTTGCTGAAAACGGTAAAGCATGGAACAATTTTCTGCCTGCAGACGGTATTGACTTTTTTTTTACTAACAAGTTACCGGCTATAGCTAAAAAACTTATTACGGATAATAAACAAGGCAGCTGAAAGACTGTCTCGATGACCTTTTAGTGATATAATACTGCATACGGGAAATTCCATAAATTCTTAATTCCTGTCAAAAGTCAATATAAGCGAAGGATTCGACTGAAACTCAAAAACAAAACAATAATAATTTTTTTAATGAAATATTATATATAGTATACTCGTATTTTAAATTTTAAATTTTTTTATTAGCTCGCTTCCGTGTATATCTGTTCGGGTGGGATTTTGTAATAGATTTTAAACTAACTTCCCATTTAGCTAGAGACTTGAAACTTTAAACATAGCTCAACTGGATGAACATTCCCATTCACAAAAAAAACTCCACGCGAGTTTTCAATTAGTTTCAGATCAAAGCAGACTAAAAGTTTTAAATTAAAAATGTTTTTTTATTGGTTAACATTTTAAGTTTTGAATTCTATTTAATAATAATAAAACCTCATATTATTAACAATAATGAATAATATAATACAAATATTCCAACACTATTTCGTCGTTCATTTTTCATCAATTCGTTACTCACGTTACGTACACGTTGTCAGTTTCTATAAAACCAATCGACAGTCAAATTAATTAATAACCTGGTTAAAACATCAGATTAAATTAACCTGGTTAACCTGGTTGTTAAATTAACCAATTTCGCCGCACTAACGGACACCACTCTAGTTATGGCACATATATGGTACACTACTCTAGTTTGTCCTAGTTTCAATCGTCTTTATGAGAACGTTTGTAAGAGTGGGTGACCAGGGTATTGTAAGGACACAAGATTTCGTTAAACTACAACTATTAAGTGCATATAATAGATGGATGACTAAAATAAAAAAAATAAATAAAAAAAAACGTGACAAACGTTCCGAGAGACAAACTTGTCACGGAAAGCTTCTTAATTCGCCGTTCGGATCCGGTCTTAAATTATAGGTCCCTTCCATTTGTGTCCAAAAATATACATGCACAACACACATGGTCGTGAGAAGCTAGGCCTTGGTCGCGCCTAATATTATTATTATTAATAGTTTTATTCTTTGCCGGGCGCCGTGGCTCAATGAAAATGCGCGTGGCTACTGAGCAGGATGTTCGTGGTTCGAATCCCACTAACACCCAAAGTATTTTTCACGGTGTCCCACCTGTCGCGAATGTCTGACAAACGTTCCGAGAGTAAAACTTGTCACAGAAAGCTTCTTAATTCGCCGTTCGGACCCGGTCTAAAATTGTAGGTCCCTTCCATTTGTGTCCAAAAATATACATGCGCAACGCAAATGGTCGCGTGAAGCTGGGCCTTGGACCGCAATGGTCTGTCGCACCGAAAATTATTATTATTATATAGTTTTATTTTTATATATCTCGTGACAAGCTTTTAATTCAGTTAATCAACATTGATAAAATGGTCTGATTTGTTTAGTTCGATAACTTTTAACTTATCATTGTTAATATCACTTATTCGTACTGAATTCACATACCTGATTTCCCGCAATTAAATCACGTAATATTAAATAAATACATGTAAATAAAAGCCTGTTTTGAAAAAATTTGTTTTTTCCATATTTATTAAGTACACTTGGACCTTATAATTTGTAAACATAGTCGGAAGAAATCACAAAAAGCATGAACTTCTTCGTACTAACAAACGGAAAGACTTTTTATAAGATACCTACCTGCGCCTACTCCTCCCTCGAATTGTGGGTATTCACATTTTTACAGATAATTCGTATTGTGATTTATTTTCTGCTACTGCCGGGATAATGCCGGCTAAATGATTACTTTTTGTTTTTAATTATGTCAAATCGTTGTCAATGGAAAAATTTCTGAAATCATTACAAATTATTATATCAATAAGTGTTGTTAGTTCCTCCGCCGAATAATATGATGGCATTTTAATGGAAGAACTTATCTTTTAATTTCAGTTGTTATTGTCATTGTCAAAATTTATTGTACCTATATAAATACTTGGCAACCACCCACATCCCTACTCGCTTTCGTTCACACATGATTCTTGTTTATTTTCAGTATTCAGTGCATTATTTTTAAATTTTTCATTATTTCTTTATCAAGCTTCAAGCGGCGGGCGCGCAGTACAAATAATGATAAACGACAAGAAATGTATGTATACCACTTTGTTCTAAAATGGAACACAGACCGTAATCGCAGCGCAGCGTATTCATAGTGAACAGTTGAGTACTGAAAACGTGAACACATTCTTGAAGACACCAAAACTAAAGGTGTACGAGTATTCGTCGATCAGTGTGTGGTGTGCAATTAAGCAGCATTTTTATATGTGCGGAGCGCACACCTTTGCCATCGTACTTTCGACTACGAGTATGAGTAGTGGGTACTATTAACCGTGCACCGTGCATGGTCCTCTCGTTTTATTTGGACTTGACTCTCGCTCCTGAAAGCGGGACAAGCTACCAGCAAACACCAGCATAGCCGATGTGCGACAATATATTCAATTCTTGACGAGCAGCAGAAAAAGCATATATGGCACGTCGCACTCGCACGTCCCCAAAGCCAGCAACACCGTGCAAATTTTCCTAATACTCGTATAATCTCGGTTGAACTCTGCCGCTCATCTCGATCGATCCGATTGTCCGCCTGGGTACAGTGTGCGTGTGTACGCGTATGGTATCGCAAAGGCACGTATTTTCGATGATATAAATGATGGAAAACCCGAAAAACGGGTTCCCAAAACACGTATCGTTTCATTTTTGAGAGTACTATGATTTGAATTTATTTCATCGTTGGTCGGTCGTTTATCGTCGTGTATATAAATATGTTTATATGAATGAGTTCGGCTGGTGATGGAGACAGACAGTGCGAGAATAATCTATATAGGTACGTTAGGGTAAGAGGCAAATTATGCCATCCTGTGCTCTCTCACGTTTCTCATCGAGGAGAACTTTCATCTATAGATTGTTTTCCTTTTGCGGTCATTGAATGAATCCAAGAGAACGACATGTTGATAACGCAGTACAAAAATAAAAAAAACGATCAGGTTAAAAATTGATAAGAGCAAAAATATTTCGATATTTTTATAACTCATACTTCCTGTTACATTTTGAATTTAAAAAATTCTACTCGATAGGTTTCTTGAAAAAAAGTGGAGTATTTTACATTAATATTAGAATTAAAATATTTTAAGGTTAGTTTCTTCTACTATAATGCAATTTTTACATTTGAGGTGTGCGACACAAAGTGAGCGGCCCGAATATAGTTGAATATAGTTAAAAGTTGTGGTTAGCCAGAAGAGATTGACAGTACACGAATGTTATAGTATATTACATAACGAGCTAGGAAAGTGGAGGTTATTGTGCGAGTTAAAAGCTAGAAGCTCAAGGCGGTGGCCGAGATCGGCAATCTTACGAGCACGATGAGCACTTTGCTGTGAGTAATATACGCTATTTTTCACACGACCAAAACCGGCTATTCTGTAAAACCGGTTATGCGCAATGCAAAATTACTCTGGGAATGTGTGTTCGCTGTGACTGCAGTAAATAACAAAAGTATTTTATATGTTAAATCACTGGAGTGTGTAAAGGCTATTTTCGAAGCTAAGTTATAGTGTATGAAACAGTCACTTTTGTCTATGGGCGTGTGAAATAGTTATTTTATAGTAACATGGGAAATGTTATCTATAGCATTATGGTAACATTGAAAAATATACTACTACTCTCGTCTGGCTAACCACAATTGCTATTTAACAGCCGTCCTGCTTATTTTTTCTCGCACGCCACAAATGTAAATCAAGCGTAAGTTAAATTACATTTCTTTTGTGGAGAAACAAAGCAGCTGTTTTCTGTTACAATACCATTTACCAAGGAATGTTTTTTTTTTCTTCTGTTGAATTCTGTAGGCGACCTTAAATGCCACAAAATTGTGGTCAGTGGGCATGAAATCAAGGGGCGGGAGGTCAATGGAATGGAGTAGCCGGAAACGCCAGGTATTTCCGCAAGTTATAAATAAAAGGCATTTTCCACCTGACAAGTCATCTGACAATTCTCGTTTCAAGTGTAAATTGTAATTGTTTTTAATTGAGTTTGAACGCCTGCTTAATGCTACAAAACAAGAATCTTGTTTTCATGTACGTGGCTAGAAAAGGTCTGTTTTCGTACTTTCTGTAGTAAAATTAGTATGAAATAAAATTCTTCCACAAAAAAGTACAGCAAGTCATTAACCCACAACATTTATATCTTGGCAGAAACTGTCAAAATGCCATACGCCAAAATTCAACATTGACAAGTTAGTTAGTTATGGCGTTCTTTTGATTGAACAAATTGCACTGGTTGTAAAAATACCGCACTCAAAATACCGTTCACAAAATTGCACTTGATTTGTTTGTTTATGATACAATTTTAAAATATAAACTTTATCATTCTTATCACCATCGTCGGATTTGTGCAACTATTTTGAGACAAATCCGCATAAAAAACGTACAAGTCAACAAATTATTTTCGCTTGGCGCTAAAAAATGACTGCGTCCTGTTAAAGAAGGGAAAAAAGTGAAAAAACCCTCATAATTTATTTGTCAATAAATTTGTTTTTGACAGTTTGTTCACATTTATTAACATAAATTTTTGTAGTGTAAGTTGGTTAAATTCGCAGGGGGGGGGGGGAAATGAACTTACTCTACTTTCCGCTCTCTTACTAATTTTTCTTAACAATTTGACGGAACGATCTCAATATGTACGGAGGTACCACCATCAAATATTACAACAACATAAAACAAGTGATTGCAAATATTATATATTTTCAAAGCATCGCGTATTTGATAAACTTTGAAATTATTCTAGTCTAACACACGACGCCAATAGTTTTTTTTTAAACGCGCACTTATGTGAAGAACCCATAATCATTTATATCCTACCACCACCACGCGCATTATATGTGACAGTAGTATTAACGTAGTTGTTGCCATGAACGTCAAACGACGGGCTGGTTTGCTATATCAGAATCTGTTGCTTCCATCAATTTGCATATATATTTTGTACTTTAATTCGTATCTTTGTCGCTCCGCTCTTCCTATCGCTGGTATTAAAATAGAAAAGAAAATAACAAGATCTCCCTACGTCTAAATTCTAGAACGAAGTACTTTCCTCGTCGGTTTGCCGTTGTCCACTGATTTCACAAAATACTAAAAATTACCCGAAGAAATTTTTATTTTATGAGGCAATGACTGACTGACAAGAAACTACGATGTCGCTTTATGCTGCTTTGGGTGGTTGGGTTGTGTTTGTCTATTGTGGCTAGTTACGCTTTTGCTGAGATTTTTTTTGCCTGTATGCTAAAACTACACGGTGGTACGAACACTTTATAAACTAATTTTTATTCTTAATTATTATGGCCGTGTTTTTTTTTGTCGGCGAAATCCGATAATTCCTATAATTTTTTTTTCAGATAATCAGATCTGTCAGATCAAAAAAACTATCTGATTTTTTTTTTTTTTTTTTTTTATAATTCGCGTATTTGAGCGTAAAAAAGAACGCTTCAGAGAAAAAAGACTTCTTGGAGTGGAGAATGAAAAAAAAAGATATTAATTCTGACAGTTAAAATATTTTCCGATTACTTCGACATCAAATAGAAAACAACTTATAATAATTAAAATTTTTCATGTAAATTCTTTAAAAAGAAATACATATATGTGCTAAGTTTAAACCAGGTTAATTTGGAAAAAATTAATATTAGAGTCCCTTTACTTCAAAATATTTACAAAAACTGTTGTCACCGGAAATACACATGTGTAAAAAATTTATATGGGAGCCCCAACCTTGGGCTTCAAAATTTCAATAGGAAGTGTTGTCATCGGAGATCAGGCTAATTTTTTAAAAGTCACTCCAAAAATTTTACCAAAAGTTTTGTCCATTGGAGATATACATGTGTGTAAAATTTAAATGAAAATTTGTATAAACTCCTTCGGGCCTCAGGGCCCGTTCACTCCAAAAATACTACAAAAAGTTTTGTTTATCGGAGATACCCATGTGTTTAAAATTTAAAGAAATCAGGCCAATTTTTAAAAAATCTATATGGGCCCCCTCGGTCTTCAGGGCACGTTCACTCCAAAAATCTTAAAATTTCTGGATAGAATTAGCTAGCGGTTTATTCACACCACAATTCACACCGCAGCTACCGCCTACTACCTACCCAACTGCGCTCTAGTCTAGGTCAAGATTTTCATTTTGGAATTTATGCATTTTGCAAACCAATGACCAATGAGTAGATTGTAGTTTACTTGAGTTTACGATTTGTTTGCATAATGATTGTAGCGGTTGCGTTGTATTCAGAGAGAGAGAGAATCGTTCTTCAACATCTCTTCATAATATTCCTAATGCCTTCTTTGGTTCGCTCTCGTACATGACTCTCATCTCAGTTTCATCTCATCTCCATATTAGTGGAACTAACGTAGCTTCTAGCTTGTAGCAAAGTATTTCATCAACGATTTATTATTTTATCGATTTTTCTTTTATTATTATCTACTAAATGTATCCAACAATCCAAAACTAGCTGAACATCATTGCCGAGTTGCGAAAATCATCCCTGATCCTGATATAATCAAGCGACTAGACAACTGTTTGACAACTCTCTTGTTCGTATTTGAATAGAAAACTAGTACTTTCGCGACTGCGTTGTTAGACGACATGTTCTCCTCCCTCAATTAGTACTATAGTTACGTAAATAAGCCATGTATTTTGTGAACTTTTTCGCCACGAAAGCCCTTTACCAACCTATGCATAAACCTGCACTGCTGAGTGAACATACAACACATCTGCATTGCATTGCATTGTAGTGACCATCCAACAGTTCAGGCTACAACCACCTAAAATGTTGCACCGACCGTCGTTTTTCCACCGACATGCGCATCAGTTGCAGGAACTTCGAACTAAGTGTTGATTTTAATCTGTGTGCTGGTGTGCAGAACAGAAACATGCTGTGGATGCAGCTACATAAATCTTGTTACAATGTTTTTATTTATTGAGCGTTTCTGTTTTTTCTGTGATATATACAGATAATCCAATTTTTTATTCTCCTTGTCAAAGGTTCAAATAATTCAAAAATCAATAAAAATTGCAAAATGGGTAACTGTTAGATTACCGGGGTTTTTTGGGGGCACACATCACCTGCACTGAGTTGTTCACATTCATGTTGGAATGTTGTTTCATTTTGGGAGTTCATTGCCGAACTCACTTTTCCTATCGTAGGCGTATTTGTGCTTGATTTATTATAGAGAGAGGAATATCTTCCTGTATATAAAGAAAAAAGATTACAGGTTGGACTTATAACTAATAACCAAATCAAATGTCAGATCTTATATTTTTAGTCGTCCATATGCGAAATTAAAAATATTCAGTGTGTACACTGGGTAACTACTCGCTCTTACTCTGCCTTACTCTGTAAAATATAGGAAACTGTGTATACACCGTGTTGTGCTTGGTTCACAACAAAAAACACAGAGTAAAATTACCCCGGTTGAATAAAAAAACACCAAGTAAATTTTTGACGTACACTACTCGCTCGGGTTGAATAATAAAACAGACCCTATCAATCCATTTCCGAGAGCTATTAAGGTGAAACGAAATTTTGAAAAATGTAACATTTTATATTTGATTATATATGGTTAGGTTCCTGTAAAAAGCCATATACTACCTTTAATCGCCTGCAAATTCGTAATAATTGTGCATTTATTACATTATTAATCGGCACACCAAGAACGGGTCAGAATTGCAAAAACGAAACTAAATTTAGTAAAAAATTTATTTCGAGATATTCCGCTACGATCGAAGGTGTTTTGAGTAGTTTACTTGCTTTACTTTGTGTAAAAAAGAGTTTTTAAAAAGAAAAGCAATTTTCCCTTCCCGAAAGTACATGAAATGACATTTAGAGCACTTCTGTTTCCTCTTAATTTGGCTCTTTTTGATCTCTGTCCTGAAAGAATTCGTTATAATTTATTGAATTTTTAAAGGCAATGCAAAACATGAACAACGGAATAACTTTGCACTAAATTTATGGTAATTATGATGTGTTGAGCTCCCAAATACAAAAGTTTTGAAATCCCTAAATACAAAATAACTAGCGCAAAATTCCCAAAATTGTATTAAATTCATGCTTTTATTAAACACAGTTCGTTAATGCCATAAATACTTCATATAGTGTTTGTTTATAGTTTTCTCATAAAATTTAAAGTTTTTTAATTCAATGTTTAATCCGGAGTTTTTATCTTGGAGTTATTCAAATTTAAGTTCGCGAAGCATCCTGTTTTTTTAAATGCTATGAATACCATTTTGACGAATATTTCCTCTCCCAATACCTGTCAGTGTGTTCTTATATTTTTTATTTAAGCTGTGACGTAAAAATAACTAGTAAGTATATGATACATTGGGAAAAAAGCTGTAAATACATCCAATTGTTTTCTTTTCTATCTCTTTTCGTCTTAATAGTGATTGAGCGTATATTCATAATTCGTTTTTTTTGTGTATTCATTGTATTAAAAGGTTTTAAAGTGAAGTGGTTGTGTTTTTTATGTTCGTTTGTCGGCTGCGTATAAAAACATAAAGTTAATTTGTAGGTAGGTGTATGACAAGACGATGGTTGAGTCAGTGTGGCAAAACAAGCTTCGGCGCTCGTTTCTCAATTGAGTTTTGACTAAATGCAAGCTGCCTTGCTTGTTATTGGTGGTTTTGGGGTGACGATTTGTTTTGTTAAGCTCTCTATCTGTGTCGTCTTTCTGTCTTCTCAATTTGTATTCTCTTTGGGCAGAGATGTTATGTGTATGACTACATAAGTATCAATTTGTTACTATTTCCTAAATGGGAACTGCACAATGCTTTTCTTCTTCGCTTTTTTTAACGAAAGCGAGAAAAAGCGATTTTGCACTAGACGATTTAACACTCGCTCTCGCTTTTATTTTCGTCCTTGCATAGTACATGGCGAGAAATATTTTTGGTCTGAAACGTCTTTAAATGGAAAACATGGGGGTAGATGAACAAAAATTGTAGCGTCATGAAAAGGTCTATATCATCTTGTCTTAATAATTCCTAACTATTAGTCTTGAGACGTTAGTGAAGTGTCGTTATTTAACGGATTTGGTCAGCTCGCTGATAAGACCTTGAGTTTTTGACTCCTGCTGGCGAGTTGGCGTGGATGGGGAAGAGCGGAAGATTGGACAAAACAGGCGCCCTCACTCCTTTCTATTCAGTGTAGCTCACGACTCAGAATATGTCAGCCCCACCCACCCCTTGAAGACCCAGCCGAAAATATACTATATATTATACTATTTTTGGAAAGAGAAGGCTATGGCTTACGCACAGGCAGTCCAATATCCGGTGTCGATTGAGCGAGACTGTTCAGGAGCGTCGCAAATCTTGTACGGCTAGCTCAGTGAAAGACCACGACTCCGCGAGCACCTTACCGCTCTTCTACATATACCAATGGAAATATCGTGTGAATGATTTTCACCAGACACATTAATGTTGATATGATGCCTTTTGCATCTTATTTCTCATATCACAGGCCAATGTTAAACCAAATTTTCGTCTAATATTTATCGTAATAAATAATTATGTACCATTTCAGTATCTGTTCGTAAAGTATAAAAATGATTCAATAAGTATATTTATTATATATTAATTAATGAGTCGAACGTTCGAATCAACTTCAGCTGCATTTTATTTGCCGAGCGAGTTCGGAATTCGAATTTCAAAACCAGCCAAAACCAGCCAAACAGCAGGTTTTCACAATTCCAAAGAAGGAATTCGACAGTGCAATTGTTGTTGTTCCTCGGCAAATAAAAAACGGCTTTCATACCACATCATGCAAATTGTTTCAAGATAAAAATTCGTCTTCGCTTTCCATATAGTATTCCGCATTCCACGGATGTTCTTAGCATGACATTTGCCCGGAATGATAGAAAAGGAAAATATATTTCTATGTTTTCTATGTTTTATGTGTGGCTCCATACTGCTATTTTATGTGTGACGAAACAGGCTTTGTATGCTGCCCGTTGCATAGACCATGCTTGGCAATTATATGCATTTATTATATATTATATACATGAAACTACATTTTCCACCGCAGCGCCACCTATCCATTGGGTCCAAATTTTTCAGCCGTCCAAATGCTTCAGCCGTGATGGTCAGACACGCATACGCACCAACGTTTTTATATATTAAGAGAACATATAGATATATGTATCAACTTTTTGAGTCATAAAATTTACATAAAAACGATTACATTTTTTGTACAAGCATCCCTGCAGAGTGACCCGTTGTTACGTCTAAACACAAACATCGCAGCTGTCTTCTGTCAAAATCCAATTTGTTTTAAAAACAAGCTCAATATCGCGAATGGTAGCTACCAAGTTTTTTTTTATTTGATTCGCATAAGGGTTATTAAAATGAATAATCAAGTTAACTCTGGTAATAACAACAGACTACTTTTGTGTTCTAGGGCATAGCTTCTTACGATTTGAGAAGCTTTCTTATGACAATTTATTAATAAAGATAGGAGGCCTGTTGTGTAAAACCTAAAAGAGAAATATTTTGTATGAAGAAAATTTCATAATATGTGCCATGGATATTTGAAATGAAAATACATACTGAAATTGATGATTTTAATTTATGTTAAATTGTATGGAATCTCTGGCAAGCATTTTTTTTTTATAATTCGCGCACGCTTCAAGGGGTTCGCACCCTTATACTGCTCGACTATATGCTTGGCACAGCGTGGGCGTTAAGGAAGAGGAGGAGAAAAGAGGAGATGTCTATGAGCTTGTGTTTTGAATGCCTGTGGATCATAGTGATGTGCGAAGACAGATCTTGGCAGAGCATATCACATACGTGTTGTACGGCTGAAGAAGGAATCCCTTAATTTAACTGTACGTCCGAAGATGGGCTTGAGGGTAAACTGATGACCATTAAGAGCGCCACGAGTATTGCGGTTGAATTCAAGGAGAGGTGGCATGCAGATGGCTATTTCTCTTGAGCACCGCTGGTAGAAGAAGCGATAACACAGTGACAAGCAAGAAACGTTGCTACGATGTTCAAGCAAATCTATAGTTTAAAGGGAGATTTTTATATTGCATACATGATAAATTTAATATTAGTCGATTTGTCGCTTTTTGTTCGTTATTTTAAAACGTTTTTATTAGCTCGCTTTCGTTTATGTTGTTTGTCTGCGGGTAGAATTTTGTTTTGTAATAAAGACAAGAAAGCAAAAAAAAAAATCAACGCGAGATTGCAAATTGCTTCAGATCAAAGCAAACTAATACGCACAATAATCGTTTTAAATTAAAAATATATTTTTATTAGCTAGCATGTTTTTTTAAGGTTAAGTTATATATTTTGTGTCACATGTCATATGCGAACTTAACTTACGTAAAATTTCAATTGAATTAGGGAATGTTTTTTATGCTATTTTATTATACAATAATTTATTAATTTTTAATAAAATAAGTGATTAAACGTCACATAAAACTAATTTTTTTCTATTCTATTTGGGCACGTTTATCTTTCAAATTGAACGGTTTGTTGAGATAGAAATAATTTTTTTTTAATCTTTGGGTACATTTGATACAATATAGAAATTTGTCAGAATGACAACCCTGTCGGCTATCACTTTTGCAGTTTGCTGTTGCTTTGATCCACTTTGTGTTACGAAAATGTTTGTGGCGACGGCAAGATGTGACGAGACTCTATCGCTTAAAATATTGCTGTGTAAACCAATTGCATTAAATTAAAAATTCTTTAAATACAATATTTTCTAATTTTATTTTGCTGTGGAGAAGAAAGTGTTAATTACAAAATTAAGGTAAACAAACAAAATAAATAGGCCGCTTATTTAAGATAGGCCTTCGCCTGTGCTTTTGTTGGTGGTGCAAAAACTAAAATAAAGTAATAAATGTATACAGTTCAACGTTTTTCATTTAAAATAGTTAATAAATATATTATAAAATGTAAGTAGTTTGACGGTGTTTTTGTGGTTGGTTTTTTATTGTGAACTTTTATCATCGCTTAAGTAAGGACGGACAATTGCAACAACGAAAATCTTCTAGGTTAAGTTTAGTTGTCTTTCTTAAATTTGCTTGTTTGCTGTACTAATAGCAATCGTACGAGCGGACCAAGCAAGGAGCAACGACAACGTTTATTTTTCGCATTTGTGTTATTAATAGATGAAATCACAATTCGTCGAAACGTTTATAGGAATTCATTTTTTTGGTTCATATGTATAAATTTTTTGTTTTTGTTGAAATTTATACAAAATGGTTGACTGAGAAGGCGACTTATGTCTAGAATTAAGAAAACTGCAACTTGCGTTGGGTAGCAGCAGCCATTGTTTATTCGGCAATTAATTTTTATTTTGCAATTAAATGGTAGCCAGGGTTCTTTCAGTTAATTGTAAGTAGAAGCAAGACTGTAGTACTGCGAAAACAAGGGATTGTCAACGCACATTATAATGATCAATCGCCCGCCGTCGTATCGTGTTCTTTGTTTTCACTGCTGGGAAACCCTGATACACTTTAAGCTCTGTGTGATAACATATACGCACTTCGAAGTCACAATAATGGAGGGAAAAATTTACAAGCTCGTCGTCTTATTGCTTTGCTTTTCATCCAGTTTTGTGTTTTTTAATTAAGCCAAGTGAATGTTGTTTTAAATATAAATATAAGACATAATAAATTTAAAACTGTACCTTGGTGCACATGGTGTTCAAAATCATAAATATATTTGCAAATTCCATGTCAAATTTATTTATTTTTACAAATATTTTTATTTGTGTTGTAACGCAAACACAACTACACCATTGCTTGCTTTTGTATACATCCATTTTTCAATTTGTATTACAATGGTCCATTTCGTTCACAATATATTGACTTCCTTTTCTGTCATGCTGATGTTGGTTTGGAATTGGGAGATGCACCACACAGCGAACTCAGTTTAGTTGGTAGGGTAGCACCTCGTCTGCGAACAGAGAATGAGACAAATATTATTTATTTTTGTTTTTCATTCACTCATGCGTGTGAAGAGCGTGCGCGCCAAACGTAGGCAATGATTTAAACCACTACTACTGTGTACATGTACACTTCTGTTCTACAGTACCAGTTTTACGCTCACCGCAGGTCACAGGGTGATATCAGTAAGAGCTTTTAAAATGTTTGTTTTTTGGGCACCGTTCTTTGTCATTTATTAATTAATTTTTGTTCGATAGAATTTTCAATTAAAAACACTGGTGTATGTTGAAAGGAAATTAATTTCGTATAACATACCCGAGGTTTTCCACGACAACCGACCGACACACTGACGTGCCACGGGCAAGCGAAGTTAATATAAGCTGTATTTTATTTGAATCCGAATAAGGAATTCGAATGTCAAAACCAGCAAAACAACAGGTTTTCAAATTCCAAAGAAGGAATTCGACAGTGCAATTGTTGTTGTAATTCCTTATTCCTCGGCAAATAAAATACGGCTGATGTCGATTTGACTTTTCGACATCACACCGCACCGACATCGCTTTTTAAATTCTCTATAGACCCCATCACGGTGGTTCATGTGTGGGTAGCACACGGGAACAGCTGTAATAATATATAGTTTGCCACGACATAAAACTTTGTTGTCTCATGTCGTACTTTTTGTTTGTTTTAGAAATTGCGCTCGAAAAAACGAACACGAAAGCCAAGAATCTTTTGAAATAAAAATTACAACAACAAACACATTGGATAGACCAGAAAATGGTTAAGATTTAACCAAAAAAAAATTTTTGGTTAAGAATATTTAACCAAATTTTTATTTATAATTCTCACCACCAGAGTCGACTTTTAAAAATTATATATGGATAAGTTGGCCTAACCTAACTCATTTTGTTGAAAGCAATATAGCAATTGTTTTGTTACATGTGTTGTTGTTGTAGTTAATGAAAAGCGCGGTAAAACTCCCTAAATATAAAGATCTGTTAGACGGGATTTTTTTTTTTTTTAAATGAAAAACTTGACCAAAAAACCAATCTGCCCCTCAAAATAAGCTTTTGTTTCAGCGATGACTTCTTCATTCCACCCAAATCTCTTATCTCCATGCCATTTCTTCATGTTTGGAAACAAGAAATAGTCGCAAGGGGCTAAATCTGGGCAATATGCTGGATAAGGGAGGAGTTCGTAGCCTAAGTCATGCAATTTTGCCATTGCGACTTCGGACTTGTGCGCCGGTGCGTTGTCCTGGTGCAAAATAACTTTTCTATTCGCCAAATGCGGCCGTTTCTTCAAATGCTTCAAATCGGCTTGGAATCGATCCAACAGTTCTGCGTAATATGCACCGGTGATCGTTTTACCCTTTTCAAGGTAATCGATGTTAATAACACCGTGCGCATCCCAAAAAACTGTCGCCATGACCTTGTTTGCTGACAAACCAACCTTGGCCTTATCCGGCTTCGATTCACCAGGAGAAATCCATTGTTTTCACTGCTCCTTGGTTTCTAGTATGTTGTGGTGAATTTCATCCACGATTACGAATTTTTCTGGAACATCGCCAAACACACCTTTTAATTTGTCAAACGAATGCGTTTGTTGTCGATTGTGGGCAACGCGGCACCAATCTTGCGGAAAGCTTTTTCATGTCCAAATATTTATATAAAATCGAAATCACTCAGCCATGTTATAAGCCTGTGGCCTCATCAAGCTCGCGCACTTTCACTCGCTGATCGTTCATTATCAAACCATGGATTTTGTCGATCATTTCTTGTGTGGTGACCTCAATTGGGCTACCAGAGCGTTCGGTATTGCTTGAACGACCGCACCGAAATTGAGTAAACCAGTGTAGAATGGTTCCAATCGGTGGTGAAGAGTCCCCATAGTATTTGTCAAGCTTTTGTTTGGTTTGCGTGATAGTTTTTTCACGCAAAAAAAAGTGTTTAATGAGCACTCGAAATTAACTTTCTTCCATTTTAATGAAAATGCTCGTAGGCATCTATATAAAATGGCTGCCACAACAAAACTATTTGACAGATCTGTCTGAATATTTGGGTGCGTTCTTTTGAATGATGATTCTTGACAAAAAAAAACATGCTAAATTTAAGGTGGCGACACAATTTGTGTTAATTTCCAGGGACTTATTGACCCACACTTGTATTTTAAGGTTTAGGGAAATTGTGAGATCTCTATAAATTACATTACATATTGGGTCTGTTTTTTTTATTCAACACGAGCGAGCAGTGTACACACCGAATATGTTTACGCCGTGCAACATTTGCTCGGTGTACTCCGGGTAACTATACTCGCTCGGGATGAATAAAAGAGTAGACCCATTATAATGACAAGCAATTAGCGTGTTTTGACATTTTATTATTTAGTCTTACTATCCTTCTTAATAAATTAATATAATTTTTTACTTTGCAGATTTATCAATGTCATCTTTGAGTGCTGCTGCATATAAAATCTCTACAATTTACACGAATAAGCGATATTTTCGGCGAAAACAAGCAATAATATTTCATATTTACCGTGCGATTAAAAATCCTGCCGTTGCTCCAACGGTCAGGGAGGAGATAGATTACTACATTTAAAAGAGTTATTCTATTAAAAAATATATCGCAGGCCAAGGAAAAGAAAAATAATTGCCCAATTGAAGATCGTACAAAAAAGGCAGATATAAACAGGAAGAAGAAGAAAAAAAAAACTAGAACAATAATAAATAAAAGCAGGAATATATAATTAAATATATATTCGTATAAAAATAATTTGGTGGGGTGCAAGTCCTAATTTTATGGGAATGATGAAACGAACGCGTGTTGACGATGTCCAATATGGTCAACGTCCGGGTCCTGGCGGCGGAGGAGTAAGTAATGTCGTTGTCGGTGGTGGCGGCGGCGGTGGACCGGTTAGTACAGGAGGTATATTGGGAGGCGTCGGAGTTGGCGTTAGTGTTGGTGTAAGTGGTGTCGGTGGTGGTGGCGGTGGTGGACCCACAAGTCATCATCGTATTCTAACGACTCAAGGTGCACAAACAATACAATATCTGCCAGCAGCAACCAGCCCAGCTGGAGTTCTAAAGGCAGTAAACGTTCCAGATGGAGTGACAATTGGCAGTGGTGGCGGTGGTGTACCAGGCGGTGTGCAGGTTTCATCCGCTGGTGGTGGTGCTGGTGGTGGTAGTGGTAGTGGAGGTATTCCCGTAGTGCAATCGCAAACTCTACAGTATTCGACTTGTGAGTACCCCAACAAAATTTAATTGCTCTACATTTTAATAAAACGTTTATACAAATAATTGAATTAATGAGGTTATTAACGTTAAATTTTCACTCTATCAATTTGCTTTTTATCCTCTAGCCTATAATGTAGCTTCCATATCATCAGGAGTAGGTTCCCTCAAGGCCAATTCAGATGTTTCAGTGCCAATTCATGTGAGTAACGCTGGCGGTGGTAGCGGTGGTGGTAGCCATCCATCAAATTCAATGCGTCAGCGGACAATTAGCGCCACTAGTGGTGGTGGTAGCGTTGCAGCATCTCCACAAATGGTAGTCAGTTCGCAGGGACAACAACAACCACAACAACCCCCACCAGGGCCAGGTGCCCCACCACGTCTAAAAGTTGAAGACGCACTCAGCTACTTGGATCAAGTGAAGTTCCAATATGCCGATCAGCCACAGATTTACAATAATTTTCTCGATATCATGAAGGAATTCAAATCACATTGCATTGATACTCCCGGCGTAATACAACGAGTCTCGACGCTTTTCAAGGGGCACACAGAACTAATATACGGTTTTAATATGTTTCTTCCGCCGGGCTATAAAATTGAAATACAATCCGATGATCAGGGCATATCAATTCCTGTCGTTTCGATGCCATCACCAACTGGAAGCGCTGTAGGTTCGGGCTCAGTGCACTGTTTGAACGCTCAGCAAATAACAGCCACAAGTCCAGCCGGTAGTCACAACAAGTCCTTATCACAATCGCAGCAACAGCAGCAGGCAACAACAACCACCGTCCATCAGACCCAAGCGACAGGTGGCGGTGCTGTCAACTTAATGACACATCCATCTGCCGTGGCTAGTCTCTCACAGACGACAATTCATGCGCTGCCACCTCCACCACAACAACAATCACCGGCAGCACCACCTCCACCACAATCAATTGTCGCTGTTTCATCATCTCCAGTCTCTGTGCAAAGCGTGGCAGTTGGAATTGCAGCGCCAGCAGTTATGCCGCAAAATTACTCGCGGGATCGCGGTGGTGAGCGTAGACTATCGCAATCAATGACGTTGGGTGCTGGCGTTGCGGGCGGGGGTCTCGGTGTAGGGATCGGAGTTGGTAGTGGATTAGTTGTCGCCGGGCCACCAACACCGAATTCATTGAGTGAATTAAGTCCGCAGGGCGGTCATCATAATTTGCATCATATCTCGCAGGCGCATCAATCAATCCTGTTGGGAGAGACAGCTGGACAGCAGAATCAACCAGTAGAGTTTAATCATGCGATTACATATGTCAACAAAATAAAGGTGAGTGTATAGTCTTAGTGTTTACTTCTCTTGATCATTCATTTTTTGGCTACGATGAATTAACTACCTTTAAATCAGGACATGAAACCAAGCCCGAAAGAAAAACACGAAAAAAATATTTACACCAAAACTAAATATGTAGAATTTTTAAAATTTATATAATCAAAACCAAAACCAAAATGATATAGGTGCCCCCCGACGAAGGGGCCTGTTCACTTCCAAATTTTCGGCTACACGTGCGTATAAAATTTGAAGAAAATCGGGTATTTTTTTAAAAAAAAAAAAATTAAAAAAAAACGGTTCCCGATCACTTGCAAATTTTTGCAGAAAGTGTTGTCCATTGGAGATATACATGCGTATAAAATTTGAAGAAAATCGAGTATTGTTTTTATAAAATGTGTATTTGGTGCTCCCAACCCAGGGGCCCGATCACTTCCAAATTTTTACAGAAAGTGTTGTACATCGGAGATACACATGCGTATAAAATTTGAAGAGAACCGGGTAAATTTTGTAAAAAATTTGTATGGGAGCCCCGACACCGAGGCCCGAGGTGTGCCAAATTTTAATAGAAAGTATTGTCAAATATACATGTGTGGAAAATTTCAATAAAATCTGTGAAGTGGGCTCACAGCGCACAACGCATAATGCCTGAAACACAGTGCTAGCGTCGAATAACGTTTAATGTTCAACCAAAGGAATACAATGGCACCACTCACAATGCTGCGTCGTGCTACCCTACTACGTTTGTTACGAATGAGAGAAAATAGACAGCTACGTATTATACCGTAACGAACGCATGCTTCATTGAAAAAGTTCGACTGTGTTGAACTTTTGTGTGCGTTCTGTGTGTTATTAAAAATATACACAGATAAATTTAAAAAAATCTTATTAGCTTTAAGGTAAGAAAATATGAAGAATAATAATAATACAGAATACGCGCATTACAATAAACATCCTAATTTCAGATGTCTTTCGAAGAGCAACTTTTGATACTTTTTTTAACTACCTCATTTTTTCAAAATTAATAATTCAATTCGTAAAAATAACGCATACTTAAAAAACATCTATTTATTTATTTATTTTATTCATTACAATGTTTCTGATATTGGAAAAGTACAAACAGATGATAAATTGAGTTTGTCATTCACCGCATACTTTGAAGTACTTCCAACGTAACGGGAGAACGGTAGCACTCGCGCACCATTGTGTTTCAGGCATAACGCACACAGAACACAGTCATTTTAGCGATCTGATGCCACTATATGGGAACAAAATTTGTATGGGAGCCCCCGACCCCGCGGCCCGATCACTCTCAAATTTTAATAGAAAGTATGTCACCAGAAATATACATGTGTGCAAAATTTCAATAAAATCGGGCTTTGGGAAGTGGGTTAAAAATTGATTACAAGATCTGACCAGCCAGTCCATCAGCCACGGTCACGCAAAGTTAATATAGAGAATTTAAAAATAAAACATTTATTCTAACATGCAATAAGTACCATTGCTGCCAACAGATGCGGCAAATATTTTAACCGAAAGTAAACGGCGATAACTCCATAGCCGAATTTTTGACAGTTCTTAGATTTTTCTGAAAGATTTTGCTCCGCACTTAAAATTTATATTGAAATGAGAAAAAAGATTATTAAATATTGGCATCGTTTGGAGTCTAAAGTATTGGTTCGTCACGCACTAGATCATAAACAAGAAACCTATGTACTATCAATTATGCAGATAAGAACTGTTATTTTCCATTTCCTTAAAGAGGGGACAGTGGGGCAAAGAAACGTGAGCGAAAAAACACGGTGAATGAGAGTGGAAGAAAACATCACAGCAGTGCCCAAAAGTCCTACGCATTCGACGAGGAAACTTTCTGCTCAAAGCTCAAGATTTTAATCAACCCAAGAAATGCCGAAGATCTGAAATCAGAAATAACCAACCCGATCCCACAGTCGACGTTGACGAGCGTTTTTAATAACGTGATCATCCGGTACAAGGCATGCATCCAAGCTAGTGGCTAACATCTCACCAGCTTCAATCTTCAAAAAATAAACTGATAACAAAAATTTATTAAAATTCTGATTTAAAAAAAATTAATAAAGAATTTTTCTTATCCGCTCGAAAATGACGCCTATTTACTTTCGGTCAAAATAAATGCCGCACCATTTATAAAGGGGATGCAATAACAAACGTTATAACAAAATTACGGACGATAAAACGTGAATGTGAAATTATTATTATTGTGGCTCAGGTGGAGTATCGTGTAGTATTTTCTATATACCTCACATAAGCACAAAAAAAAAATAATCATGCAGAAATTCGCTACTTATAAGCTTTTCAAAAACATTTTTATGGACTACAGTTAGGAAGTTTAGTGTTCCAGGAAAAATTGTAAGAAATTAAAAATCTAATCTGAATACAGGTTAGGTTAGGTTTAGTTTAGTTGACCAATTAGAGCTTCGTATGAAGCGTAGGAGACTTCTCATGTCAATGTTGATAAGATCATTGGTGTCTTTGAAAAAGAAAGCTCCCATATCGAGTTTACGTTTAAGGAGATGGCTCGAAAAGTACAAAGAAGAATGAACCTCCTACTCATCCATACAGCTTCTGCAGAAATCATTCGGGAAGACTCCAAGTCTTGCTGCATTCTTTCTTATGAGACAATTTCCAGTGATGACACCTACAATAGCAACGATGTGCGATCTTTTTTGATAGATCAAGCACTTGGAGCGGTTTGGATCCAGCTTCGACCAGTTTCTATCGTTTGACCACCTACGGTTAGTTTTTTCATTAGCATCCCGCTTTAACATGAGTTTGCTTATAGCGATTGGTATGCCTAGAGAACCATATTCAGGTAAGATGGGTAGTGTAGTTCCTTGAATGGCGAGTTCGTCAGCCATACAGTTACCCGAAATGTCTCTGTGGATATTGAAGTGCTCCGCCGCTATCTTCATCAACGATGATCGGCAGTTGAGAGCTAGAATTGAATTTGTAGAGATTGATTCCAGGGATTTCCTTGCAGCTTGGCTATCCGAGAATATACGGATATCATCAGCGGATCAGACGTTTCTCTTCAGCCGTAGCTGAAAATGAATGTGTTTATCTTCCTGGTAAGCGTCTTCTTCCCAGAATGATCTGGAGGGGAAGGTGACCTGGAAGTTTTTGTTGAAATGGAGTTGTGGAATGGTGTAACATAGACATGTTGACTAAATTCATGATAAAGGAGCGACCGATTTCATTTCTAGTCCGCTGGGAGATAGTATTAAGGCGAATAGCCGAGCTAGCAGCTGCTTGTCTGCTAAAAATGTCGAGTGGTGTAAGGTTGAAAAGAATGTCCAGTGAGGCGGAGGTGGTTGTATGAAGATCTCCGCTCATACATAGACTAGCGGATCCTTAGACTTTGCTTAATTTGTCAAGATTTACTTTCTTATTTCCGGCAGTCCACCATACAATCACCGTATAGAATAGTAGGTCTTACTACCGCTGTATATAGCCAATGAGTTATATAGAGTTTAAAACTGGTGGAATGTAAATTAACCTGAGGGACAACGACAACAACTGTGAAAAATAAAATAATAAGTTCATGTAAATGAAATTAGTCCACCACAACATGTTGAGTGTTTGTTTTTACAAGAGCCTTTGGTTAATACGTCTGCTACCATCTGATCCGTTGTAGTCGGTATGATAAGATCATCCTCTTATCATATACACACTCTAGTACGTAATTATATCTGATATCTATATGTTTAATTCTTGCATGATGGGAACTACTTACCGAAAGTTCGAGGGCACTTTTGTTGTCACATAAAATCTTCACTGTGTTGGATGTACAAAGTTGAAACTCATCTTCAAAATGTTTAAGCAACATGCTTCTTGCAGATAGAGCCGCCATGTATTCAGCTTGGACTACCTTGCATCACGAATACATAACCTGTGACAGATCGTCTCTCATCAATATCGCTATCCCAATCAGCATCACAATATCCATCTGATATCCAATATGATATCTGGATCAGCGTCTTTCGAAAATTCGATTTTTACACTGGCCGTTCAGTAGCGTAAAATTCCTTTAACAGCATTCCAATGTTGTTTACCAGGATTGTTGTTAACTCACCATACTAACTCCATATGCAATATCGGTTCTGGTACCTTGAGCAGCATACAAAATATGCCCCACTGCTTTCTTCAGCTCATTTCTTCAATTTCACGTGTGTTTTTCGGACACATTTCTCTTGATAACTTGATATTAACCGTGTAGTAGATACAGGATTACAATCGGACATGTTGAATCTTACTAGTACTTCATTGCTGTATTTTTCCTCATCTATCCAAATTTTGTGTTTAAGAAGACGATCACGTTTGATATTTATTCCTAAACAGGATTTAGCTTCACCACAAAATATTTCATCTTGAAATGTTTATTTAGTTCTAATTTTGATTTTCTTTTTTATTTCAGCACAATCGCTAAATAAAAGCAAGTCAGTCATCCACATACACTGCTATAAATATCATTTTGAGATTATTTATTTTATAATAAATACACGGATCCACGTTTGATCGTTTAAAACCAATATCGCTTAAAACTTTGTTTAATGTAATATTCCGTACTCTGCTGGCTTGTTTTAATCAATAAATCGCCTTCTTCAATTTGCAAACTTTTGTGTCATTACTATAACCAACGGGTTGCAGAATATAAATCTCCTCAACTAAATCACCTTGTAGGAATACTGTGACTGCGTCCATATGATCAATATCAAGATCGAATTTAGCAGCCAATGCTACCAGATCACGTATGGATGTGTATCGAACAACTGGTGAATATGTTTCATTATACTCTATCTAGCTATTTTGAGCACATCCTTTAATCACAAGCCTTGCTTTGTAGCGTAATATACCAGTAACGTCGGTTTTGGTTTTAAAAACCCATTTTCAAATCAATTGCTTTTTGATTTGAAGGTAGATCTTCTAGTGTCTAAGTTCCGTTCTCAATAAGAGAATCATATTCACTTTTCATCGCTTCTCTCCACAATTTTTCATCAGATCGACTTAATGCTTGTACGGTTAATGGATCAGAAATTTCATTTGTATTCACTTTCATGGCATAATTATCAAATCTTTTGGTCGTTGTTTGGAATCAGATAGTTCATTTCAGTTATCTTCGTTAGTAATTTGGTTCGGATTCTGATGTTTCACAATTATTATCTTCAAAATCGGTAACTCCCACTGAAACTGCATTTTCCTCTGATTTTATGAAGCATTCAACTTCGAATTTTTCATCAATATCGCGAATAAATTCCTTGTGTTCTTAATTGAAATTCAAATATCGCTATCAATTTGAATAAAAACAACATTGCGACTAATAATAAATGTTTTTTGTGTTTCAGGCACATATATAATCGATATCCTTTTACTCCTGTTCCTTCGTTTTTGTTTAGGTACATGAGCTATCGCTTTACAACCAAAAACTCTTGGAAATTTCAAATTAGTTTTTTAATTTGAACGGACTTCTTGCGGAACTATATTTTGGATAATGCCTTGGTCGGTGATCTATTCATAATGACCACAGCTGTTGAAACAGCTTCAGCCCAAAATTTCTTGTCTATTTGCATCAAATAATAACGAGCGACTCTTTTCTACAATTGTTCTTTTACACACAAAACTAACAAATTTTTTCTCCATCGAAACACAAACATCCGAGGGTACTTTAATTTCACGATTTCCGATATTTTTAAAATGAATTTTGGTTTGTTTACACACTGTCTTTAGGGCCCATCAGACGATGAACTTGTGTGCCGTAACATGTTGTGCTCGCGGGATATTTGATCGTGTGAGGGGCTGTTCGCGAGTTTCGCGAACATGATCGCTGGATTTCAAAATATTTTGATTTTTTCTCGTTGTTCGCGAACATGTTCGTCGTCTGAGCACATGTTTTCACACCGCCATACAATTTTTCATTCTAAAAAAAATTTCATGGTGCTCAGTTCTATCATAAGATTGCGGAAAAAATTTCCAATTTTTTTGTGTATTGGAAATTTTTTTCATCGGCATCATGGCATCGAGTGTAAATACCGATTTCTGGGTAGAGTTTTTCCAACTTTTGGAAGCTCGACCAGAAATTTGGAAAGTTAAAAGTGAAGAAGAAGAAGAAAATAAGGAAAAATATGAAAAGGCTGAAGTTTGCGTGTTGCGGAAAGTAATGAATTCCTAGTAAGGAAAACCATATACTCCCATCGACATTTAGTTATATCCGTCATTATTTTGGGCGATGTTTATCAACCGACAGAAATATGTTTTACTCTAATGCTGGTTGCCATAGTGTTGTTTACCTACCGACGTTAGCTACGCCAACATGATCGCCATGTGAGGCAAAGCCAGAACAACATGTTCGCGGCGAACAAGTTCATCGTCTGATGTGCCCTTTTTTTTTATTATAGTCAGATAATCTCTCTTATCGCAAAATGGAAGAGAACTATTTTGTAAAATATTCATGTAACACCATTCAGTTTATATGTATATATAGAATGCAACCTTGTCGTACCCCACTTAGGATCTCGAATTTCTTTGACAGCTTTTATTATCCTTTACATTCGCTGTTGCGATTAATATTCCTGTTTCATTATAAACTTAGCATCCGTTTATATCAAATATCACCTTTTTAAATTCTCTATATTAACTTCGCGTGCCCGTGGCTGGCTGGCTGGCAGAATCTTGTGACCAATTTTTAACACACTTCCTAAAGTCCGATCTTATTCAAATTTGGCACACATGTGTTACTGCCATGACAATAATTTCTATTAAAATTTGGGGCACTTCGGGCCGCGGCGTCGGGGAGCTCCCATACAAATTTTTTAAAAAATGTACCCGATATTCTTCTAATTTTATACGCATGTGTATCTTTGATGGGCAACACTTTCTGTAAAAATTTGGAAGTGATCGGGCCCCTGGGTCGGGGGGGGGGGGGGGGGGCACCCATACAAATTTTATGAAAAAAGTTCCCGATTTTCTTCAAATTTTATACGCATGTGTATGTATCTCCGATGGACAAAACTTTTTATCAACTTATTTACTGAATTGTATTTTTTGTTGTCGATATCAACTTACTAGCAAGTTTTCACAATATTCTGCCAGTTGGCGCTTTCATAAATTAGTTCAGAGCAGTCACAAAGAGTTCTCAAGAAAAATACTCGTGTTTCTAATTTGCTCACAGTATGAGCGTGGTCTAAGTTCTCAGAATAAAATGATCTGAGCATTTTCAAATTTGACATCTGATGTCAAATGTCTCTTTCGATGATTTTTTCCTACAATAAAAAAAGAGCAGGGTAGGCTGTGTCGTCTACACGGCCGCGAGGGTTTTGAGCGTGACAACGTTTACAAACATTTACTGACAATGCACTGTTTTTTTTTTTATTTTTTTTTTATATAATTTTATTTAATTTTTATGTATGTTCATTTAACTTAAATTAAAGTGTTTATATAATAGTTTCCGAGTTTAAACCTTTTAATTCAATTCAATTAGTAATGTAATGTAAGTTGAGCAGAGAACCAACCAACAGAGACTATACTACACTTCTACTTCTCTAGAAAGGGTTTTGGTTTACGGGCTCACATGGTCTATAGTGACGTTTAGACGGCATACGAGTATATTTCAGAAGGTGCAGCTTTATTGGCCAAAAACCATTTGGGTAAAATACTAAATTATTATATTGCACGGTAATTTCAATATAAACCTGGCCAAGCCATAATCACATGTATCTTAAATGACTGAATATCATACACATGCGGAAATACATTCCACACAATTTTTGAGCGGCTTAAGAAGGAATGTTTGAATTGATCAGTACGACCAAAGATAGGTCTAAAACTGTTTTCGTTAGTATTATAAAAAAAAATATGACAGTGCTACGACTTGCACCGTAGCTCATCACATCACACTATATATAAATTATTTATAAGCAAATTTTAATGTTCATAACCGCTAACTGTGAAGTGGCTGCATATTGCACATTGGATATTGCATATCACTGCCCAAACAGAGTAATGCAGCTTTTGGTCTCAGCTCCAAAAAAATTTGAGTAGTTTTCAATTAAATTTGAAGAGAAAAGAACTGAGCAGCACTAACCAATGCATCGAAATGGTATGCTAAGAATGTCGCTTTGAAAAATGCTGGCCAATTATTCATCATCAAATTTCTTTTGCATTGTTTCTCTTCCTTCTGTAATTGATCAAAGAGTTATTTACTCTAGTTACTGTAAACATAAGTAAGGATAAGATAAGCCAAAAAAAAAGGAAATAGTAGCAAGGAAGCTTGCAGGTTTTCATTGTTATGCCTCTTTTTTCTGTAAGACGACACGAGAGCACTGTATCACTTTAGGCAATGGTGAGAGAACGGGCAGAGCAGAGCACCGATAGAAAATGAACAGAACTATACTATCACTACGGCTGCGGTAAAGAATTAAGTAGCTGCGTAGCTTGTGTTGCACAAAAAAATTGCAGGCAGTCGGTATACACGAAATTGCGGCTACATTTTAAACCGACTTACAGTCTGCTTGTAGGGCGACAATTTGACATTCACATTTTGCTATTTGCATCCATCCAGCATAAACTGTGCAGCGGCTGAATTCTTGACCGCAGCCTACTACTGCATTTGTTTGTTTCGTTCTGTTCAAGCTATGAGCTTGATGGTATGTTATTTAAATCAACACAATAAATACAACAGAATAAATAATTTATAAGCTGATCTAAAGGTTCATAATAATTTATTGTGAGGTGGGTGTATATTGCAGTTGCGTCGATAGTAGTAGGAGAAGTAAGAGCTGTTAAAAAACTTACGCGCGGTTGGTGTGGAATTCTTTGCCGTTGTGGCCAATATTACGATTAAATTAAAAGGCACGAGTCGCTTGGGAAATTGCTTAGTTCCCAAAATTCCAGCCCATGATGATCATATTCCAGAATTTTCATAGGAACAAGTCTTATATTCGCATCTTAGTCCTACATTTCGAATTTCTTGCGAATCACTTGAGAAATTGTTTTGTTCCAGAAATTCCACACCAAAATGATCATATTCCAGAATTTTCATAGAAGAAATCTTATAGTTACTCATTTAAGTAATTATTTCTTTAGAATTCGTTTCATATACCACGTATTCATACAATTCGTTGTGTATTACGTCTAATTTGTTACATAATTCTAAGATACTACTTACCTTTATATAATTGATTTTGTTAAGAATACTACTCATGTCTATAATTGGCCGGAAATGTTGCACTAGTGTTTGTCTCGCATCCTCCCAGGTTGCTGGTTGAAATTGATAAATGCAATTCTTCGCTAGGCCGGTGTTCTTAGAATTAAATATGGCATTGTACACAATGTGCTCTCAGTAATCTGCTGGTCAATTGATGTCGCATAAAAATACTTAGATAAAGACAAAAAACAACAACTTTTTCTCTTTAAAGTGTATTCAATATTTATTTTACAATTGTAAACAGATTTTTCCAAAATAAAAAATGTAAAATGTGTGAAATTCTTAAATCTCTAATTGAAATTATTTTTTTTTACAAATTGTCTCACAGAATCGCTTTCAAAGTCAACCAGAAAAGTACAAGAAATTTTTGGAAATTCTTCACACTTACCAAAAGGAGCAAAAAATTATCAAGGACGGCTGTGTGCAACAGGGTAAAATTCTTACCGAGGCCGAAGTGTACACTCAGGTGGCAAAACTGTTCGACCAGAATGATGATCTTTTGCGTGAGTTTGGGCAATTCCTTCCAGATGCGACCAACCATCAGACAGCACAGTATATGAATAAAGCGCACAATGATCATAAGAAGGTGATGTCCACGCCGTCATCAGGTTCGTCGTCAATGTCTACGACATCATCATCCCCAATGCACATGGGAGCAGGAGGAGGTGGTGGCTGTATTGGTGGTGTTGGTGGCGGCGCTGTTAGCGTCATGGGTGTGAACAGCGGTGGGGCTGGAAGTGGTGGTGGTCCATTAGTTGGTGGTGGTGGTGGTGGTGGCCTAACAAATTGTAGTTCCGCAAAGAATTACAATAATTCGCAGAATAATCTTGTGTCCCGTGGAATAATGATCGACAGGGATATGGTTTATGAGAAGGATTATCATCATCACAGTCATCATGGTGTACCGCATTCGCGTAGTGGTGGCAATGGCGAAAAGGAGCATCATCGTAATCATCATGTTAGCCAGAAATTCGTGCACAGCACATCATCGTCACAAACCAAAAAGTCCCCCAGTTACGGTTCAATGCCATCGGCTATTGGCGGTGGTGGGCATGGTGCCAACGTCGGCATTGCCATCGGCGGGATGCAAGGAGGAATTCTTAACACCTCCACACCAGGATCTGGGTCCGGCATTAGTTCACACATGACGTCTTCCCGGCGAATTGATGACGGTGGTGGTGGTGGTGGTGGTGGAGGCGCCGGTTCAGGAGGTGGCTGCATTGGTAGTGGTGGCGTCGGCGGCGGCCCATCTTCAGCAAAACGATACAAACCCACCTGCCGCGACATAACCTTCTCAGAAGCATCGCGGAAATGCTCCATATCTGATGCGGCATTCTTTGACAAGGTTCGCAAGGCATTACGCAGCCCAGAGGTATATGAAAACTTTTTGCGCTGCTTGACACTTTTCAATCAGGAGATTGTCTCAAAGACTGAACTGTTAAATTTGGTGTCTCCGTTTCTGAGTAAATTTCCCGATTTACATCGATGGTTCCAGGAGTTTTTGGGTCCGCCGCCCAATATGACCGAGGGCATTCCACTGCAAGCGTCACAGCGCCAAGGGGACCGCAATCAAGGTGGCGAGCTGGCGCAAGAGATTGACTTGGCTTCGTGCAAACGCCTGGGAGCGTCCTACTGTGCACTACCTAAATCGACGATACCGAAAAAGTGCACTGGCCGAACACCGCTCTGTAGGGAGGTGCTCAATGATACTTGGGTATCGTTCCCTACATGGGCCAGTGAGGATTCAACGTTTGTCACATCGCGTAAAACACAATTCGAGGAGACAATCTACAGGTAAGTTGCTCTTGCTGTTGTAGTTGCTGATTTCAATATATGTATATAAAATTAACGTAATATTTTTTGTTGTTGTTGTTTTGGCTTTTTTTAAGTTAACTCTTTATGTATCTATATTTTGTCGTTGTCGATGTTGTTAATGCAGAAAATATTTAAAGAGGAGCTACTATGTCGCTTAACTTCTTTCTGTATTACGGCAGTGCTTGCATTAATTTTTAATTTTCCGTTTGCCCGCTAATTTTTAGTGCATTTATATTTCTTTTTCTTTGCTTTTTTCTCTTACTCTCTTTCTCGTTCTCTCTTAATTTAATAATTTCATTAAAAAAATCTAAATGAAAGGAATATTCACAGAACCGAAGATGAACGATTTGAATTGGATGTGGTCATCGAGACGAATAGCTCAACGATTCGTGTTCTTGAAGGTGTGCAAAAGAAATTGTCACGTATGTCACAGGAGGAATTGTCGCGCTATCATCTAGACGACTACTTGGGTGGAAGTTCGCAAACGATACATCAGCGAGCGATCCATCGAATCTATGGCGATAAGGCGGGCGAAATCATTCAAGGCCTGAAGAAAAACCCAGCAGTTGCTGTGCCAATTGTCCTCAAGCGGTTAAAGGTCAAAGAGGAGGAATGGCGGGAGGCACAAAAGGTAAGCAGTTATCGTTGGCGACGCAAAACTCTCTGTTTCAATTAATTTTTTGATCGTTTTTTTCAGAATTTTAACAAACAATGGCGTGAACAAAACGAAAAGTATTACTTGAAGTCACTCGATCATCAGGCAATTAATTTTAAGCCAAACGACATGAAGGCGCTACGATCAAAAAGTCTGTTCAATGAGATTGAAACGTTATACGATGAGGTACGAATGACACACCTACTATAGGTTTCGCTAACATTTTGGTATGGCCCGGTCCTTTTTCGCAATAACAATAAAGAAGTGAAATTTCTTTTGCGCCTTTGTATGTGTTTATGTATAATAGTTGTGGTTTTTCTTTAAATCATATTAAGCCTAATTCTCGCTAGAGAAATGAGAAATCTAGTAGTCATGTAACAAATATAGTATTTTGTATTTTCGTGGCTTTGGAGTCATCGAAAAAATTCTTTGCACTTTCTGTACTCGTTTCGTGTTGTGCGTGTTATATTTTTGCACACAAATAAAAGCGAATTAAAGTCGCATCTGAAAGGCGAATTGAGAAGCTTTCCACGACATTTGGTTTGCCTCACTCGACAATTTTCCCCCAGAAATAGTTAATAGGCACATGTCAAATGCCTCCTTTTAACCTTGCTAACCCACCGGATCTATCATAAATGTAGATGCAAAACATTAACGAAAGTGCAATAAAACTCCAAAAACTCTTCTATTTAGTTCCAGGCAGAAAAAACAATTAAAAAAATATTCTTAATTTTTCAAAAAATATTTCAAGCAGATTCAGATTCACAAATATATGATCCAAAGTTAATAATTGATAGCCCTCAGAGCAACTAAAAACAAAATTCTACCTTTATCTATATCTTTATATAAAGGCAAGGACGCACCCTTTACGGTTTTGGCGGTTAAATTCTATTCAATCATATTTGCGTTCTATTAGTAAAATATCAATATATATATATATATATATATGTTGCGTGAACCAGGCTCAGTATATAAATGTGCAGAAATAACAATAATAAGTAATAATATACTAGTTCTGGCTGGTTCAATTTGACTAACTACTTAAAAACGCAAAATCAGTAGCTTTATTTTGGGTAAAAAATTAAGAAATAAATAAGCTGGGCACAAAATTTCAGCTCTCTAGGACAAGTGAAAGTTGCCTAAAAACGACCTCAAAGAAGTCTTAACCCCAAACGTTTCAACGCATGCGCTTAGAGATGTTCCTCGATATTAGGCTGCGTATTAGAACACCCAAAGGGAGGTGTGTTGAGTTAATCGCTGAGTTCAATAACATTACTCAGATTGTAAATGATCCTACATGAATACCTGACATTGCAAACCATTCCGCAACCACCCTTGACTTGTTCATTACCTCTCGTCCTGATAAATACTCCGTCAATGTATTATCGCCTCTAAGCTCGTCAGACCATTGTATAGTATCAGCTAATTTCTCGTTAATAAACCACGAAGTAAGAGAAAAAACTCGCAACAAAACATGGCAATGCGAGAAAGCCAATTGGGACGGCCTAACAACTTCTTTGAGAGAACTAACTGGTTGCTGTTGTTTCACGATAGCAACGTCAATTCCGCCACTGATGCAATCACAAACAATCACAAAGAGGCTTCTAGGATTATATGCTTTGGGTTTTACAAAGCAAACCCTATTTAGGAAAACCGAACAAATTTTAAACGAGCCAGAAATGATTGCAATGTCCATCTTCGACGAGTGAAATTCGCCTGCGACCAAAAATTGCGGCAAAAAATACTAGAATTTCCCAAAGGTAGTAAAAATTTCTGGTCTTTCTTGATAAGAATCAAAAATATAGCCTCGTCGTCGATTCTAACGCTCATTTATAATGACATTCCAGTTGTCAGCTCTATAGACAAGGCCAATCTGTTTGCTGTGCATTTCGCAGCTAGCTCCACGCTTCCAGATTGTGCATTGCTGCCTCCTGCACCTCAGAGTATTGAACACTCTATGGGACAAATATTCATTTGTACTCGTGCAGTTGCTAGAGTTTTAAATGATCTCAATACTCACAAATCCGCTGGGCCAGATGGTATTCCCCCATTAGTTCTGATCCATCTATTATATTCTTCTGGACGCTTCCCGAGAAGTTGGAAAACCGCCTTTGACTAGCCCATACCCAAAAAAGGCGAGCCGTCGTCTTCTTCTTCGTACCGACCCATAGCACTTACTACCATTCTTTCCAAAGTCATGAAAACGCAGATCAATTTTCAGCTCAAGAAATATCTTGAAACCAACGAAATCCTTAGTTACCGGATTATGGATTTCGTGGGCAACGTTCTACTGGTGATTTGATGGTATATCTCACCGAACAGTGGAACCGGTCTTTGCATCAATTTGGAGAAAGCGAAGCTGTTGCACGCAATATTTCTAAGGCATTTGACAGAGTTTGGCATCAAACATCATCTTTCGTCCAAAATGCGTGCTTATGGAGTCGATGAAAAACTGCTTCATTGGATTAGAAGTTATCTTTTGGGCCGCTAAATTCAAGTTGTTGTTGTACGGTTCCCCCGTGCTCTGTTTTGTCCCCGACACTATTACTCATATTTATTGTTGATCTCTTGTCCTCCTTGCCATAATCCATGAATGACACTTGCATCGAGGAAACTGAAAATCTCGCAATTATCGGTATGTGCGTTAACGAAAAGCTTCCTTGGAATGACCAGGTGTGAAATGTTCAGGTTTTCTAACCCGGTGCAAGAAATATTTTACTTCCTCTGATCTGGCTACTATTTACAAGGCTTTTATTCGCCCTAAACTTGAGTTCAATTGCCATATCTGGTCTGGTGCGCCTAAAACTACTTTGCATAAGCTAGACAGAATTCAAAACCGCGCGATTAAACTTATCGGTGACGCAAATATAACGAAATCAATAGATTCGCTTGAACACCGCAGCAACGTTTCCTGCTTGTCACTGTTTTATCGCTTTTTCTACCAGCGGTGCTCAAGAGAAATAGCCAGCTGCATGCCACCTCTGCAGTTAAATTCAACATTCGTTCTTCAGCCGTACAAGACGTATGTGTAATGCTCTGTCTTTCCACATCACTATGATTCACAGGCATTCAAAACACAAGCTCATAGACATCTCCTCCTTTTCCTTAACGCCCACGCTGTGTCAAGCATATAGCCGAGCATTATAATGGTGTGAAGCCCTTGAATGGGCGAGTTATAAAAAAAAAGCTCTCTTGTGTGAGAGTTACAAAACGAACTTTCAAATGCGCCATACGCGACCGACTACACGCGTTTTTTTTTTATAATGTACACTTTATCCTTTATGATTATATTCTGTTCCAAATATATCGTGGACCACTCGCTGTTAACAGGACAGTCGCTAAACTCTTTAAGGAACATTTTTTTAATTCTTTTTTCTGGTTCACAAACACTTTCTGAACATACAATAGGGAGTCCATCAATGTATGTATGATTCTCTTCGCTTCGTATTCCTTCTTCATCAATGCTAATGGGACTATCGTTTCCAATGTTGAAATGGAGTTCAGAAAGTCTGGCGTCCAAATTATCAATAGAAGCAAAAGAAGAGAAATAGTCTTGCGATTATCCTGAATTATCTGTGCATTCTTCATCTCTTCTTCTACATCCAATTTCTTTTTCTTCATTTTGGAAATATCTTCCATCTTGTCCTTAGTTTTCCTCTTCTTCTTTTTCTCCACAGCTACCACTTCTTCCACTGCTTGAGTATTCACTGCGATTTGAGTATCGGAATCGCTTAAAATACTTTGATAAGGTGGTATCTCCACTTCCTCTTCGTTTTCCGTTTGATTTGGTGATTCCGAATCCAAAATCAACGGTTCCCTCCTTGTAACTTGTTTCTTCATTTTCACTTAGATTTTTTGAATTATTTTCCGGAGAATACAATACGTATATGAACACTCACTGTTATCACTTTCAGATTCACTAAACATTTAAAAATTTCAACGTAATTACCCGGTATTTATTCAAAATTTTATCATATTCATATGCTAAACGACAACAACAAAACTTGGTTAAATATGCGCAGTAAAAATAATAAAACATTATGACGACGACGAACGATTGGCTAGCTGGGGGCAGCACTGCTTTTTACGTTCGACAGCGATCGATCGATCGATTCGCTAAGTCATGAACACCCTTATAATGCTTAGCACAGCGTGGGCGTTAGGAAATTAGGGAGAGGAACAGATGAGATGATGCACGTTTGTCTTAAATGACTGCAGACAGATCATACAAATGCGGAAACACAGAATCAGGCAATTCATTCCACATAACTATTGTGCGGCTAAAGAAGGAATCTCTGAAATAGTTTGTGAGTCCGAATATAGGCTAAATGGTGGACCCGTGGGCTCGAGTTGATGCACAGGTATTACGGATTGGGCGAGATGCATCTGGATATTTCTTTTGAACACCGCCGGTGGAAAAAACGATAAAACAGTGACAAGCAGGAAACATTCCTGCGATGTTCAAGCGATTCGATTTTTTTTTGCGATATTTACGTCACCATATAGGTTTAACGGGCAATTCTGAATTCTGTCTAGTAGCTGCAATGTGGTCTGTGGGGCACCTACCCAGAGAATACAGTTGTATTCAATTTTAGGGCGAATATAAGCCGTGTAAATAGTAGCCAGATCTGAAAGAGTGGAGTACATCTTGCACCGTTTTAGGAAACCTAAGCATCTCGCAGCATTTTTGGCGATGGCAAATATGTGGTCGTTCCAACGAAGCTTGCTGTTGACGCACATACCGAGAATTGAGATTTTTACAGTTTCTTTGATGCAAAATCCATTTAGGGATAAAAGTTGGCGGTTTAAGTTACGCTTGGTTTAAATTACGCTTGGACGACATAAAGCATTGGGTTTGAAGCGTTAGATAACTTTATTATTAGTATTCCACACCTTGTTATGCTGTCAAGACCAGAGTTTAAGTTGCTTAACATACAATGTTGTTTAAGTTCTATTTGCGATGTAGAGGGGCGTGCAGAAAGCGTGAAATCATGAAAAGCTAAGCTCTGTCGTTAGTGAAAGAATGGATTGGATTAGAAGTAGCGAGTAGGAGATCGTTAATTAAAATGAGAAAGAGTGTCGGAGACAAAACAGAGCCTTGGGGAACACCTGCGCTTATGCGGTGAATATCGGATTTGAAACCATCCAATACGACCTGGATTGAACGGTCGGAAAGATAGTTGCTAGTCCAATTCCTTGGAAATATCCAGTGCAACAACTTTGCTTTCACCAAATTTGTGAATAGCCTTGTTCCACTATTCAGTGAGATAAGTCATCAAGACACCTATAGAACGTTGCGTACGAAAACCGTACTGCTGGTTGCTAAAGATTTCGTGTGATTCAAGTTATTGCATAAGCTTATTGCAATTGGTCAGTACGCCTTTTTTAGGAACAGGCTGGATAAAGGCTGTTTTTCAATTCCTTGGGACGACTCCATAAGAATAAGACAAATAGAAAAGTCTGCGCACCTCTTCAAAACTATAGCGGGTATACCATCAGGCCCAGCATATTTATGAATGTTGAGATCATTTAATTCTTTTAGGTGGTATATTAGATATTCATCATGAGACTGAGCTTCTGTTGTACAAACCGTACCCGAAACTATACCCATGGGTAAGCTGTTAAAGTTATAAGGTTTTCGTGGTTTTCGTAGTGAACACTGTGCAAATGGAACATCAAACCGAAACCAAGTTTTACACTTGTAGTTTACAGAAAATTACCTGAGAAATTAGTTTCTTTGCTCTCTCCTTGTTATGCTGAGTAAACGAAAACTTAACCGTCGATTGCCGACGGGTAGCAAAGAAATCTGAGCTCTACTCAGCAGAAGATACAAAAATTTCAACTTTAGGACGTGTGAAAGTTGGTTAGTAAACGACCTTAATGGTGGTGGAACAAACAGATAACCAAAAGTCCCAAAACATATTTATAGGAATTTGGAATCTTAAAAAACAAAGAAAAAAACACATGTGTGCAATGTTTGCATAAAATCGGTTTGATTTTAAAATTTATAAGAGCCCCTTGGCACCAGGTCCGATCACTTGGTGGCTGAAAAATTGATCATAACATTTCACCAGCCCCCGATAGACAGACAAGCCGACAAGAAGTTAAAATAGAGAATTTAACAATTACCATCGGGATCAAAAATGATTTTTAAAATAAGCCAGAGAGTTTATTAAATTTTAGTTCGTATGTAAACGGGTTGAGAGGATTTCTCGACTTACTTGTTGAACCAGTTGGAGCTTCGAATGGCTTGACAAGTTGTCATGGTCGATGTAAAAGAACGCTCCCAAATGGTAGCGATTGAAAAAACAAAAATGTATACTCTCAACGCGCCTAAAGAAGTTTCACTTAAAACAAATTAATATTTCTGCATGAAAAAGATTTATTTCTTAAAAAAAAAAAAAAAAAAAAACGATTAGATAAAAAAAAGATTCTCGATGAAACCATAGTAATTTTAAAAATAATTGAAATTTCTGCTTTTCTTTTTAGCGCCATGATCAAGATGAAGAATCTTCTGAGCCCTTCACTGGGCCACACCTAATATTGCCATACAAGGACAAGACAATTCTCGACGATGCAGCAAATTTGCTGATACATCATGTAAAACGACAGACTGGTATTCAAAAGCAGGAGAAAACTAAAATTAAACACATTTTAAGACAATTCGTGCCTGATTTGTTCTTTTCGGCCCGACAGCCATTGAGCGACGATGAACGGGAGGATGGTGAGTGATGCTCGTTCGTAGTTCTTTCTTCCACTATAATTGAAGTTCTTATTTTGTGTTAGTTTTGTTGATTTTTTGGACTTACTGCTTAGTGTGTTTTGATTTTGATATTTTTCTGCTGTTTCATTAATTCTAATATAATTTTATTTAATTGGGCGCCGTGGCTCAGTGGAAATGCTCATGGCTACTGTGCAGGGCTTCGTGGCTCGAATCAAAGTAACACCAAAAGTATTTTTCACGGTGTCCCACCTCTCGCGAATGGGTGACAAACGTTCCGAGAGCAAATAACTTGTCACCTAAAGCTTCTCATTTCGACGTTCGGATCCGGCCTTAAATTGCAGGTCCCTTCCATTTGTGTCCAAAAATATACATGCGCAACACAAATGGTGCCAATAAAATGGAGCGTGTCGGAAACAGCTTATAATGATAGTGTAGTGTCCCTGTTAAAAAAAAATTCTTCAAGAATCGAAATAAATGGTCATCCGATTTGAGAAAGCACCGTTAATGTCCCGATGTTATTATGGTGGAATTAAACAAAGAACAATTAAGAAAAAATCATTTTAACAAGCGGAGGCCTTTTGCCGATTGTAAAGGTACACCTGGATTCTTCCGATAGAACCACTTATTATGTACTTGCATTGACGTTCGTTTTTGATAGCGATGATAGAGCGATGTTCTTCTATGATTTGAGTGTTTACCGGTTTTGCATTAGGTCGCCAATTTGCAGATTTGTAAAACTGGTTGCTTAACTTGCTTATCAATCCTCAGTTTATTCCATTTTTCTTTAATATTCTTATAATCCAGCAACACGCGACCTAGTTGTTCATTCAAATAAATGATAATTTATTATAAATGTCGACATAAATAATAATAATATTCGGCGCGACAGACCATGGCGGTCCAAGGCCTAGCTTCTCGCGACCATTTCTTTTGCGCAGGTATATTTTGGACACAAAATGGAGGGGACCTACGATTTAAGGCCGGATCCGAACGGCGAATTGATTAGCTTTCCGTGACAATTTATTACTCTCGGAACGTTTGTCGTCACTCATTCGCGAGAGGTGGGACATCGTGAAAAATATTTTGGGTGTTACTGGAATTCGAACCACGAACCTTCTGCTCAGTAGCCACGCGCATTTACACTGAGAGACACAACATAAACTCTTTTAAAAGCTCCACGAGAATGACAATTGTGATTGTTATTTTGTCTTCGCACCAATGGACTCTTGCTCTTCGCCGTAATCATTACTGCACACCGTCACCGACTTGGACTGTGCTGGAGTTAATTCTTCTTTTAGGGAAATATATTATAGATCATTGTCAGAACAGCTTCGTAAGAGCTAGCATCAAAGCTTACTTAGGTAGTTGTCTAGATTTTGATCTAAAAAGATTAATTCGAGGGTGGGTCAATAAGTACCTGAAAATTGTCACAAATTGATTCGTCACCTTAAATTTATAATTTTTTTTTTGTCGAGAATCATCTTTCAAAAGAACGCACCCAAATTTTCAGACAGATCTGTCAGATAGTTTTGTTGTGGCAGCCATTTTATATAGACGCCTACGAGCATTTTCGTTAAAATGGAATAAAGTGAATTTCGAGTGCTTATTAAACACCATTTTTTGCGAGAAGAAACTATCACGCAAACCAAACAAAAGCTTGACAAATATTATGGGAACTCTTCACCATCTGGAACCATTCACCACTTTCAATTTCGGTGCGGTCGTTCAAGCACAAGTGATGCCGAACGTTCTGGTCGCCCAGTTGGGGTCACGACAGAATGTTTTGAGGAGCTCGAGAAATCGTATTATTTGGAGGGCATCAAAAAATTGGAGAAACGTTGGATGAAGTACATCGACCTAAAAGGAGACTTTGTTGAAAAATGAAATGTTTTTATGCAGATAAGAGTACATTCATCGAAGATGCATTGTTGCATTTTTTAACCGACTGACCGACCTATAACAATAATAAGACTTTAACCAAGTGCAGAGATTTCCTAGAGCCAATGAGTAGTTAATTTCGTTCAAAATAAGTTCAACATTCCTTTGTTTTTTATTTTATTAAATGAATCCTTAATATGAAACAAATCAAATGTCCTTAACTTACTTTAATTGTCTTTTTCCTATAAGATGTGTTAGTTGTTCTCGTATTATTAAATCGGTTAGTCTCAAGTGAATAGAATTGAATTAAAGCGCTTTCACTTGAAGATCATAAACTATCAATCCTATTGCATTCATTTGATTTTTTTTAAGAGCAACAAAAAGAATTAACTAACCTAACCTATCATTAATATTAACATACGAAGTATCTTTTTTCAAATAGAGTTTGTTTTATGTTTTTAATTTTTTCCCTTTTTTTATTTCAAATTTTTTCTTTCCTTTTTAATAACCAACTTTCCTGCTATCCTGCTTACCATTTATTTCAAAATATGTCTTACTGACTGAATTTATTAATTTTTTTTTCCGCATCATAATTTCTCCTTTTTTCTTGCTGTTGTTCTATGCACCCTCATTTTATCTGAAAAGTATTCCCCTTTTTATTAGATGACGATAAAATGGATATTGACCCATCGGATAGAGATTCAATTATAAATCGAAGTACATCAACAACAAAAGTATCAACTTCATCAACAGCAACGACGACAGGTGGCGGATGTGGATTAACTGTAATCAAAAGTGATGCCGGAAGCTCAGACTTTAAGGATGGTGGGGGTGTCATGTCCATGATGTTAAATCATAGCAGCAGTTATGATAAATCAATCGCGTCAACGTTATCCACGTCGGCATCGCCTTTTACTACAGCGTCTACGACGACGATGTTGACAATCCCATCGACAACAGCAGCGGCGGCACTAGCAACAGCGGCTACGGTGACGGGATCGGGTTCAGCAGCATCAGTTCCATCCTCCAGCTTAGTTAAAAGTGAATCCATGTGTTCTCTGTCCGTCATGACATCAAATGCTATCGATAGAACGTTGAGTAGAAAAGATCAGTTTAACAATTCAATAATAATTGGCAGTAATAGTGGTGGAATTATTAACAATAAAATTCTTCTGAATTCCACGTCGTCGTCCGCCGTCTCACCTGTAACCTGTAGTGGTGGTGGTGTTATTAGTGGTTCAACTCAATTAAATAGTTGTTCAACTGTTACAGCAGCAACAACAACAAGTGTTGGTGATAATAAAGTGATATATGGTGGTGGTGCGAATATTGTTACCACTGCTGCTGGAACTGGAGCCGGGTCTGTAGCGACGATACCAACTTTGGCGACATGTACAGCCTCCTCCTCTTCGTATAGTAATATAATTGGCAGCACAAGTAGTAGTAGCAGCAGCAGTAATAGTAGTAGCAACAATAACAATAATAAATGTGATATAACACTGGCAGCATCAGCAACACCAACAAACGCATTTTCATCAGCAGTGGGCAGCGGTTCTTCGCCATGTTTGTTGTCGTCGCCTTCGTCGACTACGACTACAACGGCGACAACCACAATAGTAGCCGGTAGCAACATGATGACCGCAGATACCATTAAAATGGAAATCAAAGAGGAAATGGACACGACCATACCATTGCCACCGCATGCGATAAGCAAAAATGCTGTAAGTATTAGTCACGTTCTTGTGTTTTTAGTTTATTTATTTGTTGTGTTTGTGTTTTAAATATAGTAGTTAATCATTTTTTCACACGGTTCTCGCTCACAAACAATTCGATTTGACAAATGATTTATATGCAAATAATTATGGTAGGTATTTACTTGTATTTGCTTTTAAATATCCATGAGCATGTGTCAAGTATTTTTCAAATGAAAACAAGAAACATTCCAATCAAGGATTCTATAGTACTTACGTGAAGCCAAATGATCGTCAAGACTAGAACGTTTTAGCGAACGAACCATAGGTTGCAGTTACGTTACAACAAGTACACTGCGTTTCACTAGACTAGAAGCAGGCAATTTTGAAAAGAAGCAGTAAGAGTTTTATGAAACTTTAACTGTTGAGTCAGCAATTGGTTCTTAAGATTACAAGCAGTCAAAGTACAATCGTTGTTTGTAAAGTGGTTCATTTTTTTGTATTAAAAGTCAAGCTTGTGTAAAAGAAAGGTTTTGCCTTTTTTTAAATTCTCTATATTAACTTCACTTGCCCGTGTGTTTGTGGGTTTGTGGATTTGTGTGTCATGGAATCTTGCGATCAATTTTTGACCCACTTCCCAAAGTCGTATTTTATTGGACCCTCGGGCCACGGGGTCGGTGGGCTCCCCTACAAATATTTTACAAAATTTTACTCGATTTTCTTCAAATTTTATACACTTGTGTATCTCTGATATACATTACTTTTTGTAAAAATTTTGGAGACCCCGAGCCCGGCTTCTTGGGGCCCCATAACTTTTTTTTAAAAAAATTATCCCAATTTTCTTCAAATTTAATACACATGTGTATCTCCGATAGACAACACTTTTTGTAAAAATTTTGGAGACCCCGGGCCGGGTTCGTGGGGCCTCATAACTTTTTTTTTAAAAAAATAACCCGATTTTCGTCAAATTTAATACACATGTGTATCTCCTATAGACCACACTTTTTGCAAAAAATTGGAGACCCCGGGCCCGGGTTCGTGGGGCCCCATAACTTTTTTTTTAAAAATTAACCCGATTTTCTTTCAATTTTATTTACGTATGTATCTCCGATGAAAAACAAATTTTGTAAAAAATTTGGAGACCCCGGGACCCAGGTCATTGGGCCCCAAAAAAATTTAAATTTAATTTTTTTTAAAAATTAACCCGATTTTTTTAAATTTTATATACGTGTGTATCTCCGATGGGCAACACTTTTTGCAAAAATTTTGGAGACAGGGTTTGGAGGGTCATGGGGCCCCAACAAATTTTTTAAAAAACTTAACCCGCTTTTTTTTTTTAAATTTTATATACGGGTGTATCTCCGATGGACAAAATTTTTTGTAAAGTTTTTGGAGTGAGGCCCTGAGGTCCGATGGGTGCCCATTTAAATTTTTTAAAAATTAGCTCGATTTTCTTAAAAATTTAACACATACCCATCTCCTATTAGAGAATTTACATGAAAAATTGTATTTTTATGGGTTGTTTTTTTTTGTATAAAGTATGCGTAAAAAAACAAGCCATAAAAATTTAAATTTTTCATCTAAATTCTCTAATCACAGAAATTGATATGGGAGCCCTCGATCCTGGGTCATTTTTTATTTTTTTTATTTTTTATTGTAGGAGAAAATCATCAAAAGAGACATTTGACATCAGATGTCAAATTTGAAAATGCTCAGATCATTTTATTCTGAGCACTTAGAGCACGCACATACTCTGAGCAAATAAGAAACACGAGCATTTTTCTTGAGAACTCTTTGACTGCTCTGAAATAATTTATAAAAACGCCAAATGACAGAATGTTGTGAAAACTTGTTGTTCTATCTGTAAGTTGATATCGACAACAAAAAACGACATTAATAAAAATACAATTCAGTAAATAAGTAAGTAAGTTGAATTAAGCATAAAACATATATGTCTCGTTTCATTTGCTGGGTTCATTTGTGCGTGAGCTCCCTCTCTCCATATCCCCTTGTGGGTCCTAGGTCCTCTACTACGCCTACGCGCCATCGCGTGAGGTTCCTGGCAATGAGCTTCAGCTCTCTCCAACTCTTCCCCAATTGCCGTGACTCCTCCTCAACTGTTTGCGCCATCTATTTCTCGGACGACTGCTATGCTATGGAACTGTCGCATTTTCGGCGTGTATGACCAATCCAATGCCACTTCGGTCGTTGGATGGTTGTGCCTATTGGTTTCTGACCCGTTCTCAGGTAAAGAATGTTCGTTAGAGAAACGGTTAGGCCAGAAAACCAGATGTTCCGTAGGGACCTATTTACGAACGTTTGTAATCTTTTTGTGATAGTAGCGGTCAACTGATCCCATACAACAGCACATATTCAACATTTGAACGAAACAGTCGCAGCTTGGTGTTTAAGCTGATCGCATTACTTCGCCATATCATGGACATCTTTCCAAGTACTGATTTTGCTTTGCCGATTCGGCTGACAATGTCTTGTTCGGTTCCACCTTCGGTCGAGACAATACTCCCAAGATATTGGAAACTCTACTCTTTCTACCGGTTGTCCAGCAATGTTAACTTGAGTTACTGAGTTTGTGCCGAGGTTGGTGTTTTTGGTTTTGGCAGTATTGATCTTCAAACCCGCAACATTTGCCTCCCTTTCCACATTTGTTTCCATTTGGTGCAGCTCCATAAGCCTATGTGAGAGTAAACAAATGTCGTCAGTGTAGTCCAGATGTTTGAGTTGAGATGTAAGAGTCCAACGAATTCATCCGTTGCCCGTAGATAAAGCAGTGCAAAGCACATCGCTTCTCACCAACAAAAAACGATAGAATAAAAACGATAGAATGCAAACTTGTCGTACCCCACTTAGTATCTCGAATTCCTCTGACAGCTTTCCTCTATGCAGCACATGACATTTAGAGCCATCATAGGTTGCTTTAATAATAGCTATTAGTTTATCGGGTATACCTTTCCTGCGCAAGGCGAACCAGATAAACTGTCTGTTGACACTGTCAAACGCCTTCTCAAAATCGATCGGAATTCTCCAAAACGGCTGATTATTCGGTAACAAATTTGACGCTCAAGAGACCGATTCTCAGTCGGCTTGTATTGCATCTTGTTGAAACCAAAGGTCGTCCATATTGATGGCGTCGAAAAGCTGGTCAGCTGGCTCTGTAACGGTCGCCATTAGATTCCAGCAGAATTTTCAAAATCCAAACAAAAGCATATGCATTGGCTTCTCTACCATTACGTGTGGCTGTTCCGAACTTTAAATCAAATTTACATACGCATCGAGATGGCGTCTGAGAAGATGATTTTTCAACCGAAATCGACGTCATTATCAAGCTGGTCTATGGCCCACGCAGAGAACTGATATCAAAGCAGATAGTCATATGCTTTCAACTCCTGAGTCATCTAGACCTTGTAAGTGAATAATCCGAGTTCTTTGTGCAGTATTCTGATCAGGCTGGTGTGACTAATCGCCAGTTGCTGCGATTAGCGTCGAATTGAGGTCGATGGATTCTGTCCCACACTATGAGCCGGCCACTGCCGCAATATTCCCTGGCGTGCGACCTGTCCGAGCTCAAGGACCACTTCTGTTATCCAATAGCAATCCTTACTCCTTATTTTCTTCACCTATTTCACCACAGTGCAGAGGTTCCGCTTGGCGCTCTTTCACGACCCATTTTTATTTTCAAATTTCGCACGGTTTCGGCTACATAACACTGACACTGTAAATAATTTGTAAATAATCAAGCGAAAACATGATTGTTTCCTGCCGCGGAATATCAGACTAACGAGCTGTCAAAATTTTAAGCGAATCGTTCAAAATAAATTTGTCATAATAATAATATTCGGCGCGACAGACCGTTGCAGTCCAAGGCCTAACTTCTCGCGACCATTTGTGTTGCGCATGTATATTTTTGGACCTACAATTTAAGGCCGGATCTGAACGGCGAATTGTTAAGCTTTCGTGACAAGTTATTACTCTCTGAACGTTTGTCATCCGTTCACGAGAGGCTGGACAACGTAAAAAAAAAACTTTTTTGTGTTACTGGGATTCGAACCACGAACCCTCTGTTTAGTAGCCCCGCGCATTTTCACTGAGCTACAGGCGCCCACTAAAAGTTGTCATATCCTATGATTAAAAAAAACAGTAGATTGCCCACCCTTTATTTTTTGTAATATTTTCGTGCTCAATGTCTTTTGTAGTTTACCCTGACTGACCATGATCCTTGTTTTTTCGTATGGCTTTTTCAATGAGTCTGACAAAATTCTGAGGAAATAAATTGAAAACGGCTACAAACGTTAGGAGTGTAAATCTCATTCTTTCGATTTTTATTTTATTTTTAATTTTAATAAAGGGCATAGCCCACCTTATTGCCGTCAAGCAAGTCGTTCAGGGAGTCGTCCTCCCTCCCCGTCAGTAAGTCAGGCAGTTAGCAACGGCACCAGCTAATGCTGGTCACAAATATACCGAGAACACAACACTCGCATATTTGGCGAAAAATTCAGACCAACAATTTGAACCAAACTTCGAAGGCACTAAGCTCTGTTAAATTCTAAATCCGTTAGAAGTCGTATCCTTTATTTTATCATCAGAATTTTCTCGTCTTTAGCTGTTCAATATGTAACAATCCGCTGAAACAATTTATTTTTGTATATTTATAATCTAAAATGTAAAGTTTATTTAATTTATTGTTGTTGTTTTTTATCGCAACTTACAGGAGGAGGCCTACACACTGTACTTTGCCAACAACAATTGGTATCTATTTTTGCGATTGCATGCAATTCTGTGCGAACGTCTCCGCACAATGTATGAGCGTGCACAAATTCTCATCGCCGAAGAGGAGAAATATCGTTCAAATCGTCGCGAGAGCACAGCGACAGCCTTAAGACTGAAACCCAAAAGTGAAATTCAAGTCGAGGACTACTACACGACATTCCTTGACATGCTCAAGAATGTTCTCGACGGCAACATGGATTCGAATACGTTTGAGGATTCTATGCGTGAGATGTTTGGCATTCATGCGTATATTTCATTTACCCTGGATAAGGTATGATGTTGTTGCTGTCTGTCGTCCAAGGCGACCAATATTCATGATCGATTTTATCTCACTTCTCATTTAACTTTTATCTTTTGCCGCCTAGGTGGTGTCGAATGCTGTTCGCCAATTGCAAAATTGTGTAACCGAGCGCGGTGCATTAGAATGCGTCGAGCTCTTCCACATTGAGCAGCGACGTGGTGGTGCTGGCGGTTTGTGCCGCAATGTGCACCAGAATTTCCCCGCGGAAATGGCCTATCAACGCAAAGCGGAATCAAGCCTACACGAGGAGAATTGCTTTAAGGTGTACGTTGTAAGTATGAAAGCGGTTATTCACCTGGTATTCTTGTTTCACTTTCATATTTTCTACTAACTTACTGTTTTTCTTGCTTCGACAGTACAAAGTGGATTGCCGAGTAACAATCGAACTGCTTGACACGGAGTCTGATGAAACTGAAAAACCCATAAGCAAAGCAAAATCCTGGAACAAATACATTGATCGATTGGCAAATCCATCTGCGGTTGCTAATGTTGCATCGTTGGTCGCTGCATCTGCGAATTCCATTGTGAGCGGCAATAGCGATATGGCAACATTCGACATCAAGTCGGAGCGATCAGATGAGGATGCATTGGTGAGTTGTTATTTATTCTCTTGCGACTTCCCTTATTTCATTTATTTTTAAAAATGTGCCCATTCTATTTAAGTATTTATTTACTAAGAGTATATTAGATGCGTAGGCAAATGCCAAACGCCTTTTTTCTTTATCTTTTTCAAGTGCGGTGAGTTGTTGTTCTGACACAGATCGTCTTATTGAGACGAATGCAGTTGTCCCGTATCGGTTGTTGTCCCATTAGTTTTTCAGTTATATATAATACAGGCATTATTTTGTGGTTCGCGAATCGAGTTAATGGCTTTCGCCCTAAGTGTTGACTTGAAGTCGGATTGACACTTCATAGAATTGTCAATTCAAAGCGTTACTTTACTTCGTTAGTGCTTCTGATTATTTATTTATTTTTTTCAAATTTGATTTAGCTTTTTTGTTGTTGAATTTTTCTTTTATTTTATTCATTTAGTCCGTCCTTCCTATTAATTTTATAGACTTTTTCTCATTACTCCCTCTCTTAATATAATTAGAAAAAAGCAATTACATTTATGTACATATATGCCGAAGAAATACATACATCAATAATCAACAATTCACTAATAAACGCTTTTTATTGCATTTTTTTCTCCCATTCTCTCAATGCGTACCAGGTCAAACCAAAGGCATTAATGCAAAAATAAGTAAACTAAAGAGAACAAAAAGAAAGATTAAATATAAATTAAAATAAAAAAAGTTACCTTTGCACAAGTTTTTAATCCATGTCCATCACCAAAACCACTATCACCAATAACAAAAACACGACATCAACAACGACGACACATTTTCCCCACTAAAACACATTCATTTATTTCTGTATGTACATCACACTTAGTTATTAAAATATTAATCAATGTAAATGCAAATTATTATAAGATACGATTAACTAATGTAGGCGGTGAAGGGAGCGAGGCGTTATTACGGGAATGTTTTCTACATGTAATTATTTACATTCGTCTCGGAGGGTTTTTTCTTTGTTGACTCTTTTTTGTGTAGCGTACTAAAGATTCGATACTAACTTCGATCGTCTATTATCAGCTATACATGTTTCCCCTTTCCCCATTTTCCCTCCTGCTGATGATAGGAAGTCTTATCTACACAGTATTTCAAGTTGTTCACATCCTTATTCGAACGACATATTGGGCCGTCTCAAGAGGAGTTCTGCATAGATCGCAATAAGTAATGATGTGAACGTATATTTTGTATGGAGGCTTTAACCCATTTTTGACCATTGTTCGTTTCGTTTTCGTACAATTACCTTTGAAAGTGTGAAACTAGCTTCAATTTCGCACAAACGCTCAGAATACAACTTTTATGTCAATTCCAACATTACATTATTCTAAACTTTTGGATTGTATTCGTTTCTTCAACTACAACCGGTGTTTTTGGCATTTCCCTCATAGTATTTATTTATTTAAAATAAAGCCGTTTACTACTAGCTGCAATCTCAAATATGTCAAACTAATATTTAAATAATAAATTTTAGAAGCCAATTTCTTTAGTGCGATTTTTAAAACTATGGCAGAGAGTCTGTTAGATGATGACAAAGTAGACGTTTTTTTTACGCTATCAATATAATAATAATATTCGGCGCGACAGACCATTGCGATCCAAGGCCTAGCTTCTCGCAACCATTTGTGTTGAGCCTGTATATTTTTGCACACAAATGGAGAGGGCCTAGAATTAAACGCCGGCGAATTGAGAAGCTTTTCGTGATAAGTTGTTACTCTCGGACGTTTGTCAGACTTTCCCCGAGAGGTAGGACATTTTGGTGTTACTTGGATTCGAACCACGAACCTCCTGCTCATAAGCCATGCTTTTATCCACTCTGCCACGGTGCCCACTATCAATATAACATCGATGCAAATGACAAATTTTATATGGTTTAAAATTTTTTAAAAAAAATGTCAAGAATTTGCATGAAATTGAGGTATTTTCAAAAAATGTACCGATTGATCAATTGTTGTTGGTATATTTTGAAAAACATTGATGCAATATGTCAGTGGAAACCCAATACGATTTGGACATAAAATACGGTTGTTACCTGTTTTAGTAATGGCTATGTTTTTAAATTTTACTCTTTCTCTTGGTTGAACATAAAGTATGAAGACTGTTTCTGTTTCTGTTCTTACAATATCATAACGGGTAGTTTGAACGCCATTTTGATGGTTAAACCCTGAAATTTTTTTTTCAGGAGTTTTTTGCTTCAGGAGTTGATCAATAGGAGTTGATCTGTTAGACAGATTTATGTTACAGGATAGGGTCATTATAAAAGGCTATAAATGGTGGGGGCGAGTCTTGGCTAATTGTTCGCGCACAATTGTTCTCAAAAATGTTTGTTAAATATTATCGGCCTTTTAAAAGGAAAACCTCCCATTTAAATATAAATTAATTGAGCGCATTGTATTTAATAGTGTGTCCATAACGCTTTTTAAATGATAAAACTCCCTATCTAAATATAAATTAATTGAGCGCACTGTAGTTAGCAGTGTGTTGATAAAATACCATAACGCCTTTTAAAAGGAAAAACTCGTCATTTATTAAGTAATTTTATATTTTAGCAAAATCAAATTTTGAGAATTTCCTGAGAAGAACGAGAAGAATTGTGCGGGAACAATGAGCTGGACACCAGTGGCGTCCTGTATTTAGTAATTCACTTGATATCCGGAAGGGTATCTCACGAAGGCTCATTCTGACTAGGCCCATAGAATTACTTCATACAGTGGACTTTCAACAAGTCATATTTTTACATCATTGCGGAAAATAGTTAAAATAGGTGATGGCGTAAGAGAACACTGTATAATCATACATTTTTTAAATGTAAAACATGCTGTGCGTTTCCGCATTTGTATGATCTACAGTCATTCAAGACACATGTGCATAGTCATCTCACCATTTCCTCTCCTTAATTTCCGAACGCCCACGCTGTGCTAAGCATTATAAGGGTGCAAACCCCTTGAGCAAACATTATAAAAAAAAGTTCCGTGAATGATTGTGGCCATTACATTTAAATGTCGCGAATACACCCAATATGCATGGTTTAAAAGAAACTTGAAATTAATGACTATAAGTTAATAATTGTATTACTCTGTTGGTTGTTGTAATGAATAAACCAAATTGATTTTTATGATCAGTTTATAATTGTTGTTTAACATCATTTAGGCGTTTTTCGTTTTTGCACCATGCTGTATTTTCCAAATGTTATATTTTTCTATTTTGTTTCTTAATATGTGACATTTACGGCTCAATAAGCTTTACATTGAAAAATAAGCGCTCTCATACAACTCCTTTTGAATACCGGTCAAGAAACGGGTTAATACAGAGAACGCATTGGCGCAGACTTAATTCAATTTCACGGTGTCCCACCTCTCGTGAAAGTCTGACAAACGTCCGAGATTATCAACTTGTCACGAAAAGCTTCCCAATTCGCCGTTCGGATCCGGCATTAAATTGTACGTCCCCTCCATTTGTGTTCAAAAATATACATGCTCAACACAAGTATTGAACTTTTTAAATTCTCTATATTAACTTCACTTGCCCGTGGCTGGCTGGCTGGCTGACTGGCTGGCCAAATCTTGTGATCAATTTTTAACCCACTTCCTACAGCCCGATTTTATTGAAATTTTGCACATATATCTCCCAAGACAACAACTTTCTATTAAAGTTTGAGGCCCCTCGGGCCGCGGGATCGGGGGGCTCCCATACATATATTTTAAAAAATTTACCCGATTTTCTTTAAATTTTGTACACATGTGTGTCTTCGATGGAAAACACTTTTTCTAAAAATTTGGAGCGATCGGCCCCTTGGGACCCCAATATACAATTTTTAAATATCGGTATATCGCATCAGATTACGGCAATGTCTGGAGCTCTGTGCTTTGTGAGCAGCGCTGTTCGCTGCCGCTGCGTCATTTGTTGGATGATTTTGCCACAAAACGAGCACGCAGTGTGTGTGTGTGTGTGTGTATCCCCGATTAGAGAATTTACAAGAAAAATTTTAATTTTTATGGGTTGTTTTTTTTTAAATTAATACACGTGCAATCATTTTTTTATCTTCTTTTATCTTATTATGTGCAGGAAGTCTCTTGAGGAGGAAACGAAATTACTTTTCCGAACAACCCGATATTTTTGGTCTGATTTAGTCATGTAAAGGGTTATTCAATAAGGACATAACAATTTTTTATTTAAATAAAACATTGAGATATCTGGCTGAAATGTATTCCACTTGTAGCACAAATGTTAAATTTAAGTATGGAATTCGATCTCGTTCGTATGACCACCGCAAGCACGTTTGCAGCGATCGATTATTTGGAGCCAATTTTCCACCACTCTTCCGCACATATCGGCGAAACGTTGGCAATTTTGCGTTCGATATTGTTGCTGAGCTTCTCTAACGTTGTTGGCTTGTTGCCATAAACCCACGACTTAACGTAACTCCATAAAAAGAAATCCAAATCCAAATCGAGCTCTGGCCAGTCGACCGGACCATTTCTCGAGATTACACGATTGCCGAACTTCCCCTTCAATGATCAATTGTTTGACCAGCTGTGTGGCACTATCTTATTTTAACCAGATATCACTGATGTCAAATCCATCTAATTTTGTCCAGCAAAATAGTCTTCCAACATGGCACGATAGTGAACTCATTAAATCGACAAAAAAACATTTAATCGACAAAAAAAAACAACCCATAAAAATAATTCTTGTAATATCTCTAATCAGGGATACACACACACTGCGTGCTCGTTTTGTGGCAAAATCATCCAACAAATGACGCAGCGGCAGCGAACAGCGCTGCTCACAAAGCACAGAGCTCAGACATTGCCGTAATCTGATGCGATATACCGATATTTAAAAATTGTATATTGGGGTCCCAAGGGGCCGATCGCTCCAAATTTTTAGAAAAAGTGTTTTCCATCGAAGACACACATGTGTACAAAATTTAAAGAAAATCGGGTAAATTTTTTAAAATATTTGTATGGGAGCCCCCCGACCCTGGGGTCCGAGGGGCCTGAAATTTTAATAGAAAGTATTGTCACCGGAAATATACATGTGTGCAAATTAATCAAATCGGGCCATTGGAAGTGGGTTAAAAATTGATCAGAAAATCTGACCAGCCAGCCAGCCAGGCAGCCAACCAGCCAGCCACGTGCACGCGAAGTTAATATAGAGAATTTAAAAATACGGTCCAATCACACGTCTGTCATGAAATCCACACCACACTTTTTGTGGATGAAATGGAGTCTCTTAAAGCTTCTTGCTAACCAATATTGAGAGAGCCATTAAGCGAAAAATAAACTTCATTGTTGAAGATGTTTTTTCAATGAAATTAAGGATTTTCTTTAAACTTTTGCTAAGCCGAATAGGAGAAGTTGCGCCACTTTAAATGATCAACTCAGTTCTTGAGTTAATTTGATCTTTACGAAAAATTCGCCACAATGTGGACTTAGAGATAGCAAGCGCTCTTAAGCTTGCGGACACCAACTCGGAATTTCGGTAGTAATTTTCAATAATTTCCATATGTTGCTCGTTTGTGCATGAAAATTAAAATGTAAACTTTGACTGATGTTTTGACAGATAATTAAAAAAAAGTTTAAGGGTGCGTTTGTATTGAAATACAAAATTGTTGAAAACCCCTTTATAACATTATAAAGCAAGTAAGACGTGTTCATCCTTTTTTTTTTTTTAAATATCCTACAATTTCCTTCCTCATAAAGGTTGTGTTTTATGTTTTAGTAGTTATGTGTTATTTCAGAGTGGATGTTAGCAATATACGTGGGCTGAAATCGAATTTTTTCGCTATGTACGCCCATGCAAATACCAACGGTCAGCAATTTTGGCACTGAGTGAAACTCAGATATTCGATAATTCCGATGTGTCGGAATTAAATCTACTAACTTGGTGCCATTATTTTTCCCTCAACGGAATTTATGTCCGTAGTGATGTTGCATTATTACATTAACATTAACAATGTTTTTCAACTCAGAGCTAGTTTGATGCACTGTCTGATTGCCCTAAACTTGAGTATAACTGTCATATCTGGTCTGATGCGCCTAAAACTACCTTGCATCAACTAGATAGAATACAAAACCGTGCGATAAAACTTGTCGGTGACGAAAACATTGCGAAATCAATAGATTCGCTTGAACACCGCAGGAAAGCTTCCTGCTTGTCATTGTTTTATCGCTTCTTCCACCAGCGGTGCTCAAGAGAAATAGCCAGCTGCATGCACCTCTTCTAGAATTCAAACGCAATACTCGTGGCGCTCTAAATGCTTATCAGTTTACCCTCAAGCCCATCTTAGGACGTACAATTAAATTCAGGGATTCGTTCTTTAGCCAACAACACGTATGTGGAATGCTCTGCCAAGCTCTGTCTTTCCACATCCCTACGATCAACAAGACACAAGCTCATAGACATCTCCTATTCTCCTCCTTTTCCTTAACGCCCACGCTGTGCCAAGCATATAGCCGAGCATTATAAGCGTGCGAATCCATTTACGCGTGCGCAAATTATAAAAAATAACAAAAAAGGTAAACAAGTTTATATAAACTTGTGAATTGTACATATAGACTTAGAGGCTAATGTTGTTTTATGTTTCCAATCGAAAAACCACTTAATCGTTTAATTTTACACATTTTGAGCACGGTCTGTCTGTTGTTTGATATTGTTTTCATCCCAATAACTTACAAATCTTGTTTTGAAGGTCGGGTAATACCTGTATAATTACTGTATCTAATGTGAATAGTTTTCGTTTATTGTCTTTTTATCAGATGTAAATATAAATATGTAACTAATAACCTAACATTTAACTACTAAGTTTTGTAAATTTAACTTTTAAAAAAGACTTTTGCAATTCTAACACCAGAGAGATAAAACAAACGAAACAAGTCTAGCTCCAGCCAAACACATGAGACATAACACAACAAAAATAATTAGAAGGCTAATTGTTTACATAAAAATTAGTTTCCTCAAAAAGAATTTCTTAAAAAAGAGTTACGTTTAGATTGAAAAAACAAAAAAAAAATAATGGATTAAAGTTGTAAAGTAGAGTAACTATTCTGTAAAACTTTTCACATCACCACATAAAAAATGAAAATCTCTTAAAGGGCGACCAACAGCAAACTTGTATAAATTCAACCAACTTTTATCTAATTATCAAGGAAAAAAGAAAACGAAAAAATAATTAAAAAAAAACGAGAAAAACCATATTTTAATGAAAATGAAAAAACAAAAACAAACATTAAAATGATGAAAATATATTCCATCAAGAAATAGATAAATTCATAAATTTTGCATTTTAATTTCGTTAAGATGTTAAAATTCCGGCTTAATTAAAGTAAGGTAAGGTAGGTTGCGCTCATTTTTTAACTGGCGCGACAGAGAAGTCACTCTCACGTGTGACCCGTGTTGCAGCTAGACCACTGCCTTAAATGTTAGATATGTTCTTAGACGTGAATGGGGCCTTAATAGGCGTGCCATGCGTATAATATAAGGCGGTCTCTTTGTTGTCTTTGCAGCATATGGGGCTTCTGTGTGGTACGAGGTTGTCGTGCTTGTTAAGGGTATGGCTAGGATTAATTCCGATGAGCGGGTCGTTCTACTTCTTGCCTGCTTGCCAGTTTGTCACTGTCTCGACGGAGACAATGCAGGTTTTAATGGGTGTTCCTCCTCTTGACTTGGATGTGATCCGAAGAAGCTTAGTCTTCAAGGTCAGAAGAGAAAAGCCCTGGCTGGTGGGGGAGCCTTAGCCAGTGCAAGGTTCTTCTGGAAAAAAGCATGTTGTCAAAATGGCAGGCCAGATGAAACTAATCTGTTAATGGAAGGGTGACGTACGGGTTCGTCAGGGACGTGCAATATTCCAGGGTAAACACGGAGTTCAAGTTTAGCCTTAAGCTGGGCTTTTTGCTCACTGGTCATGCATGGTAGCCTTAATACATTTTTGTATCAAAGACACCTCAGTGAGGTTGAAAGCTGTTTTAGCGGTTCCCCTGGGGAAGACTGGCGGCATGTTCTTTGTGAGTGTCCGTTGTACTCGGACGTTAGAAATCTGAATGTCATGGGAGTTCAGAGGCTTAACGGTGTGTATGATGTTGGATCAGCTTTAAGCTGCAGGGAACAAGTTGAATGTTTGAATGTGTATGCAAGATTAGTGTTTGGGCGGCGGAGAGCTAGGCAGCTCGGTGTTGCGGGTATCGGCGTTGACAGACTGACTGACTAATTACGAACGAAAGGACAGATAGACAACTTGGACGACTTAGGAACGGAAATCTGACTGACAATGGGCCACCAGTCCCGAGTTGTGAGGAACTCAGCTGGAGTAATGGCTGCGTGATCGATGGCTGCTGGTTGCTAGTCTAGTTTCTGGCCGCTAGCTTTCACGTGGTTTCCACGAAATCCCACCGGAGATTTTTCTGGTACCACGGGTGTCGGGGAGCCCATGGATGAATGTCCGTCCCCGGCAGATAGAGCGGACAATAGTCGGCGTGGAGTTGCGTTTGAACCAACCAGGTACCGTGACTCATAGAATGGCAGAGAAATAGATAGGTCTCACTCCCATCAGTGAGAACGCTGGACCCTTACACCCAGTTATACTGATACATCTGCAATAGAATATATTGTGGATGGGCGTTGATTGGCGTTTCAGAACCGAATCTGTGTCCGAAGAGGACACGTTAATCTCACAGACAGAGTCTGTTAGTTATCGGGTATATAGGGGCGACCAATCTAGTTTTGGTGCGATCTTGACATCGGTGGTATTTTGTCCACAGAATCACTACAAGTGAACCTTTGAGAAGCAACATAGGCATCGCCTTGACAGTTAATTAATGCTCTCAAGTCCATTCTCAAACCACAGTGTGTCCACAAGTACCGAACTCATTACAAACCAATCGCGCTGTTACACGTTAGCGACTAAAGACAAAGCCCTCTTCCTCGACAAAACTAGACTTTGGCACTTCCTGTTTGTGACTTCGCCGTTAAAATGTTTTTTTTTACATACTTTTACGTATTATGTCCTGGTATCTCTTTATCACACTCTATCTAACAACTCGCCATTGAACATGGATTTTTTTTCGTTATTAGAATGCGTTTATAGTTTTTGTGTTTTTTTTTATACAACACTTGTGCATTGAAGAATTAAGAAATGTAAAAAATTGAAATCAAAGCAATAAATATAAATGTTATTCTTAAGGTAAGTTCACAACAACAATAAAAAAACATAAGAAAGAAATATAGAAATATAATAATAGAATTATGTATGTATGTATTTTCTTATTATGTACTTAAGTTAAGTTGCAAATTTCTCATTATTTAATCATCAATAATGTAATTATGATTTGATCGTTTTGTTACATATTTTGCTTGGTTGTTGATTGCGGAGATCTCTTTAATTTTCTTTTCTCTCTTTGATTTGTGCATTGTTTGCGAGAATGGTTTTGTAGAAATAAAAGAAATAAGGGGAAAAAAATTACATACACATGATGTTCAAAGCCCAGTGGACCAATTCTGAAAGCGTCAGTGTATACTGTGTGCATGAAGAAAAAGTGTACAATAGTTGTATCCTATTACGCTTGCGGACCAAACTTTGCTGACCGTGATCGTTGTTCCTTTTTGAAATTTGCTATATCTTGTCTTCTTAGGAAGTACTCTGTTTGTGCGTTGCGTTGCAGACGAGAACGAGAACGAGATTGGCTCCCAGATCAGCTCCAGAATCAGCGGTAAAGAGAGAAGCACCCAGCACACATCTTTCCTTTTCGTCCTTTTGTTTTTTTTTTTTGTTTTTTGGAGTGTAATAATCTGGAAAAAGTGATATTTTAGTTTGACCTGGTACCGTCGTCGTAGTCCGCGTCGTTGCCATTTTCAAAAGTGCAACTAACTGTGATATAATATGAATTACTCTTATAATTTTTTATTGTTAAAATAAATTTGTTCATTTAGCTTAGCAGTCCTCCATAATAGAGGACGCGTTTTGCTAAAAATATCTCAATATTTTTGTTTGCTTCGTTTGCATGTGGAATAATTTAGTAACTTATCGTCTTATTGAAGTATGTCTCTTTATATCTCGCTTCTCTCTCTCTCTTTAGGAGTTCCGAAAACTTAATAATTTTCGAATTTAATATTATCTCTTTCTTTTTCTCTAAAGGATTTGCTAAATTTCCCTCGGAAGGCGCGCTATTTGAAACGCAACAAGCGTGCAGCTTGCTACAAGGCTGAACAAGCGAGAAAACACTTGGATAAAAAATCGGCTGCGACGGCGGCCGCGGCAATTACAATGGCAACAGACGGAAACAGTAATAATCTTTCGTGCAGCACTAATGCAATAGGAACGACGATGTCGACGACTAATACAGATTCCGGGACCACAACATTAATTCCAACAAGCAACAATCCATCATTATCGGTATCATCAGCAGCAACGGTAGCAACAGCACAGACGTCGATGGGTGGTGGTGCTCCCAATGTTGCCAATTCTTCCATCTCGAATAATTCCATTGAGGATTCCTTCTTGGGTAAACGACCGCCGGAACGGGTTGGCAATGTTATTTCATCATCCGGTGTTGAAAAGTATCTGATAAATGACCGCGAAGAGATTAAAATTAACCCATCCGGCAGTCGACAGGTCTTTGTCACCAACAAGAATCTCAAATTCTTTAAATTGGATTCCGTGAGGCGGGCTAAAATGGTAAGTGTCTTGTTGGTTGTCGTTGTATAATTTATTAATTAATTAATTTTCCTTTTGTTTTTCTTTCTTCACAGTCACATTCTCTTGTAACACAACGAAAACAAAAACGGTTTCAAAAATTTTCCAATAAATGGTTGTCGGAGCACGTTAGTGAAGCACAGCGACAAATGTGCGCAGATTGGTTGACTGGCAAAACGTTAGAATTTAATGCTAACGCCATGGGGGGAGAATCATCATCTTCACATGTTCCAACCACAATTATAGTACAAGAGAATGACCTGAAAAAAACTCCATACAGGATTTATAATCGATATCGAGTCGATAGAAGGGATGGAGGAGGAGTTGTTGGAGGTGCTTTTGACCAGCTGCAGCAACAACATCGACCAATGGAAAGCTGATTGTATTACTCAAATGTACCTTCAGCAGCAGTAGCAGCATCTGCCGCAGTTGGTACGGGGGCAGCTCGGAGGTTTCACTACCGGAAATAAAGAAAACAACAGACAGGACAAAAGAACATGTTTTTCGAACGTGTGTCAAGATTTTAAACCATGATGCTATTTTTAATGAAAATGACGAATTGAAAGATGGATGCAAGCGAATTATGTAAATAAAAAAAAAATTCAATTCAAGAAAAAGCAAGCACCACCAAAACACTGAACTGCAGTAGCACACTATTTATTTAAAATGGTTTTATAATGTTGTTTTTATATAATTTATTTATATTTTAAAACGACACTTACTATCAAAGCACACACCACTCATAATCAAGCTCATACATGCAATTATGGATGGTAGAAAAGCTTCCTGTGTAATTCTTCTTCTTGATTGGTCAAAGAACTGCAGATATGACTTTTTACTTAATATATTTAAAAAAAAAAAGTTTTTATTTTCATAAAATATTACTTTATGTGAATATAATTTATCTTTCTGCATTTTCAATCGACAATCAACATTCAATTTTTTCTTTTAATACGTCCTACGTTCTCATATTTTTAAAATTGTTAAATTGAATTCATAAGTTGATTAGTACATACATGCATACTACATAATATATACATACGCATATTTATAGTTCTAATATATCACACACACATTAGTATGCATTAAAAAATAAGTTGTACATGTTTGTTAATATAACTTAAGAGTAGAAGCAAAAGAAAGAAGAAAAAACAAAACAAAGAACGAAGCAACCGCGTAAGCAAGAAAGATAATGTTGTTAAATTCTCTGGCGATTCAAATTATTAGCTGTTAAGCGATTTTGTTTTTATAAATGTATATTTCTAGGATAACAATTAATTAATAGCTGCTTAAGTATTTAGTATTCGATGCAAAAAACAAAAAAGATTACAATTATAAATTTTTATTATAAACTTTACTTGACTATTAATTGCAACACACACGATAGAAGGATATCTTGTTGTTTTATAGCCCGCTCAGAAAAATATTGTTCGACACCCACCCTCTATACTTGCAATTAATCGTATATATATTTTTTTTTATATAAATACGTGTAAATTGCACGCGCGTAAACGGGTTGCATCCTTATTATACTTGACTATATGGTTAACGTTAAGGAATGAACAAGAGGTGATGTCTTTGAGCTAGCGTTTTCAATACCCATGGATCGTATTACAGTTCTTTGTAAAGTTTGATGAATGTGTACTCTCTCGCAGGCGCACTCTGATGTTTCTGAGAAACTTGTCCGCTTGTAAGTAAACATACCCAAATTGTTTTTTTTAAGGAAAAGTGCAATATATATAATTTTTTAAACTATTTACATATATTTATTCATAAAAGGTACGAGTTGGACAGTTCAGGCTATAACAAAAAATAAAATTGTACATGCTCCACACTGTACATGTAACTGAACTGACATACTTAGTTTTGGATTCGAAAAAATCAATTATTTTAGTTTGGCGTACATTTTTGTTATTTGCTGCCATACTTTCAAAATGCATCTGTATATTTGTCAAAATTTCAACAGCTTTTAAATCATTTTGGTAAATGGGGCTCACATCAACATTTTACATTTCCAACCACAATAGAGGGGGAACGGGGGGTGTACTATTGCCTATAACCTTCATCCACCTGCTAATAATATGGAAAACCTCACCTTACAAAACGTATGTAAAATTGCCAAGATAGTTCCATTTTAAAACCTGGCAAACCCGCTCATGAAGGATCGTCCTATAGCCTAACTTCGCTGCTTTCTTATATAGCAAACATTTTGGACATACTCCTCCTCCCCAGTCTTTATCAACATTTGAGTCTCGCCTCCCACCAACACGGTTTTTGAAAAATTCGCAGCATTACAACTGCCTTAACGGAGCTGACGACCCACATTGCGGACGGTCGACGGTTGACCACTCCATCCTCTTACATGATATACTGTAAAAAGGTTGCTGTCAGCTTTTATAAATGGCAGAAGCGCATATCAGAAACTTAAGATGGGAGTCCCACAAGGAGTGGTTCACTCACATCTTATTTAACCTTTATGTCTCGATGCTCCCAACTCCCCCACTAGCGTTTAATTGATAACTTATGCCGATGATAGCTATGTTTCTGCCTCCGGTATAGATGTAGACGAGGTCTCTAATAGGATAAACTCCTACCTGACAGAGCTATCTGAATTTTTTAAGAAAAGGAAACTCCAACTCGCATCGCATCAGCTACGCTGTTCACGACTTGGACCAAACAAGTCAGGTTATCACTTGACATTCATATTAACCACGAAACCATCCCTACAATGAATAAATCCGAAATTTTAGGAGTCATATTAGACAACCTTGTTGTATAGGCAGCCGAAAAATATTTGCAGTAAAGTGAGCAGTCGTAATAGGATTCTAAGAGCCTTAGTGGGAACCGCATGGGGAAGGACAAAAACTTCCTTGTGACGACGTACAAAGCTATTGGCCGATCAAAAATTTAAAACAACGCCACTCCCATCTGGACGTCATTTTTAAGTGACACAATGGAACAATATCCCGTCCAGTCTAATAGTAAAGTAAATGATATAGTCTCTGCAGCAGTCTCCTCAAGTAGGGTCATAAGGTCCTTGGTACACACCCCCTCACATAAATAGTAATGAAAAGTCCCTGCACAGGGAAACCCGGACAACCATGGCACAACTTCGGTCGGGTTGGTGTCATATACTTCAAGAGTTATCCCTGGCAACTATGATCTCTGCACCGACTGTAACCAAGGCACCCATACTACCAATCACCTATTCCTCTGCCACCGTCACCCTACGGATTTGGACGTTACAGATCAGTGGTCCAACCCTGTTGGCGCCTGCCAACATAACTCGATGACTACATATACACCACACCACCATTAGTTCATCTAATTAGTATAGAAACTTTTATTTTCTATTTGCTTTGCCTGTCTAGGCTTTATTTAATTTAAGAACACTGCGAATTTACATAGGTATGTTTGCACTTGTGAATGAGAGTAAAATAATTGGAGGGTTTCCTCTTGATCTGGAGGTCATACAACACCAACAACAAATTTTACAAGGTTCGACATTATTTGGAAAAAATATCTAAAATTTGTATGAAATTTGGGGTTTTTATATTGGAAGATACGGATGCAAAATGTTTATAAATTTCATGAAAAAAAATGGTGGTGTTGGCACAAAACTACTTTCTTTTGTGGACTGGGCCGGAATCTTCCGTAAATATATATTAAATTTTTTTTCAACATTTTTTTATTTTTATTTTTTTTTTAAATTTCTTTTGCACTTAACAGATTTCTCCTAAGTGCTATACTTTATGATTTATTTGCAAAAACTCGAAAAACTGTCTAAGTAAATTGTCACTTCCGGTTGTCAGATTGCCTTCAGAATCATCTGGCCCCTCACAATTTACTCGTTGCGTGCGTGTACACGTATACGGGCATCAAATAATGCTACAATAAAGCCGAATTGAAAGGAAAATATTATAGGATTATTGTAGCATTATTTGCAGCCCGTATAAGAATCTTTTCAAAAGTGAAATCGAACACGAAAGGCGAAAATTTTTTGTTTACATTTTTGTTGTTGTTGTTGTTGTAGCAACTCCAGGTTTGGGAGTGGATCCAAGTGATCCAATCTTAAACCTGTTGTTGTGTTGACGATCTTTGGCCCAATGTCTTGATAGGTATTGGGGTCCTTTCGGTGCGTTTAACCAGTCGTCGTGGAAAGGACATTTTTGTTGTTGCATGTATTGTTTTGTGTGTCAAAATGGGTAAATCTCCCAAAATATACAGAGGTCCTATCATAATTTGCGCCGCGAGTCGTAAACTATTTCGATATCTTCTTCTCGACACGCTTCAACTTACGTATCATGAATTCCGCTTTGTTGGGTTTAAAGACACCAGATCCAGATTCTAACGTCGATCCATCTGTGAACCTGACCAGACCTCGCGTCAAGTGCCGAAACACCATTAGCCCAGTTTGCAAGGTCGAAGATTTGTGTCTCAAATAACCCGCCGAAACAGTACTCCCTGACTCTAATGTCGACGATAGTGCAAAACATGTCTCTTTCGGGAATTGAGTCAAGAATTTTCAGATGTCCCACATGGTCACCTGATTTGTACCTGTATTCCAGCTGCAGCTTAATAACGCATCAAGCGGATGTCTTCCTTAGGGGTGAAAGCGCTACGACAGCTTCTAATACTGTCACATTCAATTAGCCCTATGGATTCGTGCCGCTACTGGAATGTAAGAAATGTTTTCACAGGATTTCCCCATGTGGCCCGCCAGTTTAGATCGTCTCAATCCTGAATTGTACTCAATATTATTCCCAACTCAGGACCAAGGATTTCGACCCCTTCCAAAATATTAAGGAAACCTGCTCTTTATAAATAACTCATACGCAGTTTAAACACAATCTGTTGAAGTGTTCGACAGTCTATAGCTAACGTAGATAGACACATATACATATCCAGAGTTTCACTTTTGTATTATATTAGCTTTTCCCGAGCGCTCCGCCACCCGCACACATGAACCCCCCGTTGACAACACTACCACGGGAGGGGTGTACTTACTATTGCCTAAACCTAAACAAAGAGCAGTCTCGATCGTATTCGAACTACATATGTGGTTAACCGATATTTTATTAAGAGTCATATTCTGTGAAAGTTTCATCTCAAACGGCTGTCGAGTTTTTGAGTTTTAGTATCGTATTACAAACTAACAGACATTCATTTTCATATACATATATAGATTACTAGCTGTTCCCGGGCGCTTTGCTACCCGCCCACTGACGCCACGCCCACTTACACCCGCGTTTCCCGGCTGCCCCACCCCGCTGACCACCCACCCACTGACGCCACGCCCACGGTCTAAATTTTGTCAACGACTTTCTTTTTATTTAAATATTATATGGTGTGAATTTGAGCCAAATCGTTCCATAAATACTACCACAAAAACAATGTTCGGACTATAGCCAAATCAGTCCAGTCGTTCTCAAAATTTTTGTTTTGTTTTTTTTTTCACCTAGCGGTATTTTTTTTTCACTTTACCTATTCTCATACCTACTAAATATACATAAAAAAATTTCATAACAATCGGTCAAGCCGTTTCGGAGTAGTTGAGCCTCAAACACCGTGACACGAGATTTTTATATATTAGCTAGTACGTACAAAGCAGCGCAGCATACAGTCATTATGATGCCCGACCGTTTTTTCGGCGACTCTAGTTATTTAGTTACAGATCGCCTTTTATTTAAACGGGATACTATATAGCCTTTATTCACCCTGAAAATCCATTCTAAATGTTGGTGAAAGAATTTTTGAAATCGGTGCTGTCGTTTCGAAGATTACCTCCTACACAGAAACCAACATTACCTCTTTATAATATTATATAGGGTGTCCCAACAAGAGCGCCGGATTTAAAGGGTGCCCCAACAAGGGCGCCGGATATAAATTTGCCGCAATTTAGTTAATACAGGGTGTCCCAACAAGTCTGAAGAATTCATGGGGGATCATTGGAAATTGTAATGATCGTAGATAGATAGCCCTTTTGAAGCGTGATGTGTTTGGTATTAATTACAGAGTACTTTTGGGCCATTTTTAATGAACATAAATTTACTATTCTAATAAACATTTTGGCAACATTTTATGCTTAATTTTAAAAATAAAGATTTTTGAATCCATTTTTATTTTCTGTTCAATTATTTAGCAACTTTATAGCTTGTAGCACAATACAAATGGGAGTATGCATATTTATTTAATTTAAGAATACAACGCTTTTCCTTGTTTTGTACTTTCTGAAGTATATTGATCATTTCTCTATTACACATAATTTAAATTGACAAACAATATTCAAACTGCTATCTAATTTAAACTTTATAAATATTAATTACTAGCTGTTCCCGGGCGCTTTGCTACCCGCACACATGAACCCCCGGGGTGACGGGAGTACAACTATAGCCTATAACCTTCCCTCACCTGCCAATAATTTACGTTGACATTTTTTTTTAAAAATACGTTTGTAAATCTCATGTTAAAATTTTATCTCTCTCCCCTTCCATCTATATCTATAACTTTCCCCTACCTGCCAATAATATATCTTAAAAATTTCATAAAATTCAGTTTAAAAATGTGGCTGATATTAACATTTTACATTCCCTGTGTGTAAAATAAAATAACTACTAATCAAACAAATGCAGTTTTCGTGACTCATGTGTTTAAAATTTGAAGAAAATCCGGTTAATTTTTTTAAAACACCTGTATGCAATTTGTGAAATGGTTGACCCAGGAGTCTAACCACTTTCAAAATATGCCTATTTAGTGCCCATTATGGTATTAAATACCAACCCCATAACCGCCAGCCAACGGACCTCAGATGACCACCCACTCACAGACCACCCCCACCCACTGAACTCGCACTAACTGACCAACCCACAAACTGACCACCTCACCAGCCCAGACTACTATAGAATAAGTTTGAACGCGATTGGTTCATAAAAACATGCAATTTGTAGAAACAATAAAAAAAATCGTATGGTGACCACTTGACCTATGAGTCTGACCACTTTCAAAATATGCCTATTAAGTGCCTATTAGGGTAGAAATACTATATGCAAAGTTACAACGCGATCGGTTGAAGGGTTTGGCAGTCTATACCGGACATACATACATACATACATATAATAATATTTGGCGCGACAAACCATTAACTAGCTGGCCTAACTTCTTGCGACCATTTGTGCTGCACATGTTAATTTTTGGACACAAATGGAAGGGACCTACAATTTAAGGCCGGATCCGAACGGTGAATTGAGAAGCTTTCCGTGACAAGGCATTAATTACTCTCGGAACGTTTGTCACCCATTCGCGAGAGGTGGGACACCGTGAAAAATACTTATGGTGTTGCTGGGATTCGAACCTGAACCTCCTGCCCAGCAGCCATGTGCATTACCACTGAGTCACGGCGCCCACACATACATACATACAAAGCTTCACTTTTATATATATATATATAGATATATAAAAATGGATCGTGGTTTGTTCGGATGCTTAAAACTTGAAAACGGCTGGACCAAATTGGATACTTCCTTCTGCGAGTTTGTTCGTAATTGCTACGCGAATGTTTCTGAGTTGGTTCAGCCCCGCTAGGTGGCGCTGGTATCGTTTTTTTTCTGAAAATTCTTATTTATGGACCGATTGGGCTCAAATTTACATTTTAAATAAAAAGAAAGTCGTTACCAAAATTTTGACCCGATAGGTGGCGTGGCGTCAGTGGTCGGGAGATCAGTTGGCGGGGGTCAGTGGGGTAGGGCAGCCGGGAAACGCGGGTTCAAGTGGGCGTGGCGTCAGTGGGCGGGTAGCAAAGCGCCCGGGAACAGCTAGTATATATAGATTAATAGATTAATTGAGTTCATTGAAACATTTTTTAGAATAATTTAAAAAATTGTTTGCTTTTTTTACAAGCAGTCTGATTACATTTGAGATCCAATTAAACTCTATATATAAAAGTGAAACATACATATGCCTTTGGAGTGCCAAACCCTTTAACCGACAGATGTGTGGGATTTCCATACAATAATGAACAGGGTTCAGTCATATTTTGGATGTGGTCACACTTCTGGACCACCAAGCAGGGGCCCATACAAATATTTTTACCACATCTCTTATGTTTTTATAAATTGTCTAGATATAATCATCATCATATTTGGCTCTACAACCCGTGTCCGGTCCTGGCCTCCCGCAAAAAATCTCTCCATCGGTCCCGATTTCGAGCCGATGTCCTCCAGTTTGGTATCCTTAAACTCTAGGCGTCCTGGTCTACACCATCCTTCCAGCATAGGCTTGGTCGGCCTCGCTGTCGTGTTCCATAAATCCTACCGCAAAGGACTTTCCGAGCAGGATCATCTTCGACCATGCGAGCTAGATTTCCTGCCCACCGGAGCCTACCGAGCTTAATTCTCTTCACGATGTCGACATCGCGGTAACATGTAGATCTCATCATTATAGAGTCTCCGGAATCGTCGTTCCTCACAACAATTCTCCGTAAGACCTCTCTAACGCGGCTAACAGTTCAGAATGCTTTTTGCTAAGCACCCAAGTGTTGATTTCCCTGGGATGAAGCCACACTGGTATGGACCAATGATGACTTTAGCGTATGGGGCTATACTGTCTTGAAGGATAGAGGAGAAAATCTTATACGCGGTACTCAACAACGTTATTGCTGCAGGTTGTAATATCTCCTTTCTTATGTATAGGGCACGGGATGCCTCTTCGCCAGTCTTCTGGCATCGTCATGGCATGGTCCTCTCTCTCTGTACTGTACTGTTCACGGACGAGATTCTTCTCCCGGGCTGCTTTCTTTCGCCGGTGAACTCTTTTTTCATATTTTCTGAGCTCTTTATATTCATATTCGCGTGCCCGCGTTCTTTGAGATTGTTGCATTGCTCGCAACATTCTTACGTTCAGTCGCTAGCTTACATTCGTCATCGAACCAGTCGTTTCGATGTCTACGACTACTGCCTAAGATTGAGTCAGCAGCACTAAGGACAGTATTCTTAAGGCGAATCCATTTCTCTTCTATGCCCAGCATCCCATCCCCAGGACTTACTCTCCCTGTGTTAGGGCGAGTGCTATCGCTTGACCGTAGTTGTTTCTGGTCTCTTTTAAATCGTTTAGCTGTTTTCGTTGCCGTGGTCGTCGTCGTTCATCAGTGTATCCGAGGCTGATTTGGGGTTCCCTAATATGGTTTTTTACGGGCGAAGTTATTGGCCTCGCGCCAACCTTACTTTGAAGGGACTATCGCTTTTCCTGTACTGGAGGAAAATAACCAGCAGCCAACACGTGGAGGTTTGATCGCACTTCCACCAGTCAGAGATAGTTGCGGCCATATGCATTTCTGAAGCATTCTGCGTTATTCGCCCTACTCTGCTTATGGCTGACCGCCGTCTAGATATAATAGCCTCATTAAATTTTGTAGAGCACAAACTCGCCATTTTTGGAAAGGGATCCCAGGTTCAATGGACCTCAACAAAATTTTTTCATGTTGTGAATCCTCTAAATTTAGAGTCTAGAAGAGAGGAGGCAGGGCGGAGGTCTGTAAAAGCATCTTCTATTTTTTAGACGAAGATCCACAGTATTATAGTGTATTGCATTACTGTCCAACATCTTAATATAGATTTCAGTTCACAAGAGTAAACGAAATAATTTTTTTAACTTTAGGTAGGACACAATTTATTAAGCCTACCTAACTCGAAAATTAAGCGCAAGCCACCTTGATCAGATGGGTTTGGCTTTTTGATCATTGGAACAATTCTAGCAGCAAAAGAAATCGAAGAGAAATTAAACAAACAAACAAAACGAGTATCTTAAGTTATTTAATTTAAATATACACAAAAACTCAAAGTATTGTAGTTAAGTAAAAATTATGATGTGATGAAGGTATAAAAAAAATAGTGAGTTTATAACGTCGTTGGACGTAGTTGTGTTTATGTCCTCTTTTACCCTCCTCGATTGCTACTTGCTCAGGAAATCTTTGCGTGTGATAATACCCACAACACGATTTTCATTATTTATAACAATTATGTGACGGAGGCCGAGAGCTCTGAATTTATTGAAAATCTTCGGCACAGAATCATTCTACGAGTATTTAAAAAATAACAAAGTAATAAATGAAAATACAAAATCGATTTAATGCACACGTACCTCGCTAGCCCGCACTGGCGATGGATTCATGAAAATTTCCAAGTTGACAGTGTAATTAATTTTATCGTTATGCATCTTAACGCACTGAAAAATTTATAAAAATGTGAAAAATTTATGCAAAGAGTAAAATAGTCATGCGTTCTTACATCAATGGATGGATATCGCGGGTAAACATCGCGAAATGTTTGTATCGTTATCTCCTTTTCCCAGAAGCGTTTTTTCTCTTCATACAACGACTTGAGTAAAATTACTATTAGCTGTGATCTTAGGATAATACCACAAACTCGTCCACTGGAACGATCATTCTATGGAAAAATACAACATTTATTAGTAAACGTTTTTACGCTTTTACCTGCATAATTTTGTAGTACACACTAACCCCCAAACAATCTTCGACCACAGGGAACCCATTATGATTGCACTTGGTGAGAACTTCATAAATATACTTGGCTTTATCGCGTAATTTAATACAAACAACTGGGGAACTCATAATTTGCCGTGCTTTAAGGCCAAGGTAAGTTGGTAGCGGTTGCCATGACAACATTGGAACGTGACTGAGTTTAATTTGAATATCGTAAATACCCTAGTGCAAAAAATGTAAATCCTGTAACAAGAAATCAAAGTGCAGCAACAGCCAAATCGACTTACGTCATTGAAGTAATCACCCATCCACTTAGCACTGATCAGTGTGATAATCAGTGGGAAAAAGAACGACGTGTCAACGCCGGTTGTTTCCATCAAAATCACACTCAAACTGATTGTCATACGAAGAACCCCACCAAGATTCGCTGCAGCTCCGATGAGAGCATATTTTCCGGGATTAAGAAACCCCTATAAATATCATCGATGATAATAATGTATTTAAGAAAAGTTAAATAATCTTCAAGTTACTTACAGCTTCGGGAATGTAATAATATATTACCATGGCGGCCAGACGGCCCCAAGCAGCGCCAACTAAAGCTGTCGGAATGAATACTCCCAGGGAAACATTCAAACCAAATGTAACACACGACAAAACAAAGTAGACGAGTGTAAACAGAGTAAGTGTGAGAATTTTGTGGGATCCTATGTGGGCGAAAGAGATTTAGTGTAAATTTCTAAACCTGAAAAAAGTTAACACTCGCCAAGAGCTCAATCTCACCCGGTGGATCGTGAAACAGTGACTTAACACTTGCTTCTGGCGTCTGAAACCACAACGATGCGACGGCATTGTACTCATTATCCTCACAAAAAAGCTGCAAAATTTTATTAGCGCGTCATACAAATTAACAAGAAGTAATTTGACAACTCACCTGCACTGGATAATCCGTCGGATCATTGCCTAACGGCCGGCAATCATTTATAAAGTAAATCATGGTACATGCCAGCGTAATACCAATCATTGTAACAAGTATAGCCTCAGCTACCTTACCCCATCTGGCCTTAATGCAACGGTGGCGAAACCGATTTATTACGGTGTTCAACGAGTTCCATGTGGCACCCAGCAGACCTCCCGTAACACCCATTACCATAAAAATTGGCAGCTCGAAGTACTCAAAAGCAAGAGGAGCATCAAATTTGCCCAGATTAAAGAGGCCCGTGAACGTATAATTACTGAGACCATGGTAAGCCGAAAGCACTACATTCAGTGTGAATGAACTGATAATCGAGGCGATAAGCGTGCGCCAAATGAGGTTTTGATTCCAGAAACTGGCCGCTTCCTCGAGTGAGAATAGCGCGCCACCAATTGGGGAACCAAAAGCTGCCGAAACACCCGCAGCTGCTCCACCCAAAACGAAATCACGTTTCTCGTGATCATCGCGAAATGCCTTAAATACCTGGAAATCCTTAACAAATGTTGTACTCTTGCCTTGTGAGATGCCAGCAGCTACAACTGCTCCAGCATGAATCATCGGACCTTCCTAAGAATAAAGTTAGTTATCGAAATGCATGCGAAACAGCTTTAACTATCACACCTTTCCACCAGCTAATCCACCAACAACAGAGGTAATAACTCCGATCGTTTTCACGGCCAGTGTTTTAATACGTACAATCCGGGGAATTTTTACACCATTTAGATAGCATTTAACTTGTGGGATACCACTGCCTGCTGTAATTGGTTCGATATAAGTTACCATTGTGGCGCCAAGGGTAACTGACAATACACTTAATCCGATCCAATAGATATACGGCAATACGAGATCACCAGCGAGTATAGCTGGATTTGGTACATTGTCATCAACGGCTGAGAAAAGTTCAAAATTGTCATTAAAAATATATGTACCATCATGCATAGCTCTACGACTGAAGTCCATTTCTGTGAACCCATGATTTTGCTAATTGAAAAAAGACAGAGCACATCGTCCCGTATTTAATGTGTGCTGACATTATCTTTGCATATTTTCATGTGTGTGTAAACTAAAGCAAATTTATTAAAAAAATCTAATTTTTTCAATTAATCTTGAGAGAGAAAAAAGCAAACAATGCTTCAGTAATTGTAGCACAGAATTTTCAACGATAAAAAAACAAGCATTGCAGCACAATATAAGACGGTGCATTTGCTGAACAGACTCAGTACTATTCATATACAATTGGTTTCCTACACACAGCTGATCGGGTGCGTCAAATTGCAAATGTCAATTGGAAAAATGGGGGTCCCCCAGTTAAAGGTCGCTACGATAAAATTTACCTTTTTTCAGAAATGCGTATTTAAGCGCAGACAATTCTTCGATAACAATATTAATGCTGCACGCAATTAGTGCAGTAATGACTCCAATCAATATAAATATAAGCCAACGGGCGACATCTTTGCGAAACGTTAATCGTTCGGTTGTCTTCTTTTGTTCGGCTTGAAAAAGAAGGTTTTCACACACTTCATAATCCAAACTCTGAAAATATATTTAAAATTCGAGTGCTTCGGAGCCTTCAAGGAACTAAACATGATTTGTAGTTACCTCATAAACGTCTTTTGATTGGGTAGCTGCGACCGCAGCTGTTCTTGAACGCAGAAAAAATGTTGGATCGTCTCTAGAAAGTCCTGTTCTACTTGCAGAAAATATAACAGGTGCAACATTAGGAACTGCTGTTTCTGTAGAACCCAACTGAGGCACAAAGCAAACATAGTAGAATAATTAGACAGCCATTTTTCAGTTGAAATTAACTTACCACTTCGACAGTGTCCAAGTTTTGTTCATCTTCTTCAATGCCCGTGCTAGTATTTCCGGTGGTTCCGCCAGTTTTAGCTGATTCGATGGGATCGTTTGAATTCTTTTTGGCATAAATACCATCATCGTCGTCTTCGTCAAGTTTAAGAAGACGGCTTTCTTCTTTTGATTTCATTTGTCAAGATTTATAGTTTTACAAGTAAAAAATATCGCTGGATTTAGTTATAACATTAGCTGTTACTCCTATCTTGAAACCTCAAAAACTCCAAATGACGACCAGATGTTGATAAAAACAGCCTACAGCCCTACAGCCTAAGCCAGAAACCAGAAAGCAACTGAGAACTGACTTATTGAGTGTGTCATGAAACAACAACACATCAATCTGTCAACACTTCAACAGTGCATGGTGCAAGTGCCAAACTAAGCAGAAAAAGAACGAATGCGGTGTAGTTCAAAGCGGGTTATATGCAGTATTTTAATAACATAGATATGAGTATGTGGTGCGGTATTATTCATTTCAGCAGCTATTTCACATCACATCATATATTGTTTTTTTTGCATTGTTTTTGTAGTTTTTATTTGCTTTATTGTATAAAGGCGGATATTCCATAACAAGTTCTACTATCTGTATCTCGATCGATATCTATTTAAATCAGTTTGCTACACTTTCAAATTAATAATATGGCAGCTGCAATATTTTATGTTGATTTTTTTTCATAAAAACTATACCCCAGAACGCGCTCGACCGCAGAACTTTTCAAAAAGGAAATCGAACACGAAAGGCGACATCTTTTGTTTACATTTTTTTGTTGCATGTGTTGTCGCAAAATATCAAGAGCTGTTTTAGCTCTACGGTAGAGTCGTTTTGAAGGGGAAACGAACAACTTGACGGCAAAAAAAATCTGGGGCATAGTTTTACGAATAAAAATATAACATTAAAAATATGAGCTGTGTTCCTTTGGCAAAACCAGCTTGGCAACAACAATCGCATAAACATAAAGCCGAAGTAAATCCAAAAAAATTTCAGGATTAAGGAAACTGAAGCCATTTTATAGTTATGGTGCTCACCGTAAGGCGGTAAAAACAACAGCTGTTGCTTTATGATATTAAAGTAAAACCAGCTTAGCTTTACCAAAGCAACACATCTATGGTTAACCAGTTGCGGTGTACTTGTGCAGTGCAGTGAACTTCAGTACAGTGATTTTGTGTCCGCCAAATACTTTGCGTTGTTTCTAAGCAAGCTGTCAGATACAGGAGTGATCAAATGCATTTGCGAAAAATATGACAAAACGTCATGAGAAAAATCTGATTGTGGAAACTTTCACTGTCAATGGAAACTGCTTTATCGACCATCCGTACGACTTCTTTATAACATGTCACATCGGCACATCAAAGCTTTGCCGTTACATGGTCTAAAAGCGTCACTACAGCAAGATGAGAAAATATATACAGTGTGTTTTAGAAAGAATGGATAAGCCAAAGACAACTCATAGTAAAGCTATTGGGCGCTCAAAATTAAATACAAAAAAAAATATTTTCCAACCTAACCTAAGATGTGTCATATTTTTTAAAAATGACATTTCCTTATTACTACTTTGCGTTTCTGTGTACCACAGCTACAAATAAATGAAATCCATCGAATTTCCGATATTAAATAAATCCGGCGCTCTTGTTGGAACACCCTATATAATATTATTCATGTAATTTTGTGGAAAAAAATGGAGGTGTGGGCTCAATACGACGTTTTTTAACCGACGGTGCTGGAATCTTCAGTAAATGTATATTAAATTTTTTTTTTAAATTTTTTAGATTTCTCCTAGTTACTTTTTGAGTTATTTACAAAAACCAGAAAAACTGTCCATGTAAACTGTCACTTCCGGTTGTCAGATTTCCGTCAAAATCAACTGGCCTCTCCCAATTTATGTAAAAAGCTTAAATATGAGTTTTCATCCCCATAATTTTAGCAGTCTGGGCTGTAGAGTGGACACAAACAGGCAGACTAACAGTCAGAGATTTTTTTGCTTTTTCTGACTAAAGAGAAATTTGGTAAATATTTTTTTTTTTTTGCAAAAGATGTGAAAAAAATGTATGAATACGAGCAACTATTTTTAAAAAATACGTATTAAATACGGTTTCAAAATTGTATAATTATGGTTTCCATATTCCATAGGACATATTCAAAAAATAATTTCCCCTTCGAAATACCCGCAAACGGTATTTCCTTTATCAAAAAAAAATAGGTTGTCCATTCGTTTCACTCATACAATTTGTCTGTGTCGTGCACCACGGAAATTCATTCATTTATATTATATTATTTATATCATATATATTATATTTTATTATCTTATATTTATTTAATTTATATATTTATATCATATATATTTTATTATATTATCTTATATTTATTTTATTTATATATATTTTTTCCCCTTTTAACCCTCTTACACACCCCTACACTTCAGAAGCCTACTGAAGAAGCCCCGTGGTGGGGGCCGAAAACACGTTATATGCTACCAATTTTAACCCTACACGGGTTCCAGCCTGCCAAACTCTAGCATGTCATGGCTTCGCTCTCTTTCCTAATTCATAGGTTATAATAACCCATTTATTTAATTACTTAATTATATTTTTATTTAATTATTTTATTAATAGAATTTTTGTTATGGGAGTTCCGGGTGTTGATACGACGGTCTGCCAGGTTGCTCGGTGGTAAACTCCACCGGTCATCCAGGGGCCTTATCAAACCTCGGAAACTCTTAGTAAAACCTCAGGGGTCGAGAGGGTGTTGACCTAGGTCTCGCCAACTTGCACACCTGGGGCTGCTGGTCACATCGACGCGAAAACCGGTCGATGTTGTAGGGAGCTGTCAGGCACTCGAGGACTCCTTCTACAAAAGATATGCCGGGCAGCTCGAGAAGCATTTAAGTGTATGTATTTGCCCGTCAAGCATCAAGCGAATAAATACCCACCAAACGAAAATACGAATACGAAAGTACGAAAAAAATGATTAAAAACATGACGTTACGTAAAAAAACAGGACAAACCAGGACCGGGACGACTGATAAAAAAACAGTACAAATCCGGATTAAACTGGACGTATGGACACCCTATGTATAATACATCCTTTTATCTAATTTAAATACGAGATTATTGCTATTAATATGCAGAAGGAGTAAATTCGACTAAATATGAAACTTTTAAAAATTTAATTATTTCTTGTCTTAAACAGTACCTGATGATAAGGGGGCTTTATAAAAAACAGCATAACGCAGTTATAAAACTTTATTTGACTTATGTTAGTGTTAGTTTGTTAAGTGTGAGCGAGCGAGAAAGAGTAAAATGTAATAAATGACGCCGTTAATAAGTAGCAGCTAATGCTAGTATTTAGTGCTTCACTCGACTTGTTCGACATAGGATTTTTATGTATCACTAGCGGAAATACCCGGCGTTTCCCGGCTGCCACATCCCAGTGACCCCCACCAAGTTAATGCCCGCCCACTGACACTAAACCTACTGACATCCCGCCCACTGACCCACCGCCATCTGACCCCCAGCCCACGGACATCTGACCTCAGATGACCACCCACTCACAGACCACCCCCACCCCCTGAACACGCACAACTGACCAACCCACCAACTGACCACCTCACCAGCCCAGAAAACTATAGAATACGTTTGAACGCGATTGGTTAATATGCAATTTGTAGAAACAATAAAAAAAATTCTTATTGATACCCTTTGACTCAGGAGTCTTACCACTTTTAAAATATGCCTATTATGTGTTTATTAGGGCATAAAACCCCTATGCAAAGTTTGAACGCGATCGATTCATAAAAACATGCAATTTGTAAAAACAATAAAAAAAATTTGTATGGTGACACCTTGACCTAGGAGTCTGACCACTTTCAAAATTTGCCTATTATGTCTTCATTATGGTATAAAACCCCTATGCAAAGTTTGCACGCGATCGGTTGAAGGGTTTGGCAGTCCATACCGGACATACATACATACATACAAAGTTTCACTTTTATATATATAGATAATACCTATTTATTACACGTTACAGGAATATCCAAATATACATTTTATTTACGGTGAATGCAGAGGCAATGCAAATGAAGCTGCTGCCCTTTATATGGAAAGATAGCTAAACGTGCGTCACCCGGATTACTGCGTATTCATCAAAGTCCACGAATGTTACTTGGTAGAAATATTACCTTGCATTGATGTTGGTGGTACTAGCATTTGAAGACCCACTATTAATGACACTGAAGACTTGAGGAAATTGAGAGAGATCTGCTAACTCTACAGGAGCAATTGAACGACGCACTGGGATCGCAAAATCGAGCGGACACTGTGTATCCATCCATCGCTATCATATTGCACGCGTACAAACTCTGCTACCGAGAGACTACCACGCAAGACTGCTTTTCTGCCGACAGATGCTTACATAATTAGAACAAGATCCACAATCCTTTAATAATATTCTGTGGAGCAATGAATCAAAGCTGAAGAGAGATGGATACTTAAACATGCATAATCTGCACAGCTGGTAACTTTCAAATCCGTACCTAATGCGAGAAGACAGATCCCAATACCAGTTCAAAATAAATTATTGTACTGGCATACTGAACGGAACGAGAATTTGACGGGAGGTTATATGGGTATGGGAAGTGGGTTAAAAATTGATCACAAGATTTGGCCAGCCAGCCAGCCAGCCACGGGCAAGTGAAGTTAATATAGAGAATTTAAAAAGGTTGTCGATTCGTTTCACTCACACAATTTTTCTGTGTCGTGCACCGCGGTAATTCATTCATTTATATTATATTATTTATATCATATATATTATTTTTATTATCTTATATTTATTTAATTTATATATTTATATCATATATATTTTATTATATTATCTTATATTTATTTTATTTATATATATTTTCCCCCTTTTAACCCTCTTACCCACCCCTACACTTCAGAAGCCTACTGAAGAGGCCCCGTGGTTTTTTTATATATTATTTATTAAATTTTTAATAATTATATTTAATTATTTAATTTTATATCATTTATTTAATTACTTAATTATATTTTTATTTAATTATTTTATACATAGAATTTTTGTTATGGGAGTTCCGGGTGTTGATACGACGGTCTGCCAGGTTGCTCGGTGATAAACTCCACCGGTCATCCAGGGGGGGACCTTTTCGAACCACGGAAACTCTTAGTAAAACTTCAGGGGTCGAGAGGGTGTTGACCTAGGTCTCGCCAACTTGCACACCTGGGGCTGCTGGTCACATCGACGCGAAAACCGGTCGATGTTGTAGGGAGCTGTCAGGCACTCGAGGACTCCTTCTACAAAAGATATGCCGGGCAGCTCGAGAAGCATTTAAGTGTATGTATTTGCCCGTCAAGCATCAAGCGAATAAATACCCACCAAACGAAAATACGAATACGAAAAAAATTATTAAAAACAGGACGTTACGTAAAAAACAGGGCAAACGAGGACTTTTAATAAAACTGGGACGACTGATAAAAAAACAGGACAAATCCGGATTAAACAGGACGTATGGACACCCTATGTATAATACATCCTTTTATCTAATTTAAATACGAGATTATTGCCATTAATATGCAGAAGGAGTAAATTCGACTAAATAACAAACTTTTAAAAATTCAATTATTTCTTGTCTTAAACAGTACCTGATGATAAGGGGGCTTTATAAAAAACAGCATAACGCAGTGATATAGTATATTACAGAACGAGCAAGGAAAGTGGAGTGGACAATCTAACGAGCACGATGAGCACTTTTCTGCAAGTCATGTACGCTATTTTTCACGCGTCCAAACCAGTTTTTCTGCTAAATCGAGAGAGAGAAGCAGAAATGTGAGAATGTGTGTTCGCTGTGACTGCAGTAAATAACGAAGAAATGAATTTTTCACGCGTCCAAACCGGTTTTTCTGCTAAATCGAGAGAGAAGCGGAAATCACAAACGACACACAAAAGAGAATTCTTGCTCATGCGCAATGTGTTCGCTGAGATTGCAGTAAATAACAAAAGACGTTTATATCATAACATAACTATTGTTGTTATGGGCTACTTTCGAGGCTAGTTTATAGCGTACGAAACAGTCGCTTTCATCTATGGGCGTGTGAAATCAAAACCAGGGCAACAAAGTCTGACAAAGAGACCAACACATCCCACCACGGCCAACACTAAAGCCAAACCCATTGACCGAACACGGAAACCTGGTCACTTGGGACACAAGGTCGATATAAAGGCCTCAAAGAAGCACGGCTTATCGGCGGACAGGTTAAAAAAGCCTCCCACATCTATAACAAGTCAGGGTATACAAGCTGATCCAAATAGCCCAACAACAAAACAAAGCGATGAGATGTGTGCAAATAAACTTGCATAGGTCAAAGGCAGCTACTGCCAATCTCTGCCACCTCTTCGCAATCAAAAACTGGGACATTGCTCTTATAACTACAAGAGCCCTGGACCAAAAACGAAAAAATTCTGGGATTCCCAAGTAAACTAGGTAAGTTGATTTATGACAAAGAAAATGGGAGACCAAGGTCAGCAATTCTGTGCCGTCACTCCCTCAACATTTACTCCATAAACCAATTTATTTTCAGAGATCTAGTCGCGATCTCCGTAGAGACGCTCTCGCCACAGGGAAGCAAGAGCACCACAAACTTTGCAGCTGCCTACTTCCCAGGCGAGGACGAAGATCCCCCTCCAGAGACAACACAGAGCTTCATCAACTTCTGTACAGCTCAAGGCCAAAAATATATAATCGGATGCGATGCAAACGCACACCACGTAGTCTGGGGAAGCACCAACACTAACATCAGAGGTGAGCAACTCCTTAACTATTGTTCATCTAAAAATATTATGATAAACAACGTGGGGAACGATGCAACCTTCATAAACGCCATACGGAGCGAAGTACTGGATCTTACCCTATCCGATACAAGGACGGCCAGCACGATCCATAAATGGCACGTAATGAAAGAGGCATCATTTTCCGACCACATGTATATTAGATTCAATATTGAAACTCCTAACAGGGCTCAATCCCTTATAAGAACCCCTAAACATACTAATTGGCAAGTCTACTCAGACCAACTCAAATGTAACTTAACTGGTATATGTACCCCAATTAACTCCATCGCTGAACTTGACAACTCAGCAAACGACCTTACCGAGGCAATCATAAACGCCTACCACGCAAGTTCACCTATAATTCGCATCAGGTGCAGGGACGTTCCATGGTGGAATCATGACCTCGAGGCTAAACGAAGAGAAGTTCGTAAACTCTTTAACAAAGCCAAGCGTACACACACCTGGACGGCCTATAAAATTGCCCTAACCAGATACAACGTGGCTTTAAGGGACAGCAAAAGAAAAAGCTGGAGAGAGTTTTGCGAAAGTATCGACACACTGCCAACAGCTTGTCGACTACACAAAGCCCTCTCACTTGACCACAATAATCCACTTGGTTCGGTGAAAAAACCAAACGGGGAATTGACATCCTCTAGACAAGAAACCCTTGAGTGTCTGGTTAAGAGTCACTTTCCCAAGTGCATCATACTGGATAATCAAGAAGTATACGAGGATATAAACATGCACCCACACCTTATCTCAACTGAAGCCTACAGACGCTCAGCCAGCATCTTCCCACCAGAAAGCATCCGCTGGGCGATAAACTCTTTTGGTCCATACAAGTCTCCAGGTGGAGACGGGCTGTATCCAATCCTCCTGCAGAAAGGCATTAAATTAATAGAACCAGTACTCGTAAAACTCTGCAGAGCCAGTCACAGCCTAGAATACGTTCCAAGGTGCTGGAGAGATGTGCGAGTTCTATTCTTACCAAAAGGAGGAAAGAAATCCCCCGAGGATACTAGGTCGTATAGACCTATCAGTCTTACATCCTTCATCCTAAAGTCTATGGAGAAAATAATAGGCCATTACGTAAGATCGAATGCTCTCCAACGAACTCCCTTGAATACCAGCCAACACGCATACCAGACTGGTAAATCGACGGAAACAGCACTACATGAGCTGACAACGGAAATCGAAGACACACTTCGAAGCAAAGAAATGGTATTATGCGCCTTCATCGACATACAAGGCGCTTTTGACAACACAAGCTTCGAAGTAATTCAAACACAATCCAGATCAAGGGGCATCGACTCCTCTACCATAGGATGGGTCATGAGCATGCTAAGAAGCAGGAAGATTCAAGCCTCATTCGGCGAGGAAAGCATCACAATAGCGGCAACCAGAGGCTGCCCACAAGGTGGTGTCCTATCGCCCCTTCTGTGGCTATTAGTGATGGATCAGCTGCTCGCTAGGCTAGAAAACAACGGCCTAACTAATATTAGCTATGCAGATGACCTAGTCCTAGTAGTTCGCGGCAAATTCGAGAGCACGATAACAGATCGCATGCAGGTTGCTCTCAAACAAGTCAAAGACTGGTGTAAAGAGGTTGGACTAAGCGTCAATCCTGACAAGATAGTTTGCACCCTATTCACCAAAAGACAAAAAATAACGCTACCAGCAATACAATTCCAAGGCAAAACCATTCAATTAATGCCAGAAGCTAAATATTTAGGGTTACTGTTTGACAAAAAACTAACATGGAACCCCCACATATCATATATCACAAACAAAGCTAATAAAGCTTACTTTGCCTGTCAGCGTATGTTTGGCAAAACGTGGGGAATAAACCCGCAAATTACTCTCTGGCTATACCAAAGCATAATCAGACCCAGGATCACATACGCGGCCCTGGTTTGGTGGCCAAAAACAGAGCAATCAACGACACGCTCAAAACTGAACAAAATTCAAAGACTAATATGTCTAAGTGCAACGGGTGCAGCTAAGAGCTGCCCAACGGCAGCGCTGGAAAAACTTCTAGGACTTCCTCCCCTGCACATACACATCAAAAGCGAGGCTGTAGCAAGAGCCACAAAACTAGAAATACTTAAACAAATAAAGACAAACAAACTAGGACACACCAGCATCATAACCAAAATAGACTTGGAATATGTAACTGTCCAACCATCAGACCTAATGATAAAAACTACTTATTTCAACAGGAATTTTTCAATTAAAATACCCGATCGGAATCAAGTTGAAAATATCATAAGTACCATTCCAAACCATGCATCCATCTGGTACACAGACGGATCAAAAACAAACACAGGAACCGGAGCAGGAGTATTCGGACCCAGAATAACCCTACGAATACCCCTAGGAAGATCTCCAACAGTATTCCAGGCAGAAACTATAGCAATAGAAGCCTGCGTACTGGAATGTACTAAAAGAAAGTACAGAAGAACCGAGATCTATGTGATCTCAGACAGTCAAGCAGCATTGCTAGCATTAAAAGGTCCAGTCTTTTACTCTAAAACAACGTGGAGCTGTTTCCGCCACTTAGAAGAACTGGCCAAAAACAACAAAATCACACTTATGTGGTCTCCCGGACACTCAGGCATATCAGGAAACGAGGCAGCAGACCTATGCGCAAGAGAAGGCGCAGAAGGAATTTTCACTGGCCCAGAACCCAGCATTGCCTATTCCAAATGCCATATCAACAGAAAAATTAAAGAGTGGGAAAACGCTACTATCGAAGCAGAATGGAATTCTTCGCCTGGGATGAGACAAGCCAAGAAGCTTCTAAACTACAACATTAGTCATATGGACAGGGCCATCAAACTGGACCGCCATACACTAAGAACACTAATCTGGTATATGACAGGACATGGCCCATTCCGAGACCACCTTTTGAAAATAGGCAAATCCCAATCGGACCGCTGCCGATTCTGTAACGAGGCAAAGGAAACGTCAGAGCATATACTCTTCGTATGCGTAGCCCTCACCCAGAAAAGAATGAAACATCTCAAGGCCTATACGGTTCCATGGCCGAATGCCAGACCAATCGCATTGTCAGACGTGGTGGCATTCACGAAGGAACTGAACAACCACATAATGTGGTAAAACGTCAGGGACGCACAATAGACCTAAAGGTCGCAGTGCTCAGGGCTGTTCGGCCCCACCTAATATAATAATAATAATAATAAATGGGCGTGTGAAAAAACTTTATTTGACTTATGTTAGTGTTAGTTTGTTAAGTGTGAGCGAGCGAGAAAGAGTAAAATGTAATAAATGACGCCGTTAATAAGTAGCAGCTAATGCTAGTATTTAGTGCTTCACTCGACTTGTTCGACATAGGATTTTTATGTATCACTAGCGGAAATACCCGGCGTTTCCCGGCTGCCACATCCCAGTGACCCCCACCAAGTTAATGCCCGCCCACTGACACTAAACCTACTGACATCCCGCCCACTGACCCACCGCCATCTGACCCCCAGCCCACGGACATCTGACCTCAGATGACCACCCACTCACAGACCACAACTGAACAACCCACCAACTGACCACCTCACCAACCCAGAAAACTATAGAATACGTTTGAACGCGATTGGTTAATATGCAATTTGTAGAAACAATAAAAAAAATTCTTATTGATACCCTTTGACTCAGGAGTCTTACCACTTTTAAAATATGCCTATTATGTGTTTATTAGGGCATAAAACCCCTATGCAAAGTTTGAACGCGATCGATTCATAAAAACATGCAATTTGTAAAAACAATAAAAAAAATTTGTATGGTGACACCTTGACCTAGGAGTCTGACCACTTTCAAAATTTGCCTATTATGTCTTCATTATGGTATAAAACCCCTATGCAAAGTTTGCACGCGATCGGTTGAAGGGTTTGGCAGTCCATACCGGACATACATACATACATACAAAGTTTCACTTTTATATATATAGATAATACCTATTTATTACACGTTACAGGAATATCCAAATATACATTTTATTTACGGTGAATGCAGAGGCAATGCAAATGAAGCTGCTGCCCTTTATATGGAAAGATAACTAAACGTGCGTCACCCGGATTACTGCGTATTCATCAAAGTCCACGAATGTTACTTGGTAGAAATATTACCTTGCATTGATGTTGGTGGTACTAGCATTTGAAGACCCACTATTAATGACACTGAAGACTTGAGGAAATTGAGAGAGATCTGCTAACTCTACAGGAGCAATTGAACGACGCACTGGGATCGCAAAATCGAGCGGACACTGTGTATCCATCCATCGCTATCATATTGCACGCGTACAAACTCTGCTACCGAGAGACTACCACGCAAGACTGCTTTTCTGCCGACAGATGCTTACATAATTAGAACAAGATCCACAATTCTTTAATAATATTCTGTGGAGCAATGAATCAAAGCTGAAGAGAGATGGATACTTAAACATGCATAATCTGCACAGCTGGTAACTTTCAAATCCGTATCTAATGCGAGAAGACAGATCCCAATACCAGTTCAAAATAAATTATTGTACTGGCATACTGAACGGAACGAGAATTTGACGGGAGCTTATATGGACAAAGCTATTTGGAGTTACTTCGAAATGAACTGCCAAATTTATTGGAAGAGGTGCCCGAGAAAGTGAGAGAATCCCATTGGTTCCAGAATGATGGCTGTCCTGCGTACTTGAATGCTTCAGTAATTGTAGCACAGAATTTTCAATAAAAAAAACAAGCATTGCAGCACAATATAAGACGGTGCATTTGCTGGACAGACTAAGTACTATACATATACAATTGGTTTCCTACACACAGCTGAACGGGAGGTTCAAATTGCAAATGTCAATTAGAAAAATGGGGCTCCCCCAGTTAAAGGTCGCTACGGTAAAATTTACCTTTTTTCAGAAATGCGTATTAAAGCGCCGACAATTCTTCGATAACAATATTTATGCTGCACGCAATTAGTGCAGTAATAACTCCAATTAAAATAAATATAAGCCAACGGGCGACATCTTTGCGAAACATTAATCGTTCGGTTGTCTTCTTTTGTTCGGCTTGAAAAAGAAGGTTTTCACACACTTCATAATCCAAACTCTGAAAATATATTTAAAATTCGAGTGCTTCGGAGCATTCAAGGAACTAAACATGATTTGTAGTTACCTCATAAACGTCTTTTGATTGGGTAGCTGCGACCGCAGCTGTTCTTGAACGCAGAAAAAATGTTGGATCGTCTCTAGAAAGTCCTGTTCTACTTGCAGACAATATAACAGGTGCAACATTAGGAACTGCTGTTTCTGTAGAACCCAACTGAGGCACAAAGCAAACATAGTAGAATATTAAGAGACAGCCATTCTTCCGTTGAAATTCACTTACCACTTCGACAGTTTCCAAGATTTGTTCATCTTCTTCAATGCCCATGCTAGTATTTCCGGTGGTTCCGGTTCCGGAATGAGAATTGGACGGGAGCTTATATGGTCAAAGCTATTTGGAGTTACTTCGAAATGATCTGCCAAATTTATTGGAAGAGGTGCCCGAGAAGTGAGAGAATCCCATTGGTTCCAGAATGATGGCTGTCCTGCGTACTTGAGTGACACATACCCAGATAGATGGATTGGCCGTCTAGTGCCCCTTTTGTGGCCTCCACGTTCCCCGGACCTAGATCCGTTGGATTTTTCTATTATTCAAACATCCAAAAAATTAAGGTTTCTAAAAACATGTTTTCTCGACGTTTCCGGGCAATTTGTACTCTAAAAAATGAAATAAAAATTTCCATTTGGATGTATGTATAAATGTCTGCGGTAGAACATGATTTTTAGAAGAATTCGAAGTACTGATAAGATTTGGAGTGTGCACGTCAACGGGTACAGTTACCTGCCATACAAACTAACCCTTTTCTGTTATAGAATGAACTTCTTACCTAAATAAATAACTAGACCAACACATTTCACTTTTTATTAAATTCTCTATGTTAACTTCGCGTTCCCGTTCATTTGTCCTCTGGTTGCTTGTCTGTTTGTCGTGAAATTTTGCAATCAATTTTTAACCCACTTCCCAAAACCCGATTTTATTGAAACTTTGCACACAAGTGTATTTCCGGTGACAACACTTTTTGTTAAAATTAAGGAGTGATCGGGCGTTTATCTCCGATGGACAACACTTTTTGTAAATATCGCAGTGATCGCAGATATTGCGGGGGCTTGGGGGCTCCCAAACAAATTTTTTTAAAAAATTGTCCTGATTATACACATGTGTATCACTGATCGGCAACACTTTTTGTAAACATTTGGAAGTGACCGGGGCCCAGAGCTTTGGCGCTCTCATATAATTTTTAAAAATTAACCAGATTTTATACAAATTTTTGTACACATTTGTATCTTTTTAGTGACAACACTTTTTGTAAATAATTGGAGGTGATTGGGCCAGGGCCGCGTGGATCCATTATAAAAAAAATTTAAAATTAACCCGATTTTATTCACTCTTTGCACTTGGCAGCTGCCATATAAATATTTAAAAAATTAATCTTATTTTTTATAATTTTGAACACATGTGTAACATATTTGATTTTACTGCAACTGTTATATTAACATAAAATTATGTTTTTAACCAGCTTTGTATGAAGCTAATGGACATGCTGGAAGGCTGCGTTATATTTACATGCACCGAAAAAAGTTTCGAAATTTGTGTTGTGTATATTTTCCATATTTCATAACTTAAGTCTTCTTTATAATGTATAATAAAATGGGCGAGGTTATCTATAACAATTTGATATAATTGAATTTGAAAATCAATATTATTTAATAAAAAAAATTAGAAATAATTAAAAACACATCAACCGGATAAGTACGAGAGTAATTTGCTGAGATATGTAGTGAGCACAATGCCCATTGACGACTATAACAGAAATGACAAATAATTGAAGCGCCGAAAATAAAAGTAAATTACTAGTTAGTACGCGTAAATAAACTGAAATCTCTCTCCATCTGAAAAAAATGCCTCCCCTTTTGTACCATTGTTTAAGTGCAATCTTTTGTCTTCGGATTTGTAACATATAACATAGGACTCCTAACATTAACCTTTATCAAAAAATTTATTTTTATTTTTCGGGATATTTTTAGATTAAGAATTGGCACCGCTAAAGTATTTATTGTCTTATATGATGTTCTATTCACCCAAATAGTTAGATCTTAATTTAAAAAAAAATCAAATTTCAGAAATTTCATCATTTCTTTTAAAGATTAACCCCCCCCACACATCCATTTCAAAAAAATTCACTAATACGTAGAAGTGTCAATTTTTATTATTATAAATGACAGCTAAAATTAAAATTAAATTGGTTTAACCAACACAACTACAAAACCAATACAATCTAAAATAGGCGTATTTTATTTGCCGTGGAATAATCAATTAGATTTTGAAAACCAGCACAACAGCAGGTTTTCTTATTCCAAAGAAGGAATAAGATATTGCAATTGTTGATGTAATTCCTTATTCCTCGGTAAATAAAATACAGCTAATGTTTTTGTATTTTATTAGAACCACCAAATCTAGATTTATCAAAAAAATAAATAGAACATCATATTAATTCGTGTCCATAGCTTTAGCTCGGCATTCAAATTCAACTCAATAACCACAAGAACAGAAAGTTAGATAAGGATAGGCTGTGAAGCTGTGTGTGACCGTTGCCGAGGTATTTTTGGTTTTGAGAGCATAGATGAGAATTGAGCATGAGCTAAGAGCACTTGACTTTAATCTTTAATGCAAAAAAAATACGCGATCATGCACCAGCACCACTGTTTTGTTCTCAAACATTTAGCCTGAATCTAAACTCAATAAAATGCAAAACAGCCAGGAGCTGTGCATGTTCAACATCGACGAAAACAACCGACAAAGTAATGAAAAATGGGATGAACAGTTACATTCTCAGGGTAACCTTTGAAGCTTTTTTCTTCGAATTAGTTCTATATGGTTGGTAAGAATAGCATCTTCAAATTTGTCGATACGCTTTCGTTGGCTAACGGTTTCAACTTTTATTCTAATTTTGTTTTTAATTTTTTCCCCGTAAAATTGTGAGAAAAGATGGAAACCGATACGATTAAAAACCCCGAGAGTGCTGCTGGCATTTTAGAGGAAAAGGTTGATTTTAAAAATTTTAATATTCCTTATATTTTAAATGGTGAGCTGTACGAGATCAAAACTCAGGACGGCGAAAATGTTACAGTGAAATGTTGCAATTGTCCTCCGGATCGAGTCTATCGTGGTAGTGTTCGTTCCACGGGAAACTTTCACATGCACATTAAGGTTTGTTTGTCCATTCTGTTGTTTGCGATTCACGTATATCTAAATTCAGCGTATGTACTTTTTTTCATATCACATTTATTTAGCGACGACATCCTAATCTGCTCTCTAGACTACACGAGATGAAAGTAAGGGCATTGTTGCTACGACGGGAGCGTCTTACGAAAGCAAAGAAACCGACACTGCGTAATCGGATTAAGAAGGAGCAGCTACCTGCCGGTGATAATGTACGTACATTTATGTTAGCATACGAACGTGAACCGTTATTCAGCTTTTTTGTACGCTGTGCGTATCTACAGCACAATAGCATTAAACTAATGGGCCATGAAAGTTCTTCTGATTTCTAGTTTCGGAAATATATTTTATTTCCATATATGTAATTTATAAGTTTTTTTGTTGTCTTCTTTGACAAAGTAAATCTTTGTAGAAATGCGATTAATGTTCGTTCTGTAACGTAAGTAATTTACCCTGCTCTCACAATGAAAAACTTAATACTTAAGACTGACAGGATTATATGGATTTCTAACATAACGAGTAAATTTGCTGTTTTGTCAAAACCAAAATCTATAAAATCGTGTAAGTCTTTAAGTATTAAGTTTTTCATTGTGAGAGCGCCTAGCAGGGTCAAAAATGGTCAGACCTTAGTCTCATTTTCAGTGGGTGAGGTTTTTGAATTGCGCAAAATGGTCAAGTATAGTGGAGCACAACATTTTTATCTTTTTCGATCTCTTGGCAAAAATCTAAAATAATCTAAAATAAAAAATATTTCCAAGTTATATTTTGCTTTACCAATTTTAAAGCTTGCAACCAACATACTAAACTGTTTTTTTATACCAGAGCAATCTTTTTCTATCGGCATTACCAAAGTTTTTAAAACGTTTTATTTAGAAGGGACCAGGTGATCCATTTATCCTTTTGATCACCACTAGAATGTTATGGTTGCACTTTCATCAGTTCAAAATAGGTACTGTTCGAGAATATTTATTAAAGACTTCGTGCTACTATCTATGCTGATGGCTGAGGGGCTCACCACATTTAATCAGCTAGTTATTTATGCCTCTTTCGATTTGCTAAAATCATACCCGAAACTTTACCCACGGGTAAGCTACCAAAATGACAGGGTTTTCTTGGTGAATGCTCTGCAAATAGAACGACAAACCAGAACCAAATTTGACAAGAACAACAAACTGATAAATGAGTCTTCCTGCTCTCTCTTCACCATATTGCTGAGTAAATGAAACCTTACCCTTCGATTGCCGACGGATAGCAAAGTTACAGATCCGGTTACAAAACCTTGCAAATTAAACGCAAAATCAAACGGTACCCCTGGTACAGTGTGCAAATAGAACGCCATACTAAAACGACGGTAGAGCAATTTTAACTCTACCCTGCAAATCGAAAGAACTATTTATATAGTTTCTCTTCTGTCTAAGTTCTTGAAGCTTTTTATGGCGCTCTCACAATGGAAAAACTAAAGACTAAAGTACTAAAGACTTACAAGATTGTATGGATTTCCAACATAACGAGCAAATTTTTTTTGTCGAAACCAAAATTCATACATTCTTCTAAGTCTTAAGTCTTAATTTTTTCCATTGTGAGAGTACCCTAAGTTCTTTAAGAAACTATTTGTTTTCCTCAAACTTTATAGAAAGGTTTCCAAGAAAGTTCATACCCAATTTTTACACATGACTCATCGGTGGATAAAAGCGTACAAGAGCCAATTAATTACAGCCTTAAGGAGGGATACAATCAGCTCGACGATGTAGAACCATCTTCAGCTGCAACATCTGTAAGAAACTTTTTTAATTATCTTAACTTTCGATTAAATTATACTTTTTACTTGATTTTCGGTTAGCAACAAACTCAAAGGGGGTCATATGATCAATCGGAAATGCTTATTGCCACTGAAATACACTGTGATCTGAATGCAAGTATGGGGTGTGTACCACAAACTTCCTATGACAGTAGCGGCGACAACAGGGGCAGCGCCCTAACAGTTGGTAACAACAATATAAGTTTAATTACAATCGTAAAGAATGAATTCTTTCCCGTCGAACAGGCAATTGATTTGTCTGTCACGGCGGGGACATCATCTTTAGAGAATATGGAATCATCTCCTACCACTACCAACAACACTACTGGACATATCGAAAATAGTAAGTAATGCAAAACATTTAAGCTATTCTGGCGCTCAGTTTGTTTTGATTAACAACAATTCTATCATTTAAATGATTGCTTTTTCGAAAATGATTGAAACTGATTATCAATTCTGTAATCAGTTCTTGTGCAAATGAAGTCTCTAATTACGCACCATTAAAACTTCTTTCTAGATAACAATATATCACCAGACCCTAAAAATTTTAAATGGGAAGAATTACTATTTCAAGTGGAACAATCCCTCAAGGATATACAACGGGAAATGTGCACTCGAAACCATATTAAAACTAACCGAATGCTATTAGATTTGGCAAAGTTTAAATATCTACATCCAGGCTTTAATTATCAAAATTAAATTAAATTTAAGTTTGTAATACTTAAAAGCAAAAAAGTACTTTTTGCTTACTGTTGCTGTTTGGAATAAATCGTTCTTTTTTATAAAAATAACTTTAAAATTTGAATTACATGAATCGAAACGTTAATTTATCATTTTGTAAAGTTTGTTACATTTTGCGGTATTTTGTAAATAACTAAACCTTTTATCATTTTATTTGTGCAAACTAGGGTTTTCATATTCCATAATTTATAGGCTCGCTGATAATTTTTTGAACATTAAGCGATATTTCATAAATTGGACTAAAATGTGTGACAAAAAATAAAGTTATTTATTAGTTTTCAAACCATCCAGTAGAAAAATACATTCATTTTGTAAATGTCGGAGTAATCAGGGATCCTAACATTCCACCCTAACGGTTAAAATAAAAGGGATATCTGCATTTTTTGACAAATCACCTGCCATAATTGATGGGAGACGTCCCATTAACTGACTTGGATCAATCGATCACATACGCATTTTTTTCATGTTGCTATTAATCCTCTAAATCTAGAGTATAGAAGGAAGCAGGCTACGGTCAAGAACTCAGACGGTGCGCAGTTTATGCTGCATGTTGGCCAAAAATTCCGTTTTGCAGCTAATATCAAAGCAGCGCATCGGATTTTTTTTGTGTAACTACCATAGCCCCTACGGCAGACACTGCGACCTGAAAGATCTATTGTGTCAAAGGTTTGTGTATTCTAAGAGATGTACCACCTGCCTAGTGAACGATAATCCTTAGAGGCGGAATTTCTTAACTCCGCCGTTGAGCATATTTCCTTGTGAAAGATTCGGCTCCTCAACCAAAGTAATGCTGGGCATTGACAGAATGTGCTCGGATGATTCTTCATCCTCCGAGCAGAGCCTACATTCTGTCTCCGAGCCCACACCTGGCTCAACTAGCTGATTTTCTTTAAATTTTACATGCATGTGTGTCTCCGATTGACAACACTTTATGTAAAAATTTGGAAGTGATCGAGCCCCGGGGTCGGGGGGGCTCTAACAAAAATTTTAAAAAATGTACCCGATTTTATTCAAACTGCACTATGTATTCGCGATTATAGAATTTACACATTTACATTTTTAATTTTTATGGGTTGTTTTATTTGTAAATAAAATAACTTATATTTCCTCTTTTGTAAAGAAAATCTACTTTAGTGCGGCCATTTAACTTTTGTGTTGCACGATTTTTAAAAGGAAAATTTATATTCTGTAAAATCATGAATAAAAACTTCGTTAACTGGGTAATAAATAAATATGAAAAATAGCAATACTTTTATTTTTACATTGAATTTTTGGTTATAATCGTCAAGTTATGTTTTTGAGGTAGGAGCTATATCACAGTTAATCTTTCTGGCTTTCAATTAAAAAGGAATATACACTTCTGTCTGATGTAGCATAGCAGTGCAATAGTAAAGGGTTATCCATTTTGCGGTTTCAAAAGTAAACGTAAATAAAACACATATAAAATATTTTTTATCATGATATTTCTTTTTTATTTTAAAGTTTGAACGTTGACATTATGTGTGAAACACTACATCATTTAAATGACCACCACGCGAATTGTTGCAAGCATCAATTCTTTTGAGGTAATTTTTGACCACTTTTTGACACATATTGGGCGGTATCTCAGCCATAACTTGACGAATATTGGTTTTTAAGTGCTCAAGAGTTAAAGGTTTATCTGCATAAACACGGTCTTTCGCGTAGCCCCACAAAAAAAAGTCAAGCGGTGTCAAATCGCATGATCTTGGTGGCCAGTTGATATCACCACGACGATTTTATATGGATGTAGGTGTAGATCCAAATGCAAAATACGCCATAATGTGCCGTAAGACAGTCCTAATTCCTGAGAACGACGAGGAATCGACACATTCGGGTCTTCGGCAACACTTTCACTTACAGCAGCGATATTTTCAGTGGTACGAGCGAAACGATGATGCACAGGCCTTACAATATCTGTAACCGATCCAGTCTCTTCTAATTTCTTCACAATTTTGCCAATTGCTTGCGTAGTTGGACGATTATGTAAACCATAATCTCCTCTTAAAGCACGATATGTGGCTGTGGCAGAATCACCATTGTTGTAGTAGGTTTTTGCAATTTTCAAGCGTTGTGCGATAGTTAAGCGATCCATTTTCGTAAATGTCAGACTTTCAACTGAAAAAAAAAATTGTTTTAACAACTTAGTTTGACAGATGTCGAATTCCAGCCCTATACTTTTGAAACCGCGAAATGGATAACCCTTTATATTATATAAATAGCAAGGAAAGTGGAGTTTATGAGTTTGAGCACTTTTCTGCGAATAATGTACGCTATTTTTCACACGGCCAAACCGGTTTTTCTGTTAAACCGGTTATGCGGAATACAAAATTACTCTGAGAATGTGTGTTCGCTTTGACTGCAGAAAATAACAAAATTATTTTATATGTTAATTCACTAGAGTGCACAAAGGCTAGTTTCGAAGCTAGTTTGTAATGGATGAAACAGTCATTTTCGTTAATGGGCGTGTGAAATTATTTTTTTAATGATATCTGTGATTTGAAAATTTAACTACGTCCTTGGTTACTTTGCTCAAAAAGCAAGCTCATTAGCGTCTCAATAAATATAAAAAATTTAAAAAAAAATACTCAGAGTGAACTCAAAGTAACTTGTGCATGTGTATTGTCATTATAATTTTTATTTAAAACATATAATTCTTATAGTGGAAATATTGTTCAATATAATTATTTTTTGTTGTTGTTAAATGTTCTATTTTATTTGTATTTTTTAAACTAAATAGCCCAAAAAGGGGTCGCCAAAATGCTTCAACTGACTTTTATCTTCAACAAAGTGAATTTTATAAGTTAAATTTTAAGCTGCTGTAAAAGAGAGAATGAAAAGAATTCAATTTTTATTACACATAACAATATTTTACTTTAATCCTATAGCATTAACGCAAAATCGGTGCTTCTCTACTGTAACAGTTTTCGTAAGATTATCAGCTGTCATCTTTTTGATTGAAATGTGTGTGACTTTAACCGTCAAGTTTTGAACTTTGTCACGCAGGAAATGTTGCCAGATGTCGATGTGTTTGGACCTAGCTCGATAACCATTCGATTAGGCCTGATTTATTTTATTCATTTATCGTAAAATATATTGATTGTGCGATTTTTCACATCGCTGTAGAAGTCAGAACCAAACCGCATCCAATTTGCAATCCGCATCGGTAAATCCACATAGTTGTTGATTTGCATATTTCGAATACGCAAGCTGCAAATCGACAGTTTCTTTCAAATATCGAAGAATTCTTGTTACGGCGGTCCAGCGCGCCTAGCCGAAATTCGAATTAAACCGGCTGCTATCATTTACTCCAAACGCGAGTAAAGGCTGTGTTTAGCGATCAATTACATGCGTACATATGGAGGTGTTTATGGCGCAGCGATTTGGCGAAAAGCGAAATGAGCGACTGCACGCGACTGCAAGCGACTGCGTGCGACAAAAAACTGCAATCAAAATATTTTGAATCAGTTTAGCGAATCGCTCGTTCGTTATGGAAAAATGTATTGAGGTTGTGCGCGGAAACCAGTGTTTGTGGAATCGCTTCCAAGATATATTAAAATTGTTTACTGTTCATACGATATAGGATTTCAATTTCAAATTAAACCATTTAAAGTTCGATGCAATCTTTTTCAAAAGCAAACAAAATCTTTTCAAAAACAAAAAAAACTTTTTCCAAAATAACAAAACTTTTTCAAATCCATATGAAGCTTTTTCAAAATCGAAAGAAACTAAAAATTTTTTTTTCAATGAAGGAGCTGCCTGTTAACTGCTTGTGGTAATTTCATAGCAAATTTTGTTGGAATTGTTGCAGTCGTATTTTACGAAACTTAATAACTGTAAATGGTGCTAGTGAGAATCCAAATGTCTAACATTTTCGCTCATAATTCTAAAACATTTTTAAAACACCGAAAGACTTAAAAGTCGTCGTTGAACTTTCGTTTGAAACGAGGCGTTACAAACCATAACTCAAAACGACTGCAACAATTACAACACAAATATGATAATGAAATTGCCATAAGCAGTTGAAGGGCAGCCCCTTCATTGTCAATAAAAACTTAAGTTTCTTTTGATTTTGAAAAAGTTTCATTTAATTTTGAAAAAGCTTCATATGGATTTGAAAAAGTTTCGTTTGGTTTGGAAAAAGTTTGATTTGTTTTTGAAAAGGTTTCGTTTTATTTTGAAAAAGTTTGCATTGAACTTTAAATGGTTTAATTTGAAATTGAAATCCTATAATAATCTTTAAATTTTTCAGGAAATTATTGGAGGCGGGGTGCAAATGCTGAAATTCTCCATGACGTTTGCGTGCTTTGTTTATTGGATGCACTTGAAATCTCTTATTTATTTTTAATGTTTTCAAATAATTTTGACGCAGCAAACAACTGCTTTTCAATAACAATAAGCGGCTTATTTTAGCACGCATGTTGTTCACAGGCATGAAACAATGCGAATTCGCTCTGCCATAAACACTCAATCGCTTGCGATTTCGCACGTAGCGATGTCGCTTGCGATCACGCGAAAATCCATCGAATACGCTTCGCCATAAACTTCGCCTAAAGCGAATTAGCGATTGAAAGAGACAAAAGGCGTATTTTAATTGCCGAGGAATAAGGAATTAAGTTTTCAAACCCAGCAAAACAGCAGGTTTTCTTATTCCAAAGAAGGAATAAGATATTGTCATTGTTGTTGTAATTCCTTATTCTTCGGCAATTAAAATACAGCTAAAGTTAAAAATTTTAGTTACTTCGATTTCATGAAATTTCACTTATGTGGAATGGCTCACGTTTTTCCGAAAAACTGCACAAAATGAAAGGAAATAATTACAGTGAAACGTTTTCTGCGTGTGGATCCTGACTAATTACGACGACTTTTGGATATGCCCCCCCGGTGTGATGTGGCGACTTCTTAATCTGTGGTAGAATACATTAGAGTATGTATGCATACGTTTAGCTAAATTTGCAAAATGAATATTTGAAATAATTGACAGCTAAACCGTTTTTCCTCTTTTACTTATGATGTTTACTGCTCCTTATTAAAATCACCAGTCTCCAGCATAGCGGGACCAGGGGGTCGATTATGTAAGCATTTCGAGTTTCGAATGACGTCACTTTTGTCGCAACTACGACTAAACGCGATTATTGAGTCATACGACTAGTCGTAGTTTCGACATAATTGTTGGTGTTTCAGTCGAACACCTTTTGGATTTCGACTGGGAAATAAATGTAATTAAAATGATTATTTCTGTGTGAAATCAACCGCGTAAATAACTTTTAAGTAATAATTTTTACTTTTTTTAATGTTATTTATAAAATTATCACTAAAATAAAATAAAATAAAATACTTAAAATTTTTAATATATTATATATTATATATTTTATATTCATTTGAATGACGCGAGCAGCGCCGACCTTTTGGCGTTTTTTTTAGTAACTGCGTATTTGTAAGTTTTTCAAGACAAATTTCGTTGCTTACATAGAATATTAAATGTAACTAAAAAAATATTAGTTATATATATTAAAAAATATAAATATTTTTGAATATTCAAAAAAAACCAAAAAGTAAACAAGTATAAACAACAACAAAACATACATTCGAAATAGCAATAGCATTAGTTCGAAACATTTTTTGTCGTACAAGCTTACATAATTGCGATATGTCGAAATTACGACTGTGAGGATTTCGATCTTTTGTTTACATTGTTTTGTTGCATGTGTTGTTGTTGCAGTTAATGTAAAGAGGGGTGAATCTCCCAAAATATCAAGATCTGTTAGAGGGGAAATCCGATCTACCGTAGATTGGTTTCTTGAGAAAAAAAAACGAATAACTTGACAGCCAAAAAATCAATCTACGCCAGATTTATTTTTAAAAAAACACGACATTAGTTTTGATTATTGTGAGTAGAACCAGTAAATCAGTAGAGACCGTTTCTTCTACTATAAGATCACAAGCGTTAACGAATTTGTGTAATAATGAACGAGTACCATCGAATTCTGGAATAAGCTTAAAAGCAAAAGATCTAATGAATTTAGGAGTCATTGTTAAAAAAATTTGACTTTAAGGTTCTGGAGATTAAGAAGAAGACGAGGCACGAAGAGTGCCATAGTCAGAGTCGATTGCTACTGAATCTAAACTTTCAGAAGACATAAATAAAAAAAATGTTTTTTTAAATTATTTGATGTCGTGATCAGAGTTGTAAATGTTTGATATTAAATTCAATTAAGATAATTGAAAAAAAAAATTAGTAAAATTAAATTGAAATAAATTCAAGAAAATTTATTTTTGTATTATCAAATTTAGTAAAAAAAAAATTTCAATAATTACTTGAAGCTAAGAATAGGCTGATTAATGATGGTACTACGTTGATGAAATTATGATCCTTTATGTGTAATGGTGGTCCTTGATTGATAAGATGATGATTTCCAATTTGTGGATTGGAGTTCTTTGTTTTTGGATTTACTGGAACTTTTTCTTTTTCTTTCTTCTTTTTAAGTGCAAGGGCACTGATTTAAATTCGAGTTTTGCTGTATATATATATTTTACTGTTCACTCCCAATTTCCTCAGCCGAAACTCATCATCATACGAAACCAATCCTAGGTACAAGTTTCGTGCTTAAGGGGGGAGGTGATGTTAAGTGACGATAGTTACCCTATTAAGTGCAGTGTCACAATCCCAAATCAATGCCCTACAACAATCTTGCAATACTAAATTAATTCAAAAATCATTATTCACATCCATTGAACCAACATCCACTATTTCCCAATCCTAAATCAATATCCTACATTTTTGCAACATTGCAACAATTTATTACAACAATTAACACATCGCCCTAAATCAATGTCCGTTATTTCCCAATCATCATAATATTGGGCTCTACCACCGGGGTCCGGCACTGGCCTCCCGCAAAAAGTCTCTCCACCGGTCCTGATTTCGAACCGATGTCATCCAGTTTGGCATCCCTAAACTCTGGGCGTCCAGGTCTACGCCATCCTTCCAAACTTCTACCGCAAATGACTTTCCGAGCAGGATCCTCTTCGCTCATGCGAGTTACGTGTCCTGTCCACCGGAGCCTACCGAGTTTAATTTTCTTCACTTTGTCGACATCGAGGTAACGCTCGTAGATCTCATCATTATAGAGTCTCCGGAATTGTCCTTCCTCACATACGGGGCCAACAATTCTCCGTAAGACTTTTCTCTCGAACGCGGATAAGAGGTCAGAATGCTTTTTGCTAAGCACCCAAGTCTCGGATCCATATGTAAGTACTGATATGACCATTGTCTTATATATCAGCAGCTTGGATGTTATGGTGAAGTTCCTGGATTTGAAGAGTCTTGACAGACTATAGTAGGCTTTGTTGGCTTTAAGCAACCGTGCGCGTATTTCTGGTTCCATGCTGTTATCGGCTGCTATAGTTGACCCGAGATAGTTAAAGGATTTCACTACTTCAAATTCGCGCTCCACTATTTGAATTGAGGGACCAATGTTGGATCTTCTACTCGCAGACGTGGCCACCATGTACTTTGTTTTGCTCCCATTTATGTGCAGCCCAAGATTTCGTACCGCCTGCTCGGATGAAAGCTTCCTGTACAGCTCTTCGGTTTCTACCAACGATGTCAATATCGTCTGCGTAAGCCAGTATCTGAATGGACTTTTAGAGGATTGTTCCTCTCGCCGTTGCGTCAGAGTCTCGGATCACTTTCTCCAACTCTAGGTTAAAAATGACGCAGGCCAGTCCATCCTCTTGTCGGAGCCCGTTATAGATGTTGAATGGGCTTGATAATGATCCGGATATTTTTACTTGGCTTATAACATTGGTCATGGTCAACCTACATAGGCGTGTCAGTTTATTTGGGATGCCGAATTCTCTCATGGCTTTATAAAGTTCTACTCTGGCTTTAAAGTCTATAAAAATATGGTGTAGTGAGTTTTGAAACTCTAGACATATCATTATCCTTATACGCGGTACTCAAGATCGTTATACCACGATAATTGCTGCATTTTGTATGGGGCACAGGATGCCTCTTCGCCAGTCTTCTGGCATAGCTTCCTCCTCCCATACTTGCACTATTATTTCATAAATTGCTTGGTGTAATGTGGGCCCTCCTATTTTTATTAGTTGCGCTGGTATCCCATCAGACCCGGGGGCTTTATTATTTTGAGCCGATTTATCGCTCTGCTAACTTCGTCTTTGCTTGGTGCATAGTATGATCTTCGGTCATTGGTGGAGCCTCCAATTCCTCAGTTAGCTGGCCATTTAGCAACTCATGAAAGTGTTCTTCCCATCGCTATAAGATGCCTTTAAGATCGCCAATCAGATTACCCTCTTGCCTTATACCAGAGAAATATACCCTAACCAATAAACCAAACCAATAACACACAGCAATTAAACCAACGTACATTATGCCGACGCAGCATATAGTACACAGTACAAACGATCGAGTCGTTGTACTGATGCGGTGTCGTACCACCATATGCTGACGTTATGGTTACGTCCATTCAAGTTCAACTCATATTGCGCAACCTTGTTGCAATAGTATGATTCGTATGTAGGTCACAATCGCGCTCATGAATTCTATTTCCTCTCTCGCGGTCTTGGATTGGTCAGTAACAAAGCTCTCGTATACTAGAACTTTGAATACAAGCTTTAGGGCAGCGTGTTTGAAAAAGCTCCATATAAATAGAGCGAGTCATCTTAGAATCAGCGAGTCAGTCTTGTAATCAATGAGTGAGATACACATAGAGTCTTGTAACCAGTCAATCAGAGAGTCAACCAGGAAGTCAGTCTTGTAATCAATCAGTGAGATACACATAGAGTCTTGTAACCAGTCAATCAGAGAGTCAACCAGGGAGTAAGTTTGGTAATCAATCAGTGAGATATACAAAGAGTCTTGTAACCAGTCAATCAGAGAGTCAACCAGGGAGTCAGTCTTGTAATCAATCAGTGAGATAAACATAGAGTCTCGTAACCAGTCAATCAGAGAGTCAACCAGGGAGTCAGTTTGGTAATCAATCAGTGAGATATACATAGAGTCTTGTAACTAGTCAATCAGAGAGTCAACCAGGGAGTCAGTCTTGTAATCAATCAGTGAGATAAACATAGAGTCTTGTAACCAGTCAATCAGAGAGTCAACCAGTAAGTATGTCAATAATTCCTTTTAAATCGAAATACTAAATCTTGCGCATAATTCTTTTAAATCAAAATACTAAATCTTGCGCATAATTCTTTAAATCAAAATACAAAATCTTGTGTATAATTCTTTTAAATCGAAATACTAAAAAATAAAAGTATTTAAAAATAAGCAAATCGTATGAATATTTAATTTTAATTAGAAATGGAATTTTTATTAATAAAACTAGATTAAACAAACAAAATCTTGCGTTTTGATTTAATTGGACAACAAACTGTGAAAAATCAGGTAACCCAAAAATAGTGTAAATTAGGATTAGAATTTAAAACCTCTTTCTAAGAGCTAATACTACAACAGTGGAAACTGCGCCTTATTTCAACCTTCGTTCAACGGTATCTTAAAAGCTAGATAGCACAATACACGATCATTATTATTATAGGAATATACTACGTTCAAGAATTCAGCAGTTGCGCAGCTTGTGTTGCATAAAAAAATGACAGTCGGTATGCACGAAAATGCGGCTGTCTGCATTTTAAACCTAACTTACAGTCTGCTTGTAGAAAAATGACACTTGTGTATTCAATTTAAAGTGGCTGCGTAAACTGAGCAGTCTATTCTTTTTTGCTGCATTTTTATACGGTGCGGTGCGCTGCTTTGGCTGCAAGACTGAATTTTAGACCAACATGCAGCATAAACTGCGCAGCGTCTGATTTCTAGGCCGAAGCCATAGTGTCATTACTATGTGATAATGACATTATTAATAATGATGCTTGCTTATGTGAATTCGGATTTTCCAATATCGTTCATTATTATTTATTATTACTTTACTAATGACCGTGTAATGTGCGTTAGTGGGTCCAGTCAGGGTCACAGAAAAATAAACCAAAAGAAGGATTAAGCGGTATTACATTTTTTCAGAAAAAAAATCGGGCTATTTTCACAAGATTTCGTAAGAACTATATTTCAATTTATAATAATTAATTACTTATTGATTTTTTTTTAAATTTCAATGTCAGTGTATTTGCTGCTATGAGTCTAGGCATGGAACAGAAGTTGCGATGCAAGCAGAATATAGGTGTAATCGATTCAAAGGGTGAAACCGATCCTAAGACAGTGACGCAAATGTCGGAAACAGCACCTAATGCTACAACAGGATCTAAGGCTGAAAAAGTAATTAATCCTCACATAGGACTAAAGACAAAACTAGGATTTGACGACAGTAATGGTTCTAAGACAGAAACACTATCCCAGGCGGGAACGGTATTCAAGGCTAAAGAAGGTTTTATGTCGGAAGGTCTCATTCTTGCCAAGGATGCAACAAGATCTGAGGCTGGAAAAAGGATCAATGCTAGAAACAAACAAATAGTATCAAATACTGCTACTGCTACTGCTGTACCATGTGTTCGGACCAAAAAGAAAGAAGAGGTAGTTCCGAGCTGTGTCGTTTCTACTTACAATGAGTCAAAATCTGGCGGAGCAGCTTACGTTCCTAAAAAGAACAAAAAGAAAATGCCAAATTACAAAAAAAATAACAATCTGGTCTTCAATGCTGTCATCGACACTTTGGCTTCAATCAATGGCGGAAATAAGCACCCAAACTACGCGGTAACATCGGCGCCGGTTGTATCGATTGCACAGGAGGACGAATCTTTAAAACCAGAACAAGCAAAACCCCTTTCAAATAAGAAAAAGAGGCAGAAAGAGAAAATTAAAATTAAAGAAAACCAACAATCGTCATCGGAAAACACCACATCTATAGAGAAACTCGTAACAGTTGTTTCAAATGCAGCAACTCTTCAAAACACTAAACCCATAGGTGTACATCCAATTAAACAGAATGCTAAAGCAAATGACAAACAATCGCTGGTTGCTTCATCGAATTCAACTTTTAAAAACAGTTTGCAGACAAAACAATCCAAAGATAAAAAGCTGCCGCCAATAACGGCGAAAGCTACAAACATTGGCCTTGTATCATCAATAAGTGCGGCTGCATTAAATAAAAGTGTTAGGAATTCAAATTCAAAGGATAAAGGTGCGATTGAATTGCAAAAAAATCAAGACAAGGTATTGCCAACTTCTTTATCAACCTTACTTTGTAAAAGCATTTTGGAGACAAAACAACCTGTGGAGTTTTCCAACCCTCTAAACACAGCAAAGAATGCAGCTTTACAGTATTGTAAGTCTAACAAAGTTAAGTTGCTGCCAACACCAAAGCCAGCAGTTTTTCGACCGCCAATCGTCTTTGACAGCTCCCTCGATACAGGTTCTATAATGGAATACATTAAACAGCAAATCGACGTTAATAATATTTCCTATAAATTCCTAAAACAGTTCGATTTAACGGTTGTGAAAACTAAAAGTGAAGAATTCCATAACTTAATTTGCAGGTACTTAATAGACACTGGCAAAGGTTACTTTACATACACGCCAAAGGATAAGCGTAAAACTTTGTTGGTCCTACGTATGCCAAGATCAACCATGTCTATTGATAATATCCGTAGCAAGTTAGTTGAATTAAAAGTTCCAGTTTTAAATATAAATATATTCAAATCAATGTGGAAATCATCAAAATCCTATAATTTGTACCTCGTAGAAGTCCATCAGAATGCTAAACTGCAGGATCTCTTTGAGGGGAAAATCCCCAATAAATCTGTAAAATGGTCAAAACTCAAGATGAAATCCATTACACAGTGTCGCAATTGTCAACGATACGGACATGTAGCGTCCAACTGTCACATGCAATACAGATGCGTCAAATGCGAAGGTGGCCATTCCGTCGGAGAATGTCCTCGGATCAGTCGTGATGATATGGCATTTTGCCAAAATTGTAAGAAAAACGGACACCCATCCAACTATCGTGGTTGCTCGGCGTATAGAAAACAAGTTAAAGCTCTCAAAAGACAACGAAACAAGGCTAAAGCAAAGGCAGCTGGTAGAATGCTGGAATCCCTAATTCAAAAGGAGTTCTCATTTTTACATTGTTAATGTTACATTTCTGTTGATTTCTAATTATTTTTTTTTAAATCGGGTTCCCTTTTTAACAATAAGCATTAAAGCACAATAAGTATCGATTTTTTTGTTTTTTTCATATTCCGAAAGATGGGGAGGAGAAGATAAGGTGTTTTGTGACTATTTGCCTGAATTCTGAATTATTGTGGATAAAAGCGTTGTGAAACTTTTAGACTTTCATGAACAATTATTAATTGACAGTAATATTAATGTAATGTAATATAAAAAACATCAGGATAGTGGTTGTTTTTTTTTATTAAAGAGTCTCGGGGGAAATAGTCTCTCTGGTTTCGTCTTTTAGAGGATTGTTTTTGTGATGTTATACTAGAATTTGTTCTTTAATCAACAGCAGTTTGAAGCTTGTGTACTAATAAATCTATTTACAACAGTTATTTATAATGCTATGTACTCTTATAACTTAAATTTTTATCATTTTAAATTTGAGCGGTCCATCGGGAGCAAACATAAATGTTACAGCATAATCTAATGGCTGATGATGAAATTCCAATTTATAGTTGCGCAACAGCTGGGGAGGGAGAGGAGTGTACAGAATTAGTTTTTCTAACAGCAATAAAATACCAAACGACCACATACCTTCGCCAGAAGTATTTGCATTTCTAAATCGGCAAAGCGTCTCCCCAGACACATCCGTGCTCCATAGCCATAAGGCAGTGAGGCAAATGGATGAAGTTTGCCAGCAAAGCCGCCCTGGTTGGACTTAAGCCACCGTTCTGGCTTAAACGTCGCTGCATCCGTGACATATTCCTCCATATTGCCGGTTACAATGGTAGGAAAGACAGCTTGAACCTGCATGTGGAAGAATGGGCATGTGTGAAAATATGGCAACAATAAAATAACAAAAAAGAAAAAACTTATAACAGATGACTAACCCCCTTGGGCACCCGATAACCACATATAATTGTATCCTCCTGCAACGTGCGGCCATTGCCAATTACAGTGCTGTGTGTCCGGAAGACTTCCCTGATGAAAGCCTTAAGGTAATGCATTTGGTCGAGCAGAGGAATTGATAATTGGGTATCTACAGTGGGCAGTAATCGATAGAGCTCTTCACGCACTTTCTGTTGTTCCACAGGGCGTGTGGCCAGTTGGTATAGCATTGAGCACACTGCCATGGATATCTATAAGAAAATTAAAAATTAACTACGCTCGTCGTACTTCAAGAAAGGCGATGAATTTCATTCTTACCGTATCGATTCCAACTAATATCAAATCAAGCGCCATGATTGTTGCCATTTTTTCGTTTTTCTCGGAGATAATCACTTTTTCAAGAAGCGATGGCTCGCCAGCTTGAGAAGGTCCCTCGACTCTCATGCGGTCTGTTGCGCTTTTGATGTATTTCATGCAGACACTGCGTTAAATAAGAACTCTTTTAGAATTAGAATCTAATATCTGCAATAAAGTACTTACTCAACGAAGAAGTTCATGTTATTTACGTAACGCGTCCACAAAGGAGTCGGGAAATACCGCCAGTACGGCGCCTTCAATTCAAGTGTTGCCACATTCCTTAGAGCGTATTTTGCGGCATTTATGATCTGCTGTGGCTCTGAATCTGAGGCCAAATTAGAATCAAGACAACCAAGACGTGTGTCGAGTGCGACGCGTCCAATGCCTTTTTAAATACTCGTGGAATGAGTATGAAGGAAATTAAAAATAAAGTTAAGCCCATAAAAATTAAATTTTTTTATGTTGATTTGAAGAAAGTTGGGTTAATATTTTTACACAATTTGTATGGGCCGACGACCCCGGGGCCCGGGGTCTCCAAAATTGTTACAAAAAGTGATGCCCATCGAAGATAGACATGTGTATACAATTTTAAGAAAATCAGGTTAATTTTATTTTAATTTAATAATTTAAAATTTTAATAGAAAGTGTCATCGGAAATACACATGTGTGCAAAGTTTAATTTAAATCGGGCTTTGGGAAGTGGGTTAAAAATTGATCGCAAGATTCCACGACAAACAAACAGACACACAAACTCACGGGCGGGTGAAGTTAATATAAAGAATTTAAAAATTGTTCATGTAACATCGGGTTAATTTTGAAAAAAATTATGAAAAAGAACAGGGAGTTAACTTACATTCCAAAGACCATTTATGAATTTCATTGTCAAAATCATCGGGCAACTCAGAGTTCTCATCGAGTAGAGATTCACAACGGTCGAGGAAATCGCTAGTAATCGATTCCAAGGGAGCCAAATATCTTCGTATCGTAGACAGTTGAAGGACTGGCTTTTGTACTCTCGAACGGAACTCTCGCCAAGCTTCTCCATGGCTGGATAAAAAAGAAATTTAGAAGATAATTATTATAATAATAACAGTTCTTTGGTTTAACCAATAGCTATGCACTTACACGCCAACAACTCCACCGAGATCGCCAAAGAAATCCTTGCGCACTACGCTTTTATATTTCACTAAACTCGGCATTGACGGACGAAATGGTGTGGGACCTTCATTGCGATAGCACTAAGGAGAAAAAATAGATTTTTGAGAATTAAATAAGACTTGTTTTGATGACGACGGAAAACTGAATATTTTGGTGCCAATGAAGAAAAACGTGACCAATTGTTTGACTTTGAAGTAATCTAGAATTCTTTGAGATTTCCGCAAAAAGAACACATATGATTTATACCAAAAACAAGATCTAAGACTCTATAATAATGAGATCATGATGAGATATAATGAGGACATCTAGCTGGCAAAAGTGAAGAAGATCCTGCTCGGAAAGTCTTTTGCCGTAGGATTTTTCGGACACGACAGGGAGGCCAGCCAAGCCTACGCTAGAAGGCGTAGGCCAGGTCGTTTAGGGATGCCACAATGGATGTCATTGGTTCGAAATTTGGACTGGTGGAGGGGGAAGGCCAAGGCCGGACCATGGTTGTATGATGGACCTTCTAATTTCCTTGCTTTTGATGTGTATACATCTTAGGGCTGTAGGTAAATTTTTATCACCGCGTAAGATTTGACTTTTTTATGGATGGAAATGTTCATAGATACTAGTAGAACCCTCATGTGATACTAGAAAACACGATGCGTTGATCTGAAAGATCGATGCCGGGAATACGCATACGTACCAAACCCACCACCTTATACTCTTCAACAACTATCCCCACGGAACTGTCGTTAGGTATTACATTGCCGGGCTGGTTAGAAGATTATTCTATGTCTCTTGCATTTTCTGGCGCCTCATTTTGTTGATTATTCGCATCTCATTTTGCACGTTCGTTATAAATCCGCAAATTTCCGTTTACTTGTAATCTGATCTCGGAATTTCTTCTGCGGAACTGCGGACTTGCAAGGTTGCTTCTCCATTCTCTGAAGTTGCTTCTCTATTCTTTTAAGTTGCTTTTCCATTCTCTGCAATGGAAAACCACATACTCCGTGTCTTCTTCCTGGTGCGGACAATCTGGGCAGAAGGGTTAGATATCATGTTCAAATCAGTAAAGATATTAACGATAGCCGACGTATACTAACTAGCTTGTGTGATATGGACTACTGATCATTTGTAGCTGACTTTCCCGTAGATTGTCTTTGATACGGTTACACGGGCTATATCGTGAGGGAATCTGCAAATTTTTTCTTCTTGTAGTAGTATTAATCTTAGAAATCCATCGTACATAATATTCCATAGAAGGGGGCCCAGCAGCGATCTTTGTGGGACTCCTACGGAGACGTTATAGTGCTTAGGTAGCTTGATACTATCTTCCGTAGATATTTGGTATCGCAATAGTATGTGTCTTATTTTAGTTATCACAATAATTTTTTTTTAGATTTTAAAAGTGCAGATAATAAAGCTTTGGACATAATCCCAAAAAACACAAGGTATGTTTATGCTCATGTTAAGAGGCACACCAGGTTTTACGCAGCTACAAACGTCTTAGTATCCTACTAGGTATTTCATGAAGCCTATAATACAACGACTTTTTTTTTACTTTATTCCTAATAAAATTGCGACAAAAAACCATCAACAGTTACACGCCGCTTGAATATCAAATGAACCGTAGCTACAAGTATTTCAGTTGCATTTATGTGGAAAAAAAACTAAAAATATATTCAGAGCTTAACTGTTGTTTCGGAGAACAAAGCCACAATAAATGTCGAATAATGTGGAATTATTTATTTTCTGCCTTCCTATCGAAACCTCGAAAAACATACATTCCAGGATGTTACGAATAATATCTGTTACGTGATACTTTTTTGTGAAAAAATAATGATGATGGTGTACGAACCAATAGTGGTATGCAGTTCCGGTCTAGTGCAAACTGCATTCGTAAATCAGTTTTGAATATACAACGGAGAACACAATCAGGTTAGGACACTGTATATAAGAATGGTGACGGTTCTGGGATTGGCAATTGACGAGAATTTAAAATACTTTACTTTTTATACTCTAACTACCTTGTTCAGAGCCATTCTCTACCCGTACACATGAACCCTCATCATCCTCTTCCCCCTGCGGGGTAGGGGGTGTAATATTCGGCGCGACAGACCATTGCGGTCCAAGGCCTTGCTTCTCGCAACCATTTGTGTTGAGCATGGATATTTTTCCACACAAATGGAGGGGACCTACAATTTAATGCCGGATCCCAACGGCGAATTGAGAAGCTTTCCGTGACAAGTTATTACTCTCGGACGTTTGTCAGACTTTCAGGAGAGGTGGGACACCGTGAAAAATACTTTTGGTGTTACTGGGATTCGAACCACGAACCCTGCTCAGAAGTCCATGCTCTTATCCACCGAGCCACGGCGCCCACAAAAGGGGGTGTACCATAGCCTATAACCTTCTCCCACCTGTCAATAATATACATAGAAAATTTCATAAAGATCGGTTTGTAAATGTGGCTTACATAAAATTTCACATCCACACAACATTTCACTACATTTATTGATATTTGTTCATATCAGAATGGATGTACGTTGGCTGTGATTATTGAAAAGTTTATAATTATGTATAGGTGGCGCTGTTTCTCACTTTTGTATTTTGTATTGGTCGATTTCTTTGTTGACATTTGAGTAGAATTGTTGTATGTAGTTTAACCGTGCGCATAAACAAATAAATGGAATGAAAATAAAAATAATTTATCATTTGGAGGGTTTTCTTTTTTTAAAGTTGGGAGTGGGGTGTTTATGACAGAGGATGTTGATGGTCATTTGTAAGGAGGTCGGTGGGAAGAAATGGGCGATGGGGATAAGTATTGGGAGCTACGATGGTATGAGATGGTAATCGGTGTGGTGAGTGGTCGATGGAGATGGCATCGTTAGGGTGACGGTCGCTGGGGAGTGGGTCAGTGTATAGAAAATGGGCGGTAGGGTTATATGTGGGAGGCTATGGATATTTATGGTAGTAATGGGGTGATAGGTGGGTAATGAAGACACGAGCAACGCCGCCGGAATTTCAAAAAAATCGTTGGTAGATGTTAGTTTCCATAAATAACAAGCAAACATACATTTTTTTTTATTTTATTTAAATATTTTTTTTATATAGAGTCATTGCCAAGACATAGCGTGGCCTATAAGGTTGCAAGATGCTCTATCAGGAGATACCCAGGATGATTTTTGGATTATTCTTACGTAATCGCAGCCACCAAATTATAACTTTTATAATTTTTTTTTATATACAGAGCCTCATTGCCAAGGGAGCACTCCCTGAATGACTTGCGTCACGGCAATAAGGTGGGCTATGCCCTTTATTAAAATTAAAATTAAATATTCGAAGGAATGAGAATTACAATACGAGTATATCACATTCCTCACGTTTGTAGCCGGTTTCAATTCATTTTCTCAGAATTCTCTCTGATTCATTGAAAATACGAAAAAACGATCTCGAAACTTAAACGACCTGAGTCCAAATACTTTTTTCAATGAATCATGGTCAGGGAAAACTACAATAATCCTTGACCATGAAAATATTACAAATTTTATAAATAAAACGATTTTGATGAAACTTCATACATACGCTACTATTGGTCCAATTAGAGGTTATGTTTTTTTTACCTATTACCTATTATTACCTACTGAGATACGGTATGGGTATTTTTATACCCATTCCGCGTATTGTTCAACTTTGACCCCCCCTATAGCTTGAAGATACACCCCCACACCACTCCCAATTTTTTCTAATGAAGCTTCATCCTTCCTCTATTTAATACACCAAACCAATTTGCTCTACCTATTACGTGGTACCTGGTAGAATTTTTTGAAAAGTACTCTATCTTATTTCCTGAGATACGGTATGGGTATTTTTATACCAATTTTGCGTATTGTTTAATTTGACCCCACTATAGCTTGAAGATACACCCCCACACCACTCCCAATTTTTTCTAATTTTGCCTCATCCTTCCTCTATTTAACCAATTAAACCAATTTGCTCTACCTTTTACCTGGTACCTGGTAGAATTTTTTGAAAAATACTCTATCTCTGGAAATAATTATACCCAACCGTGGTTAATGGGTTAAAAGATTCAGGAGACACGTAGTCGACCAATTGATTCCACATCGAAGTCACTCTCGGGTAAAAGGAGGATTTGAAGTGTTGGGTTCTACATGAAAACGGTTTAAAGGAAAACTTATGTCGATTAGACCTGAAACGAGTGTTAACGTTGCTGACAAAAGGATCTGGGAATAGAGAACGGGTTTCTGAAAAACATCTACCATTGTAAAGTTAGCAGAAAACAGTTAAAGCTCCTACATTTCGTCTCCAAAGAATCAAGTGATTCAGTAATGGTTACATCGTTTATCAAACGGATAACTCTATTCTGAATTCAATCAAGATAAATCAAATGCAGTAGGTCTTTCGTTTACATAATTCAAAATTTTTAAATCACAAAAAATTAAAACGAAAAAACCGGAAATCTTCATCAAAGCCTGAGTTTGTAGTTGCCCCAAAGGACTAACTACGAAAAACCACAAAGAAGCGTATCTTTTGAAAAGAGATTTTCTCTTTTTTGACGACAAGAAACACGAACAAAAAAACTTGGCCAAGCTACGAGGAACCGCAGAGAATACTCAAGAGCTCCATTAGAGTCTAGCTTTTTCGATCATCCCTGCAAAGTTGGCGTTGGAGCTTATCGGCTCGATAGTTGTGCGTGCCTTTTTCGTTTGTTAGGCCTGGTACTACAAACGAATCCGGTACAATTCACTGTCGAGTTGTTGGCCTTCAAGAAAGAAGTCAGCTAATCCTGCAAGACCGAATTTTTCAATGGAGGTTTCAAGAATTTTGAAGGCTCATGTATGTTTTTTTTTGTAATATTTTCTTGGTCAAGGTTTTTTGTAGTTTTTCTTGACCATGAACCATTCATGCAAGCATTTGGACTCGCGTCGTTTTAGTTTCGTGATCGTTTTTCCGTATTGCTTTTTTCAATGAATCAGGGAGAATTCCGAGAAAATAATTTGAAACCGGCTACAAACGTGAGGAATGTGATATATTGTAAATCACATTTATCCGATTTAATTCTTTATTTTAATAAAGAGTTTAGCCCACCTTATTGCCGTGGCGCAAGTCATTCAGGGAGTATTTCCTTGGCAATAAGTTTAAATATGAAGCCCAAACATTGACTCGCTCTTTTGTAAATTCCATAAATTTGTTGCTTCCAGGAAAGAACTTGAAACTTTCAAACCTAACATCTTAAGTGAATCTGATCTCGCAATAGTGGCACGTAATGTTATACTGCCCTCTGAGAAAAAAGACAAGCCTGGAATTTATTTAGGATAATCAATCAAGAATGACTTGAATATTCGACAGAATGGCCGAATTCATTAATTAACGCGAACCAATCAAGTGAGAATTGCATTCTTTTTGACTAATAAACTCCATGGAAGCCGATAACGTTGTTTCATCAGCAAATGAATGGATATCACAGGTTATAAAAGACAACAAGTCATTGATATATATTAAGAAAAGCGTAGGCGATAAGGATGACCCTTGTGGCACCCCAGCATTGATCCCATGGGGAGATGAGGAAATACCATTCAATAAAACTTTTATTTTGCGGTTCCATAAATAATCCTGAATCCATGCAATGACAGAGGTGTTAAGGTCGAGCGCATAAATCTTATTAATAAGAAAATCATGCCATACTCTATCAAAAGCCTTAGAAATATCCAAGGACATAACGCGTGATTTACCTAGATTTTCAATGCTTCGCTCCCAACAATGAGTTATTCACGCCATGAGTTTACCTGAAGAGCGATTTTTTCGAAATCCATTTTGTACCTCGAATTAAAGAGCATTCGAATCCAGATAGCTCATTAGTTTGTAATTAACCTTAGATTCCATTACCTTCGATAAAACCGACAACAGAGCAATAGTGCGGTAGTTAGTAGGTGAAGATTTATAACCTTTGTTCGGCACGGGTTGATTATTAGCTATTTTCCAAATTGACGGAAAAACACCTTCATTGAGAGATGAAACAATTTGCTAAGCGGCTTGCCAAAGTATGATGAAATCTTTTCAATAATAATGGCGGAATACCGTCGGTTCCACTTGCTTTATTAGGGTCAGGTTCTATAAGAGTTTTAGAAACAACCCGTTGACGGAAATATATTTTAGATATTCCTGGGCGCCTACAATCGGAAGAATTGGTGGACTTTGTTTAAATAATGGAAGGAAGGACGCACATGCATAATGCGAAGCTAAGAGATTGGTTTTCGGAATATCAGTTTTATAAAGAATACCATTATGGAATAAAGAAGGAACAGAAGAAGTCTTGACTGCCAAATTTCATTTAACCAGGGCAGAAAACGACCAAAAGTTTCGACTGTTTGAATCTGAATCTAAAATTTTGCGTATGCTATCACGAATCTTTTGGTCACTTATTAATTTGGACATTTTTATTATGACGTTAGCTCTGTTTCTGGCTATTATCAACTTAACAAGGTTTTCTACGGAAGGGCAATTAACGTAGTCCAAATTGGCTGTTTTTTTACTCGTGACAGCTGACCTGAAATTATCATTCAACCACTTGTTCTAACGAATATTGCTTTTCTTATGATGACATGACATTTTTCTCATCATCATTCATTTGCATGGAAAATCAGGTTGACCAATCAAATGAGCTATAAAATTGATTCAGGAGCTCCCAGTGGGCATTTTTGAAGTGACAGAGTACACTTTTACGAGTAGGCTCTACAAGGGCTGGGGTTATTGAAAATTTGGCTATTACCAGAGGGCGGAACACTAAAACAGATATCATCTTGATATCTCGATGTGGAACCAAACAGTCGACAAGAGAATAAACCGGACATTGAAAATCACTTAGGGTACCCATATAAGAAAAATGCGTTTCACATATACTAACAGCGCTATAAGCGAAATCGAAAGCGCTATAAGAACCGTAGGTTTATTCGCGTGAAGATATGCTGCGACCGAGTTAAAATTACCTTTAAATAAGAAATCGTTTCACAAAGTAAAAATACCGAAAACGGAAAATACACGAAAAAATAGATTAAATAATTAAAAAATTAAAATAACAACAATAAGAAGAATATTTTTTTTAAAACCAACAGCTCAACAGAGAATCGCAACGAATTCGCTTGTAGTACCAGGCCTTACAAACGAAAGAGTCACCAGCAATCAGCGAGCCGATAGGCTTACCAAAAAATTCAACTTAATTAAATACTTGTACAACTCATTAATAATAATTCAATTTTTATATAATTATAAAGATTTATTTTAATTTAATTTTTTTCACGAAATTTTTCTATTATTATAAAGATTTACTAGCTCCGCTCCGCTACCCGTACACATGAACCACCGCCACCCTTTTACAATCGCGGGATGAGGGTGTACTAAAACCTAATTTAAACTATTATTGATATTTATAATTAAATGAAAAGAATTTTACAGGTTAATTCAACAATTTTGCTTCACATATTCTATGATTATTTCTAAAAGCGACTACAGTGTTTCTTATTTCCTAATTGACTAGGGAATGAATTAAATAACTTTAAACCGTTGTACATTAATATATATTGCGTTACCATGGGCACAATAGACTTTTATAGGTCGCATTGGGTTAGGTTACTTAAGAAAAAAACAACCCATAAAAATACAATTTTTCATGTAAATTCTCTAATAGGAGATGGGTATGTGTTAAAATTTGAAGAAAATCGAGCTAATTTTTAAAAAATTTATATGGGCACCCCGGACCTCAGGGCCTCACTCCAACAACTTTACAAAAACTGTTGTCTATCGGAGGTACATATGTGTATTTAATTTGAAGAAAATCGGGTTAACTTTTTAAAAAAAATTAAGGGGCCCCACGAACCCGGTCCCGGGGTCTCCAAATTTTTTACAAAAAGTGTTGTCTATCGGAGATACACATGTGTATTAAATTTGAAGAAAATCGGGATAATTTTTTTTTAAAAAGTTATGGGGCCCCACGAACCCGGGCCCGGGGTCTCCAACATTTTTACAAAAAGTGTTGTATATCAGAGATACACATGTGTATACAATTTGAAGAAAATCGAATAAAATGTTGTAAAATATTTGTATAGGAGCCCCCCCGACCCCGTGGTCCGATTTTAAGAGAAAGTATTGTCACCGGAAATACACATGTGTGCAAAATTTCAATAAAATCGGGCCTTGAGAAGTGGGTTAAAAATTGATCGCAAGATTCCATGACACACAAACCCAACCACAAACAAACAGGCAAGTGAAGTTAATATAGAGAATTTAAAAAAGAAACGCTTATAATGTATAGGCTGTAGGCTCTCGCCAAAACATACTTTTCGTCCGTTGCACACATTCGCAACTATTTTGCTACAAATATTAATGTTATTCAAAAAAATTAGACTTTTTTAATCTTACCTTTTCGATTTCATCAGCATCGTAAATAAAGAGTAAATCAGGACGACCTATCAATCCGCTAAATCGTACGATCCGGCCGTAGCGCTCGTGCAGTGTCCAGGAGATTTTTGCAACATCGGATATGGAATATTGTCCAATTATTGGCATCATTCTAGGGTAATGAGATAATAAAAGTGATATAAGATTCGGTTCTATTTTAATAAATTAACTTTCAGATATTGAAAGAATTTAGCTTGATAAATCTGTGCCAACAAGTTAAGGTTGCTTATGTCTATTTTTGTGATTTTTCAGGACAGCCAAAAGAAGTTTCAACGAAGTTTCATAGAAGTAGTAGAAAATTAAATATAACTATTGAAACTAGATCCACGAAAATCGACCGGAGTATAAATAATTTAACTGCTTATTTACCTGTCAAAAGTTTTTGATAAAAATGCTTATAAAGTACTTTGAAAGAGAGTTTCATTAGCTTAAGCTACTTTAAAAAATCAGTTTGCATGCATTGCTTATATCTACATAAGCATCGATTTGGAAACTACACAAGTTTTTAAAAAAGCTTATGTTTCTTAAGTTATTTTACTAATAGCTCTTTCGATTTGCAGGGCACAGTTAACATTTCTCTCTCGTGGTTTTGGTTTGGCGCATATTAAAAAAAGGGTAGGCCGTGTCGGATACACGGCCACGGGTTCTGAGCGTGACAACGTCTGCCCAGGACGAAAGAACAGAGAAAAAAGATCTTCTTGTCTATGGGATGGATACACGAATGGACAACTCAAAAGTCAAAATGGCATAGTTCTCAAAATTCCAGACTCTATTGACCATATCCCAGAATTTCCATAGGAACAAGTCCTACATGCCGAATCGCTTCATACGAATCGCTTGAGAAATTGCTTAGTTCCCGAAATTCCAGGCCAATGACCATAGTCCAGAATTTCCACAGGAACAAGTCTTATAGTCGCATCTTAGTCCTACATACCGAATTTCATACAAACGGCTTGAAAAATTGCTTAGTCCAGATCATAATGACCATATCCCAGAATTTATAAAGTAGTTTCGCTTACAATAAAAAAAATATATAATAAATAAGACTAATATTATAAAGAGGAAATGTTGTTTTGTGTGTAGGAGGAAATCTTCGAAACTTCTGGACAGACTTCAAAAATTCTTTCACCAATATTTAGAATGGAACATAGGCTATATATTATCCCGTTTAAATAAAAGGACGTTTCGTGGCGACTTATTTTGTGACTAAATAACTAAAGTCGTCGAAAAAACAGTCGAGCATCATTATGACTGTGTGCTGCACTGTTCGCTGCGTTGCTTTCTGTGCTGTACGAACATCACGCCTCCGTTGCTTTGTACGTACTATATACCTATATAATAAAAAAAACAACCCATAAAAATTAAAATTTTTCTTGTAAATTCTCTAATCGGAGATACACACACACACCACACACACACTGCGTGCGTCTTGAGATGATGTTAAGGGAGTATTAAAGGGGTTACTTGAGGCAGTCTTGAGGGTGGTCTTAAGGGGGTCTTGAGGGGGTTCTTGAACGCTCTTGAGGGTGGTCTTGAGGGTAGTTTGAGGGGAGTCTTGAGGTGGTCTTTAGTGGGGTGTTTAGGTGGTCTTGAGGAATGCTTGAGGGGTTCTGAGAGGGTCGTGAGTTGAGTCTTAAGGGGGTCTTGAGGGAGTCTTTAAGTAGTCTTGAGGGGGTCTCGAGGGAGTTTTGTGAGGATATTTAGTCGGGTCTTTAGGGGTTCTTGAGGGGATTTTGAGAGGGTCATGAGTGGAGTCTTTAGAGGTTCTTGAGGGAATTTTGAGAGGGTCATGAGTGGAGTCTTTAGGGGATCTTTAGAAGGTTTGAGGGGGTCTTGAGGTGGTCCTGAAGGGGTTTTAAGGGGATCTTGATTGGAACCTTAGGGGGGTTTTTAAGTGGTCTTGAGGGAGCAATGATAACGGAAGTATGTTATTTATTGAATGCCTCTAATCAGATGAACTGCATTGTACCAGAAAATTTTCAAATAAATTAAAAGTTCTTGCCAAAGGTACTCGTACTTAATGCCCAAGATTGTGCAGGATTAGTCGTTCGTGTACCAAAAATTAATAATAATTATAATTAAAAGTTCTCGTACATTATGTAGCTGAAAAAGTTATCATCAATTATTCATGCATTCAGTAATAGAATCATTTCTGTTTACACAACACTTATCGAAGCTGTCACCTATCTTTGACCAATAAATACATGCATGAACTCGTACCAACTAAATACCACATAGATTAGAAATGGTTAATTGTTTGTTAATAGCTTTAATCAAGAAAGACAACAACAACACGAACGAAAACAAACAAATTAATAGTTGACATGCAGCAATTTGTATGCGAATATAAAATATTGAACTACCTGTCGTCGCGTTCGCTCATCATCGGTGGTTCAAATAAAATGCTACATCATCCATCTAACAGAAAAAGGTGCAATTTTTTTTTGTTATTTAGCATAACATACATTTTCAATGTGAGTATTGTTGTTTACATTTTATTATTCATAGTAAAACTGTTTTTTCTTTTCGGTTGTGCAACCACCCATATACCATTTAAAGTAACCTCTTTGTTTTGCAGAGAAGGAAGTAGAAAAAATGCAATCTTTTCCTTTTCAATATGTATATTAATGATCAATTAATAGCGACGATCGTTGTGACCATGAAAATAAGTGTTAAGTACCGCGAGACTGATGAAGTCAACGACTAGTTGTGGTTTTATTAGAGTAGCGTGTTTATTTTTCTGGATTACCGATCGTTCTGTGAAGCTGTGAAGTGATAAATTGTTCACCACTTTTCACGCTTAATGAGATTCTGTTGTGTAATAAAATGAAAGGAAGGAACATATGATAATTTTTTCATCACAAGCCATCATTCTGTGAAGCGCTATTGAATGAATGAGAAGCTTGCAAGACGAAAATTATCATTAAGTACTTTTTTAGAACATGCTGCCAAAGCGAATTATCATGATGGGATCGGGAAACGCAAATTATGCGTTCATAAAGTGATAAAATTAAAAATTGCTGTGAAAACTGAAATGATAATTCATCACTTCACAGCTTTACAGATCGGGAATCAACCACTGGTTGCCCTATAATAACTTTGTCACATTTGTCATTTTTATAACACACAGAAAATTCTCTATATTAACTATGCGTTGGGGTGTTTTGTTTGTTTGTTTGTGGCTAGCTGGCTGATCTAATCTTGTTATACATTATTATAGACTTCCTTGATCGTTCCTAAGCTTTACACACATGTGCATCTCCGATGACAATACTTTTAATTAAAATTCGGAAGCGATCGGGCAACCCATATAAATTTTTTCAAAATTAACACAATTTTATTCCAAAAGAGTGATCGGGCAACAATTTTTGTAAAAATTGGTCTTGATGTGGTTCTGATGGGGTCTTGAGTGGGATCCTGAGGAAGTCTTATGGAGGTTTAGAGTGGGTCCTTCAAAGCGTCTTGAGAAGGTCTTGTGGTAGTCTGTAGGAGATCTTGATGTGGTCTTGATAGGGCCTGAGGGGAATTTTTACACGATGTTGTTCAAACTTTGCGCACATGTGTATCTCCATTGACAACACTTTCTGTAAAAATTTAGAAGTAATCAGCTCCCAGGGACGAGGGGCTTCCATATAAATATTTTGGAACTAAGCTAAAGGCAGATTATTTCACTTTCAGAAATGTATGTTAATAGGATCCATGGCGTTCTGGACGAACATCAGGTTCCAGATTATTGCAGAGTTATAATTAAAAGTTTTTCCGACTTTTTAAATTCTCTATATTAACTTCGCGTGCCCGTGGCTTGCTGTCTGGCTGGCTGGCTGGTCAGATCTTGTGATCAATTTTTAACCCACTTTCCAAAGATGTTATTGAAATTTTGCACACAGGTATATTTCCGGTGACAATACTTTCTATTAAAATTTGGCACCACTTCTACTTCGCGTGCCCGTGGCTTGCTGTCTGGCTGGCTGGCTGGTCAGATCTTGTGATCAATTTTTAACCCACTTTCCAAAGATGTTATTGAAATTTTGCACACAGGTATATTTCCGGTGACAATACTTTCTATTAAAATTTGGCACCACGGCCCTCTGGGTCGGGGGCGCCCATACAATTTTTTACAATGCACAACACTTTTTGTAAAAGTTTGGAAGTGATCGGGCCCCGAGTCGGGGGACACCAATACAAATTTTATAAAAAAAAGTACCCGATTTTCTTCAAATTTTGTACGCATGTGTATCTCAGATGGACAACAATTTTTGTGAAAATTTGGAAGTGATCAGGCCCCGGGAATGGGGGGCACCCATTCCAACTTTATAAAAAAAGTACCCGATTTTCTTCAAATTTTATACCCATGTGTATCTCCATGGACAACACTTCTTGTAAACATTTTAAAGCGAACGGTCCCCGGAGATGCGGGGTACCCATAAAATTTTTTTTTTTAAATTTACCCGATTTTCTTCAAATTTTATACGCGTGTGTATTTCCGATGGAAAACACTTTTTGTAATCACTTGGAAATGATCGGGCCCCGGGGTCGAGGGGCACCCATACAAATTTTATAAAAAAAGCACCCAATTTTCTTTAAATTTTATACGCATGTGTATCTCCGATGGACTACACTTTTTGTAAAAATTTGGTATTGATCGGGCCACGGGTCGGGCCACGGGTCGGGCGGTTCCCTAACAAAAATTTTAAAAAATTTACTCGAATTTATTCAAACTGTACACTGCGTATCCCCGATTAGAGAATTTTTTTGTTGTTTTTTAACAAAATATTTTTGAAATTTTAATCGAGGAATAATAATGAACTCGGCAAAAGTGAGAGTCTCTGAGGACAACCCTTCGTCTCAACCGCACGATCAAAGTCGACTAGATGCAAGCCCAGACGACCGGTAAGAAAACCTTAATTATTTATAACTTGGATTGGAGTTCTTTCCTACCAATAATTTATTTATCATTTAATTAAAACCAACAATAAATAATTCACATGACTGGTGCAATCACTCATTTTTGTACGCATACGCATAAGAGCTTTACGGAATTTGTGCCAAGCATAATTACTGCGAAGGCTCCAGAGACTAATTATAAAAGAAATAATTTTACTTGTCGTCATTTTACAACGCGATTTCTTTTTCTTTCTGTTTGTTTCGTTGTTTCGTGCTCCAGCTTAATTAATCATAATTAAAATGGGGAGATGGCATCAATGTAAGTGGCATTAGAGATTTTTTACCGTTTACGTGGAAAACAAAAACAAAATCCACGCTACTCGTTGAACAATGGGTGTCAGTAAAAATGTTAAAATCGGTTTGTAAAGAAGTAAGATACGAATATTGAATGCTATAACGATAACTGTCACTCAGCAATTTTAAGTGTTAATGCCTCTTAAGAATGCCGCCCATACCAATTATATGCCCACTTCCATATAGGAATTTTAAATTCCTTCATTGAATTTGAAAACCTGCTGTTTGGCAGGTTTTGGCTGGTTTTGACATTGGAATTCCTATTCGGATTCCAAATAAAATACAGCTAACATGCATCATAAGGCTGAAACAGATCGTAGTGCGGTGCGGTGCACTGTGCTGTTGCAGTATTTTAATGCCAAACGGAATAGTATGCAGAAACTTAAAAATTGTTTCGTAAAAGTTGATTTAAAAAACGTATGTTATTATTTGGTTATAGTGTCTACTGAAATAATTTAGTTTTAAGGAAAAAAATATTTTAATCTGAAAGTAAGAGAAAGATATATTTTATACAAAACAATCACGTGCTCTGGGAAGAACATGAACGCTTTTCTTTTCCTTTTTGAATTTTTTTTCCACTTTCAACCGAAACAATTGAAAGATGTCCTTGCAATTGCAATCAGAATATTCGTTACCAACCACTGAGCATGCTTGTGTCATGGCTTCACGAACTAGTCACGCGAAATTTTTTAAATTCATAGAAAATCTCAAAACGAAGAAAACAGCATTCATGTCGGCAAAACACATACACACACCTCCAAGTATTCCCAAGAATCGGAATCGGTTTCGGTCCAGGTATCTCATTATATGGTAAAGCATTGCTCCAATCCGCAGCGTTTGTTGTATTCACTTCTAGTGCAAGTGCATCAGCATGAACAGCTCTAGCTGCTGCAGCTGCATGTGGGCAGGCAGTTGTTGCACTTGAGTTGCGACGGCTCGCGGGTTTGGGACTTTCATTTCGGTGCTGGTTGAGCGTCACAGCTTGCTGTGACCATGACGATGATGAACGTAAAACATAAAGTGGCAACGATCTCATTGTGATTAGAAACACTGCACGCACGAAAAAAGCTAGGTAAACAATTATTATTTTCCAACTGAATTCTTTTCGACTACTGCACTTTTCAATCGAGCCACGCACAGACACAGTTTTCGGCTAACAATGAACAACTTTCGAAAGCAATCAAAGTGAATTTAATTTCTTTAATAGCGGATGTGAAATGGCGCCCTAATTTGAAATTTATTCACTTCGTCGGTTTCACTTTCGTTGTTGGCCTTTTCAGGAATTTGTACTGCGTACGCACTGTTCGCCGCTTTACAAAGATCGAATTCGGGTGAATTGAATGTAGAGCCGAAGCTAACGTAAAATCTTCAGGCACACCCAACAGCAACGGTTGTTTTAAACAAACTGACTAACTGAACTGAGAAATTCGATTTAAATTGTTATTGGGTGAAACAACAAACAAGTTCTTAGAGTTTGGCCAACAGCAAGAAGCTCTGGTATTATACTCTGTTTCTTGTTTAGTGCATTTTACTCAGCTGCTTGAGTCGATCCGAATTTGTTGCCAAACTTAGTTTTTCGATGCGATTGCTTTCAACATAGCATTATGTTGCAACATAATGCTATGTTGCAAGCATGAAGAGAAACATAAAACCTAATCGTCTCGATTCGCTGGTACCTAAAATGTTGTGGCAACGTTGCCTGTGCAAGTGTGGATCTAAGCATTTGGTAGCATGAATTCCAGCAGAACTTGCGAACAATCATCTTCCACATTCTGTTGGTTACCAAATATTTTAAAGATAATTGCGAGCCCGAAGGGCAAAGCTTATATTTAGAGGACATGAAAATTTTTCAGCGAGCATGTGTACGTTGGTACGTTTGCTTGCCGTGCCGTATATCTCGGTTTTTACCGGTCAAAATTTGATGGGACTTCTTTTAAAACAATTGGTTGGCGCTCGGCTTGCGATTGCGTAATTTTTTCATTCATAGGGGTTACTAACCCTGAGGAAACTGAAAAAAAATACTCAATTTACCCATCGCTATCGATTTTTTAAGCCTTGTAAAGTTTTTTCAGTCTATTTCAGAAATCGCTTATGAATGAAAGTCCCTACAATTAAAGTTGCATACTATTAGGCTTTTAAGATAAATTAGTTTTTATACTGAATTACAACTAAATAAACATACACGGGTGTATGTAGGCACCCGCATACAAAACCTTCTCTATGGAAAGCCCAACTGTGTTCATAAGAATGCAGTGAAACAATCCCAAACGCGTCTGCATTTGTGGAATGTGAATGCAGTGTACAAAAATTTAGCAGACGCATTTTATGAAACGCACTAACTGGCGGTAGTGCAAAGAGCGAGAAACGTAAGATGAGGTAGTGGGAAACAGAAAAATTTTATATGGATTTTGCTCTTTTGCTTATTACCAATGCATAAACATTTGGGATTTCTTTAGGCATGGCTCTGTGTTTCAGCGGAACAGTTGAGCTTTCTGTAGAGAAGGTTTTGCTCGCATAGCAGAATACATTACCTCGAGTGTCTATAGTAGTGGAAAGTTTTTGGTAGGAACTCGTATATCTCGGCTTCTACCAGTCAGAATTTAATGGAACTAGTTTTAAAACAATTGTGACGCGTGTGGCGCGTGTAAAAAAAAATAGAAAACATTTTTTTAAGAATTAAAAAATTCCCCAAAAAATTGTTACGAATTTTGTGAATTATATTGGGCTTTTAAGATAATTCAGTATTTATACTGAATTACAACTAATCATATGGCGAGCTGAAAAACTCGCTTTACTATCTTATTTATATAATATTTACTATAATTTGGCCTTAAATTGTAGGTCCCTTCCATTTTGTGTGCAAAAATATATATTTACAAGCTCAACACAAATGGTTGCGAGAAGCTAGGCCTTAGACCGCAATGGTCTGTCGCGCCGAATATTATTATTATTTATTACTATAATTTGTATTTACTTGTTGTTATTTGAATGTAGCATAGTAACCATATTCTGATGTGTTTTCAGTAAAAAAAATCAGTCACATTATTACTTTTTCAAATCATCAACCATATAAATAATTATTATTTGTCCAAATTAATCTCCGCTAAAAGGTTATGGCCCCAGAAGATGAAAATAATAAATATTTAATTTAATTTGGTTAAGCGATAGGACTCGCCCTAAATTTGAGGAAGAGTAAGTCCTGGGGCTGAAATGCCTGGCGTAGTAGAAAAATGGACACGCCTTAAGAATACTGTCGTTGTACTGCTGAGTCCATCTTAGGCAGTAGTCGTAGATCTTCTAGTCGCAGACGTGGCTACCATGTACTTTGTTTTGCTCTCATTTATGTGCAGCCCCAGATTTGGTACCGTCTGCTCTATCTGGATGAAAGCTTCCTGTTCAGCTATTCAGTTTCTACCAACGATGTCAATATCGTCTTTCTTCAACGCCAGGTTGAAGAGGACTCAGGCTAGTCTATCCCTATGTCGGAGCCCGTTCTAGATGTTGAATGGGCTTGATTGTGATCCGGATATTTTCACTTGGCTTATAACATTAGTTATGGTCAACCTACATAGTCGTGTCAGTTTATTTGGGATGCCGAATTCTCTCATGGCTTTATAAAGTTCTACTCCAGCTATTGGATCATAGGCGGCTTTAAAGTCTATAAAAAGATGGTGTAGTGAGTTTTGAAACTCTAGACATTTTTCCATCACCTGCCTAACGGTGTAAATCTGATCAGTTGTTGATTTGCCTGGGATGGTATGGACCAATGATGACTTTAGCGTATGGGACTATCCTGTCTTGAAGGATAGAGGAGAAAATCCTATACGCGGTACTCAACAATGTTGTACTACGATAATTGCTGCATTTTGTGATATCTTCCTTCTTATGTATGGGGCGCAGGATGCCTCTTCGCCAGTCTTCTGGCGTTGCTTCGTCCTCCCATACTTGCACTATTAGTTCATGAATTGCTTGGAGTATTGCAGGGCCTCCTGTTTTAATTAGCTCCGCTGGGATACCATCAGATCCCGGGGCCCTATTATTTTTGAGCCGATTTAACGCTCTGCTAACTTCGTCTATGCATGATGGCGGCAGCATATGATCTTCGGTCATTGCTGGAGCCTCCAATTCCTCAGTTAAGTGGCCATTTAGCAACTCATGAAAATGCTCTTCCCATCGCTCTAAGATGCCTTAAAGATCGGCGATCAGATTACCCCCTTTGTCTTTGCAGTATGTGTAACGCGGTGCATATTGCGTCATACTGTTCTAATTCACGGACGAGATTCTTCTCCCAGGCTGCTTTCTTTCGCCGGTGAACTGTTTTTTCATATCTTCTGAGCTCTTTATATTCATCTTCGCGTGCCCGCGTTCTATGAGATTGTTGCATTGCTCGGTTCGCAACATGCTTATGTTCAGTCGCTAGCTTATATTCGTCATCGAACCAGTCGTTCCGATTTCTACGACTACTGCCTAAGATGGAGTCTGCAATACTAATGGCAGTATTCTTCAGGGGTGTCCATTTCTCTTCTACGCCCAACATCTCAGCCCCAGGACTTACTCTTCCTGTATTAAGGACGAGTCCTATCGCTTGATCGTAGTTGTAGTTGTCTCTTTGTTGCGAAGGGCAGCCGTGTTGACTCGAATCTGATTCGCGGATGCTGACCTTCTTGATGATGCAATCCGCGCTCGGGGCACCATACCAGCAAGAGAGTGGTCCGAGTCGACGTTGGCTTATGAGGCTTGTTTTTAAATATGCCCCGCACGCGAAGGGTGCATAGCCGTTCATTTTCTGCTTTAATGCTGATAACGGTGGGTTTCATTCTTTTGCTGACTAGAAACCCCACCCCGAGCACATGATGTCTTGCATGACAGCTGTTATGTCAGCCTTATATTTAGACAGTGTATCGGCCAACTGCTGTACAGCTCAAGCTCTATACAGTGAGCGTACTTTCCATGAGAAAATTCTTAAATCGTTTAGCCGTTTTCGTTGCCGTGGTCATCGTCGTTCATCAGTGTATCCGAGGCTGATTTTGGGTTCCGTAATAATAATTTTTTACGGAAGAGGTTATTGGCTTCGCGCCAACCTTACTTTGAAGGGACTAGCCCGACCATTCCGCTTTTCCTGCATTGGAGGAAAATTACGGGCGGCCACCACGTGGAGGTGTGATCGCACTTCCACCAGTCAGATATAGTTACGGCCACCTGCAATTCTAAAGCATTATGTATTATTTCCCCTATTCTGCTGATGGCTGACCGCAAGTCAACCACAAGTTTTCTCAAAATTCAAGGAGTTTTCGAATATGTTGCGAAACAATTCAACATGAAAATAAAATAATTCGGTCAAATAGTGGTGGAAAGTATTAAAATAAAGAGTTTGAGGAGTACCTGAACAAAAATGGTATTCTGTATCAACCGAACGGTGTTGCCGAAAGGAAAAATGCACGTTAATGGAGATGACCAGATGTTTGTTGTTAGATGCACAACTGAATCGACGTTTTTGTGGTGAGACAACATGCAACAGCAAATTAATGGTGAAATTTGCTATGTTTTGATTCCTGAAGAAAAACGACGAAATCTGGATGTAAAATCTGTGAAAGCATTTTTTTTTGGGTATGATAACAATGCAAAGGCATACAGATGTTATATTGAATCGAAAAACAAAGGGTTTGTTAAGAGGATTCGGCATCCCAAATAAACAATCACGACTATGCTGGTTGGACATAGCCAATGTTATAAGCCTATATATAGTAAGTAAAATTCTGCGCATCATCTATACTCATCGATTTAAATCAATCCAGAATCTTTCCCAGACTCGAGGGATCAATTTAATGTCATTGCTAAGTTCCTATGAACATTATGCGGGTCAGTCATTTAAAGTGGCTCTGTGATCCGGTGGTTCTATATTACATTGGATTGCCTTTAAAACCTCAATGATTTTACGGAGGGCTGCCAATTAAGTTTGTTAAAAATAAAGTGAAATTAAAAAAATAAACGTAATGAAAACGCTTATGCAATTGCATGTATAAGTAAAAATGTACATTTATTTTTTTAATTTAAATTTTTATTTTTTTATCGTGAATAACTTTCGTTTTGGTTAATGTGTTTTAGTTTTTAATTTTCATTTTATTCAATAATGGATTTAATAATTATTATAATAATAATAAGAAAAATTATTATCTATTTTAGTAATAATAACTGTAAGTCTTATAAGCTAAAACAAAAGAAAATAAAAACAACCCATAAAAATTAAAATTTTTCATGTAAATTCTCTAATAGAAGATGGGTATGTGTTTAAATTTGAAGAAAATCGGGTTAATTTTTTTGATTTTTTTTTAGAGATACACGCGTATATAAAATTTGAAGAAAATCAGGTTAATTTTTTTAAAAAAATTTTATGGGGCCCCACGAACCCGGGGACCGGGGTCTTCAAAATTTTTACGAAAAGTGTTGTCCATCAGAGATACACATTTGTATAAAATTTGAAGAAAATCGAGTAAAATTTTGTAAAATATTTGTATGGGAGCCCCCCGACCCCGTGGCCCAAAGGGCCTCAAATTAATAGAAAGTGTTGTCTCCGGAAATACACATGTGTGCTAAATTTCAATAAAATCGGGCTTTGGGAAGTGGGTTAAAAATTTATCGCAAGATTCCACGACGACCAACGACCGACGACCGAAAGACGTCCGACATCCGTGCCACGGGCAAGTGAAGTTAATATAGAGAATTTAAAAAAATAGTTTCGCTTAATACAACATCGCAATGCTGATAGTTTTTTGTAATTTAACAGTTTTTTCAATTTAAGTCGATTTTGAAATATTTTTATATCTATATACAGGGTGTATAAGAATTCGTGGCAAAAACAAAGCAGGGTAATAGCGGAGGTCAGTTCCAACCAAAATAGCCAAATGAAGTTTTATCGAATTGTTGATGGTTAAAAAAATATTCCATTTTTTGTATTTTTGGGTAAAATCGCCACTAAAAAATTAATTTTAAAAAAACCAACAGTTATTTTGTTTATGTTTATTTTTTAATAGGATCTGGAAGAGTGTGCCTTTCCAATAAAGTCATTTTTATAAACTTTTTTATCTTATGTCAAATTAAAAAAACAATAGATTTGTGCTATATTTTTGTTTCCCAAAATTTTTTGATTGATTTTTAAGTAGCTCTGGCGGAAAAACAATGTACTACCGAAAGTTGACCGACTATCAGAAAAACTTGCGACATTAATGCAGATTCTTAAATGGTATCACGCATAGGAATATTCAAGACAGAATAGTTTTTATCAATTGTTTTATGGTGTACGTAGAGTTTTAAAATAGAGATACGTACTTTTGACCTTACATCACTTTACACGCTGTAACCCTTGATCAAGCTACAATATCACTGTTCGTCTATTTTGATAGAAAACAAAATCTTTAAGGTTAAAAAAATGTTATTATTTTTTAAATTCTTAAAACCATTACCGATATAAACGTCGTCAAAGTCAAAAAAAGAAAGGTTTTTTTAAAATTTTATTTTTTGAACAAAAATTAAATTTTTAAGATTAAACAATGTACATTTTTTAAATTATTTAAGCCATACCGACTCCATTTTCATGTGTCCATTTTAACCACCAATTTTATGTGTCCACTCACAAAATTAGGTCATTCTAGGCAAGTCCGTTTGAAGCAGATTATGCACTGGAGTGGAGTGGTAAGAGTGCATCTATTCCACGTTAATTTTGTTGCACCGTTGCTGCAGGAACACTAAGACGGCAAGCAACTCTTCGTATACGTACTAGTAAGAAATTCAACCTGCACTATCTCGCTCTTGTTGACCGAATCCACAAACATTGTGCCATTGATTTGTAGGAAATTGAACAAACTTTAATATAACATTTGTCAAAAAAATGTATCCGAGAGAATTTCTCGAAACAATCGCGTTTTTAAATACAATTTCTATTTTTAATTTAAATTTTGACTTTGACGATCTTCATATCGGTATGTCTTAAATAATTTAAAAAATGTACATTGTTTAATCTTAAAAATTCAATTTTTGTTCAAAAAAGATTAACAGTAACCTTGTAGCTGGAATTGTTCAAGTGTTATAGGGTGTAGAGCAAAAGTACGTTTTCAATCATTTCACAAACTTTCAATTTTAATCCTGTTGCTGTTGACCAATTGCAGAAATATTATGAGGTGAAGTTGTAGAAAATTTAATGGGCTTTAATACTGCACTTGTCAAAAAAAATTATCCAAGAGCATTTTTCGAAATAATCGCGTTTGAAAATAAAATTTTAAAAAACCTTTCTTTTTTTTACTTTGACGACGTTTATATCGGTAATGGTTTTAAGAATTTAAAAAATAATAACATTTTTTTTAACCTTAAAGATTTAGTTTTCTATCAAAATAGACGAACAGTGATATTGTAGCTTGATCAAGGGTTACAGCGTGTAAAGTGATGTAAGGTCAAAAGTACGTATCTCTATTTTAAAACTCTACGTACACCATAAAACAATTGATAAAAACTATTCTGTCTTGAATATTCCTATGCGTGATACCATTTAAGAATCTGCATTAATGTCGCAAGTTTTTCTGATAGTCGGTCAACTTTCGGTAGTACATTGTTTTTCCGCCAGAGCTACTTAAAAATCAATCAGAAAATTTTGGGAAACAAAAACACAGCACAAATCTAGTGTTTTAATTTGACAGAAGATAAAAAAGTTTATAAAAATGACTTTATTGGAAAGGCACACTCTTCCAGATCCTATTAAAAAATAAACATAAACAAAAGAACTGTTGGTTTTTTTAAAATTAATTTTTTAGTGGCGGCATATGCGATTTTACCCAAAAATACTAAAAATGGAATAACTTTTTAACCATCAACAATTCGATAAAACTTCATTTGGCTATTTTGGTTGGAAATGACCTCCGCTATTACCCTGCTTCGTTTGTGCCACGAATTCTTGTACACCCTGTATATAAAACAAAGTCGGGTTAGTTACACCATTTATAACTCGAGAACGGCTGGACCGATTTTTATGATTTTTGTTTTGTTGGATTTGTCTCCGCCAGGAATAGCACAATAACTATTAAAACACCTGCTAGGTGGCGCTGGTATCGTTTTTTCTGAAAATTATTATTTATGGAACGATTTGGCTCAAATTCACACCATATAATATTTAAATAAAAAGAAAGTCGGGTGTAAGTGGGCGTGGTGTCAGTGGGATGGGGCAGCCGGGAAACGCGGGTGTAAGTGGGCGTGGCGTGAGTGGGTGTGAGGTCAGTGGGTGTGAGTTCAGTGGGTGTGAGTTCAGTGTTGTGTTGAAAAATGTAACACAATGATGTGACTAATACTGTGACGCGATATCGCAAAACAAATAGCTTTTCACAAGTTCACAAAACGATCACAAACAAATTTATTGAAAGTGGGACAGGACAACGTCTGTCGGGTCAGCTAGTATATATATAAAAAAAACTAACTTAAAGGAAACATTTCTATTTTTTATTTCATTGCGCATTTTCGCTTAATAAATAAAAATTAAAAAAAAAGAAAAAGAATTTGTTCGTCACATTCGTCGTTTGATTCGTTAATTGATTTAATTATTAATTAATGTTTATTACACATTACAGCAAATGTAGTCGCATATCTTCTCTATGGTGTGTGTGTTTGAAATGTACAAAATGTATATATATATATATATATATATATATATATAAACTGCTTATGTGTATGTGGCTTTTGTTCCTCAAAAAATCAAAGTAAAAATTCTTGTACATACCACAATTACTGCAATGTATTTATTTTATTTGTTTGTGTCTTTTACAATACAATTCCAAATGCTACATTCTTATATTTAAATAAAGTATTAAAATGATCTTAATTGGAAAGTCCCTCACATGGAATCATATTAATTTGCATTCCATCAGATTAAACTTAAAATTAGCGTCTTGTTTGTGTGTGTGTGTGAGTGTAAATTACTTAAAAGGTAAATGTATTTTTTGTAAAATATTTATGAAGAAAAATGAACAGTTAGTTACAATGGCACAATGATCACGACGATGACGACGACGAAAGCAGCAACAACAACAATCGAATACTTTGTAAAGGTGCTCTCACAATGAAAAACTTAATACTTAAGACTAACAGGATTGTATCGATTTTGGTTTTGAGAAAAAAAAATTTTGCTCGTTATGTTGGAAATCCATACAATCCTGTAAGTGTTAAGTATTAAGTTTTTCATTGTGAGAGCAGGGTGAGAAATTAAGTGGAAAATTCATCATCGTAATCGGTTTGAGTAATCGATTTAATTCGATATCAAATATTTTAAAGAAGTTCACAATAATTAAGTTTTTCTTTTATTAATATTTAAAAATAGGATAAAGATATCTTTTAGTTTTGCATATTTTATATAAGAATTTCTTCTTGCGTCTGCTGAGCTGTTAAAAGCAAAGAAAATGCATTCTTGGGTTCTTGAAACAGTAATGGAATAGTCGGGGAGTACGAATTGTAATCAATCATTACACAGAAATTTATTTAAAGCTACTACATCCCAGAAAGGAACATGCGTAGTCTATTAGTGTTTTACATTTTATTTGGCCAAGGAATTGGAATTTAAATAGATTCCGATTTTCGTCAAAATGAATGTTTCGAAATGACAAAAAAACTCCTTTTTGTTTGGCATTCTCTTTCTGAAGACTGATAACATATATAAGCATATGGCATTTGTCAACGTTGGAATGAAATATATGGAACTCATTTATGAGATAAATATTACCGGCACTGCTCCGTCGGAAAGCTAAAGGACTCTTGGGCGTTCAGTTGTTATACACCGGAGGATAGAATCGCATCAAGAGGACAGCCAAGAGAAATATTACATGTCTTTATATTAATTAGATGGATTCGTCGAGTTAGACCTAGAACTGAATAGGCTAAGAGACTGAAATTACACTCAGACAAATATCTTATTTAAACCAATAAAGCCAGGATGGTAGATGCGTTTGGAATAATTCCAAATGTAATTCTTTTTAAATTGACCAGATTTTATTGCAAGTTTTTTTTATGTGCCTACAAGCTGTATTCCCTGTAGTTAAGGGCGCAGAACAGTCTCAACAGCATACAACTGTCTCTCTATCAGAGATACAGCCACAAACCCTAGAGTCTAAATGGGAGAAAACAGTAAATGCGTATACGGAAGCAGCCTCAACCATTTTAGGTTATCCCGACAAAACTAGAAAAGAATTGATATCAGATAGCACATGGAACACAATTCATGAACGCCAATTCATCAAAGAAAAGTTAAACGCGGCCTCGGGTGACGTGCGAAGCGCCATAACGCGGAAGTACAGGGACCTGAACCGGCAAGTTGGCTGTTCAGCTAGGAACGACAAACGAGCATGGCTAAGCGACTTCGCAACACAAGCACAGCTAGCCGCTGATAGCAGACAATATAGCACAGCCTACTAACTCGCTCGTAAGCTCGCCAACAAGAAACACCACATCAACTACCCTGTTAAGGCAATAGACGGCTCTTTGATCCTTATGGAGGAACAACAATTAACCCGCTGGACAGAACATTTTAAGAATGTTTTGAATTGTACTTAGCATCAGCGTCGCTATTGTTCGATGAGAAAAGGACAACAATTCGTTTCCTGCAATCAGGTAAAGCAGCAGGCAATGACAACATCTACGCAAAACTCCTTCAAGCTGACGTCGAGTTAACTACGCGAACATTGCATGAGATATATCAAGATATCTGGGAATCTGAATCCATTCCATCATCGTTAATAGAAGGCTTAATAGTCAAACTCCCCAAGAAAGGTGATTTGAGCAATTGCGAAAACTGGAGATGTTTTACCCTGCTAAACACCATAAAAAAAGTGATCTCCTTTATAATAGCTAGGCGCTTACGGAATGCGTTAGAGCCAATTTTGAGGAATGAACAAGCAGGATTTCGCCAAAACCGTTGTTGTTCTGATCAAATTAACACCCTGCGTATAATCATTGAACAGTCAGTTAAGTATCGCTCTCCTCTGTATATGATTTTTGTAGATTTTAAACGCGCTTTTGATAGCGTTAAGCGAAACCACCGGCCGATATTACGAAACTAGCGCTCGACTGGAATCCACAAGGAAACCGCCGAGTTAGCCGTCCTAGCAAGGCATGGAAAAGGACTATTAAAGAGATAGCAAGTTCCCAGGAAACAGAGTGGCGTCTCTTTAAACCTCAGGCGATAAATCGAGCTAGCTGGCGGGCGTTTGTAGAAGGCCTATGCTACCCCGCGAAAAAAGGAAAGAAAGAAGAAGGGCGAAGAATAATTAACATTCGGCTCAGTAAGGGATTTTGCATTTAGTGAAACAACATTATCAGCTGTGTGTCAGCTTAGCAATAAAGGTTAAACTGTGAAATAGCTCCTACCTCAAACACATAATTTGACGATTATAACCAAAAATATAATGTTATAAAACAACCCATAAAAATTAAAAATTTTCGTGTAAATTCTCTCATCGGGTATACTCTGCATGTATAATGTGCAGTTTGAATAAAATCGGGTAAATTTTTTAAAATGTTTGTTAGGGAGACCCCCGAACCCGGGGCCCGATCGCTTCAAAATTTTTACAAAAAGTGTGTGTCCATCGGAGATACACATGCATATAAAATTTGAAGAAAATCGGGTACTTTTTTTTATAAAATTTGTATGGGTAAGCCCTCAACCAAGAGGCCCGATCACTTCCACATTTTTACAGAGTGTTGTCGATCGGAGATACACATGCGTATAAAATTTGAAGAAAAACGAGTACTTTTTTATAAAATTCGTATGGGTGCCCTCTCGACCACGGGGCCCCAGCTAGCCAGCCAGCGAATCGGGGTAATTTTTAAAAAATTTATATGGGCACCCCTCGGGCCTCAGGTCCCGATCACTCCAAAATTTTTTAAAAAGTTTTCTCCATCTCCATGTGTATACAATTTGAAGAAAATCGGGTCAATTTTTGTATGGGTGCCCACCCGAACCCGGTGCCCGATCACTTCCAAATTTTTACTAAAAGTGTTGTCAATCAAGATACACATGCGTATAACTTTTACTATAAATTTTTTTATAAAATTTGTATGAGTGTCCCTCTCTCCGGAAATATAGATGTGTGTGTGCTTGGGGAGGTGGGTTAAAAATTGATCACAAGATCTGACCAGCCAGCCAGCCAGCCAGTCCGCCAGCCACGGGCATGCGAAGTTAATATAGAGAATTTAAAAACAAAAGTATTGTTACTATTATTATTTATTTATTATCTATTACCCAGTTATTGAAGTTCATGATTTTACGGAATATAAATTTTCTTTTTAAAAATCGTGCAACACAAAAGTGAAAAGACCGCACTAAAGTAGATATTTCCTTTGCAAAAGAGGAAATATAAAAGTTATTTTATTCACAAGAAATAGAAAAATCATAAAGTTAACTGGATCACAAAAGTAGTTAGGAGTATTTTAACATCATGTTATGTAGTAATAATAAAGAAAATATAAAATTTTTACTTTTAATAAGGTAGGAGCTATACAAAAACAAATCCGCAATAAAAACTTAAAGTCAACTGACAATGCAAGAAGGGATTGTCTCAGAAGATCGGAGATTCTCAGATTCCTGTGCGGAATCGTGTCCCATTTAATGAAACGAGTGACGATCCTTACACGGCATACGGCTATTATATAAATTACTATTTTATACTTGTCATTATGTACATATGTATGTTCCTTTAATGCAATCTGGTTCAAAAATTACGTTTGGGTTCTATACGCTGGTTTTAGAGGCACGAACCAGCCTCCAAACAGCTAGTAATTATTATTTGAATGAGCGAGTTGAAGGACGATCGACGGGGCATAAATTAGGAAGGAAGAAATTACGAGTTATTCCAGACAAAACATCATAATCTTTATGAATCGTGAAATAGCTTAATATATACCTTTGATTTAGAAAATGTATAATGCAATTAAAATTAAATACATTTCTTCCGGCAGTGATTATATTCCAGAATTTCGAAATTTTTGATTTAACACACGCTGTGCTTCAGAGATATTTAGAATAGGGATGTATGTATATTTTAAGTAAGTGTGCAGTAATAGTTATAATAATTATAATATCTATATTAGTTATAGTTTAGTAGTACGTTTAGCTTAAGTCCGTAGTTAAGTTTTCATATCGTAGAATTAAAATTAAAAAAAAAAAAAAAGTAAACCATGGACATTCGATTACAATAAAATGTAATGCAAATATGTAGGTATGTATTGGGATAATATTTACAATGCAGGTGTTTGTGTGTTTGCTTGTTTTTGTATGTGCTCTAAAAATCAAAATTAAAATCTATAAATTATACATTTATATGAAATTTTTAAATGGTAAGGAAAAAATCACAAAAAATTCTTTACGTCGTTAAAAAGTCGGACGTTTTCGGACATAATTAAAAGTTCTCATACAATAACACAAATAAACAAACAAATAAGTTTACGCCTTATAAAGAAGAAGAGCATAACTAATCGATCGGGAAGCAATCGTATACAGGCTACAACACAAACAGAAAAAAAAAACGAAAACTTCATTTGCAAAAAGTGATCAGATCACTTTTCGTCGTGTGAATGTAGCTGTGAATGGTGAATGATGATGATGCAGATTTTTTTCCGATTTGTGGGCTATGGATATTTGTGCACGCGACTATGATGACTGACAGTATATGTATGTATATATGTGTGTATGTGTGTGTTGTGTTATTGCATATTATCTTAATGTTAACATTCAAACTCGTTGGCAGTGATTGCACTTAGATCCTTCATAAGGCCTTCAAGATTGGCCATCTCTTGATTTAGCTCTTCGGTGGAGGTACTTGGTGCCAGTCTTTGAATTTCATCGCTTGAGTGTGCGACAGAAGATCCACCCTGTAGGCGATTTGTTGGTGTGGCAACGGAAAATGATGGCTTCTTGTACGGTGATGGATTTTGCGGGCGAATAGTGACGGCTGGAGCTGAAAGGGTACAAAGAAAGAGAACAAAAAAGGGAAAAATTAAATAAAATTAATTATATATTTATATAACATTTTGTTTCTTGACTAGCATTTTAGTTAGTTAAGAGAAATTTAGAGAAAGAGGGCAGCTTCTAAATAATAGCCTACGTTCGATCTACATCCGTTTCCATGAAAGACCTAATCAAGGGATTATACCAATTAGACGAAGGTTAGGTTAGGTTAGGTTGCGGTGGCAGCTAATGCTCACTTAGACCATTCGCGGTCCATTGTGTTACCACATGATCTCATACCTTTCCCCTTTTCAGAAGGTCCATTCAGAGCTCTTAATGAATCGGAGTATATCGCACACTCTGCCGTTTTCGAGATCAGATCAAGTTTCAGTGTCGCGATAGGACTCCATACCTCTGCCCTTTCCTTCCGGTAGCAGCTGGAGAGTCGTACAACGTCTAGCTAACTCGTCCTCCTTCTCGTAATCTTCCATTAAGATAGTACATTATGCTTCAGCCAAATCATAACCTCTTCAATTGCTATCACCTCAGCCTGGTATATGCTGTAGCGATCAGGTAGACGGACAGAGATGCTTACTTTTAGCTTGGCACAGAAGACTTCTGCTCCTACTTTACCGTCTAGCTTAGAGCCATCTGTGAAAAACTGTATTGTTTCATTATCGGTTACGGATCCACTCTTCCAGTCTTCTCTGGAGGGTATTGTTGTCCGAAAACCTTTTTGAAAGCTTATGTAATCAAGTTTCGTCAGCTCTTGCTTTAGCGATTTAGTTATGGTGGAGTGCCCCTTTTGAAGACTTCTCCACTGATTGATAGCTAACAGTCGCGTAGCTGTAGTTGCTGCTTTGCCAAATATATCTAGTGGGATAAGGTGGAGCCGAGTTGGTGTAGATATCAGCGCCCCGCTAAAAGGCATACATGCCGCTCTTTGTACCTTCCCCAATACACTTTTATACGTGGTTTTTTCCGTAGCTGGCCACCATACGCTTACCCCGTACAGTAGTATTGGTCTCACTCATGAGTATAAAGCAATATTCGCTTTATTTACTTGTTCTATTATATTAGATTTCCAGCTTAGTCCCAAGCAATCTTGCTTTAGGGGGTACCATTTAGTGTTGGCGGATCAATTGTTGGAATTTTATATTTCCTGGTGAAAAGGACAAGCTCTGTCTTATTCGGGTTGACGCCGACTTTAACGATTAATAGGGCATTTTGCTAAACCTTCTTAATTGTTCTGAGCAGCTAACGCTACATCATCGGCATACGCTACCACTTTTATCCCCCACCTTCCAGTTTCAACAATAATTCGTTGATTACTATATTCCAGAGGAGAGGGGATAATACATCTCTCATTGCGGTGTTCCTCTAACTGCCTGCTTCTTTAAGATGAAACCCCCAGCTCCGCACTTATAATCCTGCCTAGAAGCATATGATTAATTAGTCTGCTTATAGGGTAGTCCACCTCTAGGCCTGACAGTCCTTTACAGATTGCCTCTGTTTTAACATTATTGAACGCACCTTCGATGTCCAAGAATGCTACTAGTGTATACTTCTGGGATTATATTGATTTCTCAATTGTGCTTAATAAGGTGTGTAAGGCTGTGTCCACAGACTTTTCCTTGCAGTAAGCATGTTGGGACTTTGCCCAACTGCTAGGTTTTAGCTTAGCCCTTATATGAACATCTATCAGTCTTTCCAAAGTTTGCTGAAGAAGAGATAGAAGAAGAGTTATAGGTCTCAGGCCTTTTGGATAGCCATGTGAGCTTCCCGCCTTCGGTATAAAAACTACGTTGACTTCCTTCCGAGCCCTAGGAATGTATGTCAGCTTGATACACCCTATGAAAATTGCCTCTAACCATGGGAGTATCCACTCCGAGTTATTCTGAATTTCCGCAGTGATTAGACGAATAAATTGAATAAATCTAGATTATATGCATCAATGCGGAGTCGTTAAAAGAAAAAAAAGTTTTTTTTCGGGAAAAGAAGAAGTAACCTTTCATAAAAAATAAGGAAGAAAACACAGTCTGCGTGTTAAACCGCGATGAAGATCAACATTGCATGGCATTGTCAGGTAGAACGAACCAATTCACATAGACGATAGCATACAAAGTTTCCGTCCACCTGACCAAGGTGAAATGAGGATTTCAATTTATCGAAACTAAATAATAACATAATCGAAAAAGTCGATAGAGGACAATTTCTATAGTTATATTGATTAAAATGAAAGCCAAGATATTAGAATTCTACAGGGGTTTACGCGAACGCAGTGTGCGCCCGATGCCCGATCACAGTAAGCTTAGAACTGAACTTCGATTCAAACTTTAAACAATGCCAACCCACACAACTTTTACTTTAGTTCAGCCATAGAAAAATAAAGAGCGTTTTTCTTTAAGAAGAAGTTACTCAAATTCATAATTGCAATTGCGAAAGTGTTTCAGATTTCACACAGACAATTCACCGTAAGGTTTTTCTCCCGAACGCGTCTAAGAGGTCAGAGTGTTTTTGGCTAAGCACCCAAGTGCTGGATCGTACGTGTATGACCATTGTCTTTTATAGCAGCATACTATAGTCTTGGCAGACAGTTTTGTTGGATTTAAGCAACCGTGCCTACTTCAAATTCGCGCTCCACTATTTTAATTGCGGGACCAATGTTGAATCTTCTACTTGCAGACGTGGCCACCATGCACTTTGTTTTGCTCTCATTTATGTGCAGCCCCAGATTTCGTGCCAGCTCTTGGGTTTCTACCAACGATTTCAATATCATCTCCAACGCCAGGTTGAAGAGGACGCAGGCCAGTCCATCCCCTTGATGCTGAATGGGCTTGATAGTGATCCGGATATTTTTACTTGGCTTACAGCATTGGTTATGGTCAACCTACATAGTCGTGTCAGTTTATTTGGGATGCCGAATTCTCTCATGGCTTTATAAAGTTCTACTCTGGCTATGCTATCATAGGCGGCTTTAAAGTCTTTGGGGGAACATCCGCGCCTGGTGCGGTCCTCGCTCTCTATACTGTTCTAGTTCACGGACGAGATTCTTCTCCCAGGCTGCTTTCTTTCGCCGGTGAACTATTTTTTCATATCTTCTGAGCTCTTTGTATTCATCTTCGCGTGCCCGCCTTCTATAAGATTGTTGCATTGCTGGGTACGCAACATTTTTAGGTTCATTCGCTAGCCTACATTCGTCATCGAACCAGTCGTTCCGATCTCTACGACTACTGCCTAAGATGGAGTCAGTATTACTAATGACAGTGTTCTTAAGACGTGTCCATTTCTCTTCTACGCCCGGCATCTCAGCCCCAGGACTTACTCTCCCTGCTTTAGGGCGAGTCCTATCGCTTGACCGTAGTTGTTTCTGGTCTCTTTGTTGCGAAGGGCAGCCGTGTTGACTCGAATCTGATTCGCGGATGCAGTGTTTCGTGATGATGCAATCCGCGCTCGGATCGTTCGTACCGTCATCAGGTTCGGGTTGTGGTGTCGGTCTATCAACTCGTGGTCTATCTGGTTGCGAGTGGCTCCATCAGGAGATACCCAGTGGCTTTGTGGATATTTTTACGCGCACACCTTGTACGCGCAACGACCAAATTATTGCTTGCTGCCATCTTTATGACTCATTGTCATTAGTGTTCTGGTGTAAGCTATGAGTGCCAATGTACTGCCTGAATACTGTCTCCCTACCTATTTTGGCATTCATATCCCCCAGAATGATTTTTACGTCATACTGAGGACAGGCATGGCGTTGCCGTACGACTGATTCAATAAATTCTTCTTTTCCATCATGTAGGTGTGTGAACTTTTATGAGGGTTAATATTTTTAAATTTGCCCCGCACGCGAAGGGTGCATAGCCGTTCATTTACTGCTTTAAAGTCGATAACGGTGGGTTTCATTATTTTGCTGACTAGAAACCCCACCCCGAGCACATGATGTCTTACATGACAGCTGTAATATATGTCATATTCTGATTTTTGTAAGACACTATTCCCGGTCCACCGCATCTCTTGGATTGCTCTTATGTCAGCATTATATTTAGACAGGGTATCGGCTAGCTGCTGTGCAACTCGAGTTCTGTACAGTAAGCGTACGTTCCATGAGAAAATTCTTAAATCGTTTAGCCGTTTTCGTTGCCGTGGTCGTCGTCGTCCATCAGTGTATCCGAGGTTGATTTGGGGTTCCGTAATGAGGTTTTTTTTACGGGCGCGCCAACCTTACTTTGAAGGGACTAGCCCGATAATTTCGCTTTTTCTATACTGGAGGAAAATTACCAGCGGCCACCCCGTGAATGTTTGATCGCAATTCCACCAGTCAGAGATAGTGGCGGCCACATGCGTTTCTGAAGCATTCTGTGTTATTCGCCCTACTCTGGTGATGGCTGACCATCCCTATAAGATCATACCTTGCGTATTGTGTAAACGCCTAAAGTCACTCTACAACAAACTGATTACTCCCTTCATTTACCCTATTCACTTAGGCGCATTTGGATTTGCACTTAATCCGGTAGCTGCAACAACACCAAAGAACAAAGAAAGATCGTTGGCCACTAAATGACACTTGGGTCAGTTATTTGCCCACAAGTTATAGACGTTTCACGAATTTGGGCTTTGCACGCTTTAATAAAAATTCAAAATAATGATTTGATAAAAAGTAATGCTGGCTTTAACCTTATTTCAATTCATCCCTTAAACCGAACAAAACTTATTTGTTACCCAATCGCCTTCTACGGCGAGGTGACTTAATTTTACAAAAAGCAATTATTATAATTACAACAAACTAATTAGAAATTATAATATTTTTTTGGAACTTTTAAAACTATGCTAGTTGGTAAGCGTTACTTTAACTCCTCAGCGGAGGGCAAAAAGCAATATTTCCTCTAATGGGCCGGTATAGCAAGGAAATATTAAAATGTGCTGTGCTTTTGGATCTTGGCCATTGAACAGCTGATAAACGAGGTTAACCGGTTATACTTGATTCGTGCTTACTCGTGCAATCAATAATCAATATTTCCTGATAGAGCCCCAAACGACAGAACGCCGTAATTTGGGTGGCATCCAATGGACTGAAGTGCAATGAAAATTAATTATTTTTAAGTGTAAAATATAGGTGATGAAAAAATAAACAAATAAAACGACAGCTCGCTACTACTTCTTCCTGTTACTGATCTAATTTTGACTTTAGCATCTGCACGAAAAACCTTTGGCCCCTATCTGCTTAAATAACTTACTGTGCTTATTCGATGAGGTAGACGCACCTGTTGGTGGTGGCGGTCCCGGAACACTAAAGCTCTTCAGTGGATGTCCACGTTTCGCGCTGTCCACAGTTGGCACACCGCCCGGGTACGCTGGATTACTGTAAAGAGACAGAGACAAGAAGGCACAAGGCATTTCAAATATGTACATAGGTAAAGGATTTATTATTTAAAAATCTTTTACATTATTAAAATCTTAATACAAGTAATTTTTTTTAAATTAAAACAAGGCAGACACAAGAAACATCCACATTAGCACCACCACCACGCCCGAAACTGTAACGCAAATAGCTGCTATCTTCGCCTTCGCCTTCTGAGCCGCTTGATTTTTTTTTGATCCCTTGCGATTTGTCTGTATGGTTTCTTTTGCTCCTCAGACATTCCGTTCCATATATTACCAGCAGTTTTCGCCAGTCGAACTGAATTGCGTCCGAGATTTCCCTGTTGCATTTCATCGTGGGCTTTCATCCGTACTTCGGCAAGGAATTGGAAAAATGGATTTCTTGACGCGGTCGATTTAAAAGTACGTTCGACCTGCCGCTCCAGCGTACTCGGACTAAACGTTACGCGTGTTCGCCGACGAATTGGCTGCACTAATGTGGTAAATATTTCGTAACATTTCTCCAAAATCTTTGACATTTTTCACAAGAAAATTTATAAATTTTTAAATAATTAACAACAACAAAGCTTGATAGCAAAAAATAAGTCGTAATCTTCATAGAAAAAATAAATCATTTTGTTGAGTGTCTAAGCTCATTAAATATTAGATCGGTGTCTTAACAAAACCGTTAAAAACATAAAGCACTGTTCTTCGAGCACTGTCACAACTTAAAAAATCTAAATTTTTAGTTGTACTTGTAGCTGTAGGAGGTATGTCTAAAGCCATATCTACATGGAAGAATAACGTCACAAGGCGATTTGGAAAATTAGCCCCTTGAGAGCAAAAGTGTCATTGTTCTGTTAATATGATTTTGTTTCTCCGGCGGAGCAATGTCACTTTTGAGTTGTAGTGACTCTAATAGAAAAACGACACATAACGAAAGTATTTAAATTTTGCCTTGAGGTTATCGCAGTTACATTCATCATCATATTTGGCTATACAACCGGTCCAGTCGTGGCCTCCCGCAAAAAGGCTTTCCACCGGTCCCGATTTCGAGCCGATGTCATCCACTTTGCCATCAATAAACTCTGGACGTCCTGGTCTACACCAGACTTCCAGCGTAGGCTTGGCCGGCCTCGCTGTCGTGTTCCATAAATCCTACCGCAAAGGACTTCCCAAGCAGACTCCTCTTCGCTTATGCAAGCTAGGTGTCCTGCCCACCGGAGCCTACCGAGCTTAATTTTCTTCACGATGTCGACATCGCGATAACGCTCGTAGATCTCATCATTATAGAGTCTCCGGAATAGTCTTTCCTCACATACGGGTCAAGAATTCTCCGTAAGACTTTTCTCTCGAACGCGGCTAAGAGGTCAGAATGCTTTTTTCCTAAGCACCCTAGTCTCGGATCCATATGTAAGTACTGGTATGACCATTGTCTTATATACCACCAGCTATGGTTAAATTCCTGGATTTGAAGAGTCTTGACAGACAAAAGTAGGCTTTTCTGGTTCCATGCTGTTATCTGCTGCTACAGTTGACCCGAGATAGTTAAAGGATTGCAATACATACATCAAATTCACGCTCCACTATTTGAATTGAAGGACCAATGTTGGATCTTCTACTCGCAGACGTGGCCACCATGTGCTTTGTTTTGCTCTCATTTATGTGCAGCCCCAAAATTCGGGCCACCCGCTCGATCTGGATAAAAGCTTCCTGTACAGCTCTGTGTAAGCCAGTATCGGAATGGACTTCTAGAGGATTGTTCCTCTCGCCGGTACGTCAGTGCGATGAATTGATTTGTCTCTTCGCGGAACATACGAATATTGGATTTGATATGCCTGGGTGGTGTGTTGAGGGTGAGCAGTTCACGGTTCGGGTGATCGGGATTGTGGCATGCCAGTAGGAGTTGTTTGGCGAGAAGCTCGTCGTGCTCTTTAACTTGTAGTATTTGGGTTTCTTGATGGAAATGGTCCTCATGTGATATGCGGTGGCAACCAGTGATGCTGCGAAGATGGGTGCCGCATAGTTAAGGACCGATCTGCCAAGCGCTTGATATGTAGTACGAAGGGTTCTTTTGTCCTTACCCCAGGTACTGCCCGCTAGGGAATTGAGAACTTTATTTCTGGACATGATTCGTTTATTGATGTTTCCCGAATGAGTCGAAAATGTCAGCATATTGTCGAATGTGACTCCCAAGATCTTTGGATGTTTGATTGTAGGGATTGTCCTGCCGTGTATCGATATGTCGAGCTGTAGGTTGACTTCTTTGGTTTAGGTGGTGAAGAGTGTAGCGGACGATTTTTCTGGAGACGGGATTAGATTTCGACTGGTAAAAAATCTTCTAGTATATCGAGGTCTTGCTTGATTTGACTCCGGTAGTTGGTGCAGGGAGTTTTGCCATGTGGTGGTTGAAGAGAGTCGGTGAGAGGACCCCTCTTTCGAGTACACCTTGCTTAACTTTCCTGTATAGCGATTTGTTGTTACGGAATTCGACGTAAGATTTCCTACCATTAAGGTAGTTGGTAAGCCATCGTTACGTGGTTTTGGAAAGCTGTGACTCTAGGATGTCCTGTAGTAAGATGCCTAGGTCAACGGTGTCGAATTCCTTAGATAGGTCCAGTGCAACAAGGACAGTACAATCACAGGGACGCTGTTGGTTAAGTCTTTGCGAGATGAGTGTTGTGATCTCGGAAAGGGCTATGATTGTGCTACGTAGTAGTATAGCTTCTAGTATTTTCGTTGTTGGAGACAGGAGAGAAATTGGACGATACGCGGGGAATAATTCTGCCCGTTTTCCAAGGGTCAGGGAAGGCCAATGTTTTAAGTGAAAGGTTGGAGATTTGAGTGAGGTAAGTGATAACTCTTGAGCCTAGATGTTTGAGCATAATCGCTGCGATTTCATCCGATCCAATGGCTTTGGAGGGTTTTGCATTGCGTATGGCTGATTCGACTTCGGAGGAAAGTAGAATATGTGAGGTGTTGTCGTGGTCAAGGCTGTGCAATTTTCTGACAGAAGTTCGCTTCCTCTTCTTACAGGCGGTAAGTGTTCTATAAACTGGCGACAGAAGATTGAGGAACACTTCCTGGGGCAGTCTTGATGTGTGCTGTTGAAGGTGATGGCTTTTAGGACTCTACGTCTGGTGGTGTTGGAGAGATCCTTGATGGTGGGCCAAAGTTTATTTGAGCCCCCGTCACAAGATTGAAGGTTCTCCAGCCATTTAGTTCGCCTGTGTTGGTTGACTAGGAGATCAATCCCGTGATTTAGTAGGTCGATACTGGTGTTCGCGGGGTAGATGCTGCGAATATGATCACGTTCGTTAGCGAGCTGGATTGCTTTTGGTGGAAATTTAGGCCTCAGTATAGGGATTCTGCCGGCTGGAATAAAACGGGCAGCTGCTCGGATGACGATCTGGCGGAAGATACTTTCACCTTAAATTGCGTTGGTGGGGGGTGATAACTGTCCCAATTGCCTGTCGACAAACCTCGTGAAACTTGGCCAGTCCGCCTTGGCGTAATTGACAAATGTGCGTTTATCCGCAGATACATAGTCATCGGCTTTATCCACGGTGATATGGTTCCCCAGGATGCACAGGCTAATGCTAATAAAGAGTCGCGCACTATGCTGATGTCTGGGGAGCTGGAACAGGTGGCACAGATCCTGGTGGGTGAGTTTTCATTGATGGTACCAAAGTTTGACTAATCTATTTGCTCAGCAATATGCGTGCCGCGACGATCGTTCCCTAGATTAGAGTGCCAGCAATCATGGTGGGAATTGAAATCCCCAACAATCAGGTGGTTACCATCTTCTAGTAGATGTTCTAAAGAAGGAAGTTAGCCCGATGTTCAGTATGTAGTTGGAGGAATATAGACATTTGTTATTTCGATTAGGGTGTCGTTGGACTTGACTGCAATAGTTTGTGTTTCGAGATGTGGATCGGATGTGGTGGGTGCCAGTATTGGCATGTGTCTGTAGTTTACCGAGTTGTGCACGATGAACGCAAGACCTCCTCCGCATCCACTGTTTGTGTAATTTGCTCCTCTATGGAAAATGGAAAAAACGTTTGGAGTGAACGAATTGTAGTTGATTGTTGACATTCTTTGGCCAGGAGAATCCTGGGTTGATTCCGGGACCAAGACCCAAATGTCGTGAGAATCAATACTAATACCAATCAGTCTATCAGCATTACTGTTAAAGACACTAGAAAGACTGATCGATATCTACATACGTATACGCATTGACAAAAGACTCCTGTCTATAGATCAGAACGCGTATTGTAAAGGCAAGTCTATAGAAACACCTCTGCACACAGTATTGAATATTCCCTTCACTACAAGGAGTACACAATGGTAGTATTCCTAACATTGAAGGCGCTTTCAACAACGTTAGCATATCCGCGATTACGGATGTACTGTTGACTTTGAGGGTAGACGACTCGCTTGGCGAATTGATTAATTTTCTGCTCACAATTCGGATTATTAAATCAAAGCTGGGCGTGTCGTCTTCCAGAAGATCTGTCTGCAGATGAATACCGCAAGGTGGAGTCCTGTCCCCCCTTCTATGGAACTTAGCGGTGAATGAAAAAGAAAGAGCCGTAGGTGGTGGTGAATCGCTGAAAATCCAATTAAAGTCGACTTTTATGTTCATAATACCGAAATATCACAATTCCCGTTGCTACTTCACAGTTAAATAAAATTGAATTATAGTTTTTTTGCAATTTTTTGCAGTAAAAGTTTGCAATATTCGCATTTTACGGGAACGGTTTTTGAAGTAAAATTCGTTAAATTCGTATTATTTGAAACGCATTCTTGCGTACGGGAACACCTTTATTATCATATTTCTATCTTTCTTTGATCAAAGAAATAATTGAAATAATGGCCACAAGACATGAAGAGAGATGGGGGAGTCGTGTGTGTGTGTCTGTGTCAAACTATATTCGACTTTCAAGAATTTACCTGTAATTTCCCTCATAGCCGTATGGATGCTCTGGCGTTTGCGCCAAAGAATTATTCTGCGGTTGCGACAGACTCTGCTGGGACAATGTCGTATCGACATTAATGTGCGGTCGATTTGGAATGTTGTATTGTGTGCGAGGGTATTGTGGCCGTTCCATTGTTGAATTCATTGAGGTTGCTAAATGAAAGATGTGGGATTGAAATGTTTATTGCTAATTTACGCAAAATAATTCAAGATAAACTTACTCATATATCCAGGTACGTATGACCGTTTGTCCAGCGAATTTGTTACATGTGGCGGCACAGGTGCCTCCACGTCGTACTCGTGAACAACTGATCTGGGTAGTGTTAAGGCACCACTGCTGGAAGCGCCATCACTGCATACTGAATGAAAATATGTAAAAATTTAAATTTAATTTTCGTCAAAATAGGACGGTAGGAAGATGATACGATGTAGCCTGTAAGCCTTATTCGTAGTAGGGAGAAAAGTTTACGGTTTTCAATGAAATGATTGCAAATGCGAGATAATTTCGCCTACGACCAAAAAATGGAGGCAAAATTACAAAACTACAAAACGTGCATCGATTCTCAAGACAATTGGGGCTTCGTCCCGGAATCGACCTATGATTCTCTTGGTCAAAGAATGTCAACAATCGACTACAATTCGTTCACTCCAAACGTTTTTTCCTTAGTGGAGCAAATAACGCTGGCATCCTTGCTCCGCATACTAATCCTACTAGCCGGCATCGATCCGAATCCAGGTCCTCGGATCTGGACATGCTTCGTATGCAACACAAGGATAAATAGAAACATCTCATCAGTTAAGTGCAACAACTGCGGACACTGGTGCCAGTTCCGACGATGCTCAGGTCTAGTCAACATCAGAGACTGAAATCGGAGTTTCATTGCGGAATGCTGCAGGGCACGAGTTCAGACAACCAACAACGCCACTACCTGGCACTGCTCAGTGTGCCTAAAGCCGTATACACGGCAATGCCTTTTCCGTCAAATGCCATGGCTCTGAGAACTGGTGTCATCTAGCCCTGGACTTAATAACAGTCATCAATTTGTAACGGCTTACGGGGAAAAGTAACAGAAATAATCAACTATATTAAGCACCATGGGAGCTTTATTGCTGCCATACAAAAAACAAACCTCACCCCCTCCTGCTTTCTATTCAGAAGCACCAATTACATCATCATACGCAAGGAAAGAAACAGTGAATGTGGTGGAGGTCTTGCGTTCATCGTGCACAACTGGGTGAACTACAGACTCCAATACCAGCACACAACTCACCCGATCCACATCTCGAAACACAACCTATTGCAGTCAAGTCCAACGACACCCTAATCGAAATAACAAATGTCTATATTCCTCCAACTTCATGCTGCACATCCGGCTACCTTCCTTCTTTAAAACATCTACTAACAAATGGTAGCCGAATGATTGTTGGAGATTTCAACGCCCACCATGATTGCTGGCACTCTAATCGTCGCGGCACGAGCAAATCGATGAGTCAAACTTTGGTACCATCAATGAAAACTCACCCACCAGTATCTGTGCCACCTGTTCCAGCTCCCCAGACATCAGCATAGTGAGCGACTCTTTATTAGCCTGTACCTCCTGCAGAACAGACATAGCGTTAAACACCAACCATATCCCGATCATCATCACCGTGGATAAAGCCGATGATTTTGTGCGGATAAACGCGCATTTGTCAACTAAGCCAAGGCGGACTGGCCAAGTTTCACGAGGTTTGTCGACAGACAATTGGGACAGTTACCACCCTCCACCAACACAATTTCAGGTGAAAGGATCTTCCGCCGGATCGTCATCAGAGCAGCTGCCAGTTTCATTCCAGCCGGCAGAATCCCTATACTTAGGCCTAACTTCTCAGCAGAAGCAGTCCAGCTCGCTAACGAACGTGATCATATTCGCAGCATCAACCCCGCGAACACCAGAATCGACCTACTCAACGCCTACCTCGATATACTAGAAGACTTTTTTACCAGTCGAAATCTAATCCCATCTCCAGAAAAATAGTCCGCTACACTTTTCACCACCTGGATCAAGAAAGTCAACATACAGCTCGACATCTCGATACACGGCAGGACAATCCCTACAATCAAACATCCAAAGATATTGGGAGTCACATTCGACAATCTGCTGACATTTTCGACTCATTCGGGAAACATTAATAAACGAGTCATGTCCAGAAATAAAGTCCTCAAATCCCTAGCGGGCAGTACATGGGGTAAGGACAAAAAAAACCCTTCGTACCACATATCAAGCAGATTCAGATCGGTCCTTAACTATGCATCACCCATCTGGACACCTCGCCTCTGCCACACACAATGGCAGAAGCTTCAATCCTGTCAGAATGCTGCTCTTCGCATCATCACTGGTAGGCACCGCATGTCACATGAGGACCATCTCCATCAAGAAACCAAATGCTTAAAGTGAAAGAGCACAACGAGCTTCTCGCCAAACAATTCCTACTGGCATGCCACTAATCCGATCACCCGAATCGTGACCTGCTCACCCTCAACACACCACCCAGGCATATCCGATCCGATATTCGTATGTTTCGCGAAGAGACAAACCAATTCATTGCACACACACCTCTAGATCCAGCAGACTATAAAGCAGCCCTAAATGCAATTCATCAAGCGTCAGTCAGAGCCGCACTAGATGATCGCCACAATAAAATTGTGTTGGAATGTCGCCCCCCCCCCACAATACATCAAACCTCCCCAGACAAACCAGATCAACCCTGGCACAACTGAGATCAGGATGGAGCTCTTTCCTGAATACCTACATACACCGCTTACGTGACAGCATCGTGGTGCATCACCACAAAACACAGCTCATCTATTCAGCTGCCCGTCCCATCCGACGTTACTCACACCGCTATCCCTATGGACACAGCCTGTCGAAGCAGCCGCATTTCTGCGCCTGGACTGTTCCGACAGCTACACAAACATTATAATCCAACGTTTGGACTAACACTAATTAATAGTTGCTACAACAACCACAACAACAAAACGTGCATGCAAAACCAAAATAAAGCAAATGCAAGCAGTGGATCCAAGTTATCCAATTTCAAACCTGTTGCTGAGTTGAAAGAAGTCAGGCTATCACTTGACATTTATATTAACAACGAAACCATCCTTACAGTTAATAACCCCAAAATTTTAGGAGTCATATTCGACAACATCCTTACCTTCTGTAGTCACGCAAAAAATATTTGCAGTTGTACTAGGGTTCTAAGAGCCCTAGCCGGAACCGCATAGTAGAGAAAGTTATTGGCCCATCAATAATTAACTACGCCATCCCATCTGGATGTCATTTTAAGTGTTACACAATGGAACAATATTCAGTCCAGACAAAATACAGCCCTTCGCATCGCAACTGGGTGCCACCCCATTACTATCCCTGATCATCTTCATGACGAAACGTCCATGCTCTTCGTCAGGAAACACAATGAACTGTTGTCAGAACAGCTCTTGTTAGCCTGGCACAACCCCGCACACTCAGTTCACATCACTGTCAGTGATATGCCTCCACGTTGCATACGTCAAGACATCAGGACGTATAGAATCCCACCACCGTCCGTTCAGCCTCTAATATTGTACACTATGATACAGTCTCTGCAGCAGTCTCCTCAAGTAAGGTTAATAGGGTAATTGGTACACACACCCTCCCATAAATAGTAATGAAAAGTCCCTGTACCTTATCACTAATGTCCCTTCTTTCAAAGATTCGTATTCGGTATTCATCGCGTCCTTGTAGGTGCACGTATAATCTAAATTTTTAGCAAGAAAAAGCACGCAACGCAAAAGCACGTAGGGGTCGTAGTTATTTTTACGACATTTTGAGGAACGAGCCATCACGGGACCGGTTAAGAGATTTTTTGCGGGCCGGGACCCGGTTGTAGAGCTAAATATGATGATGATTTTTTCTATATACGGTATTAAGGCACAAGCCCTATGGCCTATTGCCTATGCTAGGAAAAGACTACATAATTTTATTCTCACCTGGCGTTGAATTGTGCAGCGTCTTGTCTATGTTTTTAAGTTCCATCTGATCGTGATGGATCCATAGATCTGGTGGCTTCGGAACTCCAACATTATTCTTCTGATAACTGGAAAAAAGAGTGGAGTCGTTTAGTTAAGAACAACAATAATAAAAAGAACAACAACGCTCACACCAACAAGCGCAATCTATCCCGACCAACAACATTCACTAACCTCTTTTTGTTATGTTCCGGCGAGCTCTGTGGTTTTTTGCGACAGAGAATCACAATTACAGCAACCACAATAAAAAGCACAACTGCCGTCCCGAAAATTATCATATAAATGATCATTTCATTGTTCAGTCCTTTCGAGATAGTATTCGGCTCTTGCATGAGCACTGCGCCCCCGGTTGTGTGAGAGACAAGTGCCGAGAATGGAGCATTCCCTTTGACAGTTCGCGCTTGCACCTTAAAGTAGTACGTCGTATATGGCTTAAGGTTACTCAGCAGCATCATGTTCTCATCGCCGACAAATCCCTCGATGGCCCATTCACGATCGCGTTTGGTTGTGTCCGTTGTATAGTATATGCTGTAGCCAGTCACCTGACCTATGCTATGTTTCGGTGGAAGCCACTGTAGGATGACACTTTGTGGGTTCGTCTCATCAGGACGAACAGACAACTCTCTCGGTGGGGATATTGGAATGTTCTGGTATGTCGAATTGAGGACAGACATTGACCATGCCGATTCACGGCGTCCCTTGACAACCTTGACAGCAAACTCGTACTGTGTGTTCGGACGCAGTTCGTTGAGCATGCAATTCAAGTCCGTTGTATTGTGGTATTTGTAACGATTCGAACTGGAGATGCCGTAGCGGACGGTGTAATGACGATTGTCGATGACATGTTGATTTTTACTCAGCGTCGTGTCGATCCAATAGACAACAATTGACGACGAGGACATAGTAATGGCGCGCAGGCCGACAGGAACCTCGAGTGGCACGGGTATGTCCATAGGCTCCTCATCGCGAGTCTTGATATTATCATAAATTGGCGGTCCGTCGCCCTTTATATTTCGCGCTCGCAGCGAGACTACATACTCGCTGTTCGGTTCGAGGTTTTTCAAAACATAGAAACGATCGCTTTCGCTTAGCTCAAAGGTGTTCTCATCGGGAATGCCTTTGCCCCAACCGAGGACGTAGCTACGGATTTTAATTTCATGCTGAACCGGTGGACCCCAATGCAGGGTAATACTTTCAGCACCGGGATGTGTTCGAATCCATACCGGCTTGCCGGGCACTTGCGTTTCATCGAGATCATTCTCCAGCGTGACAACGCGATACCATTCGGTAAATGGTCCCGACCCATTCACTGTCATTGCAGCGATTTTCACTTGGTACTCTGAATGACGATCCAAGCCATTCAGCTCGAAGTAGCGAATATTCGCTGGTGTACTTTTAACCTGCGGTGCTTCCTTCAATTTACGGTAGCGAATCTTGTAACCGGTGATTTGGCCGTTGCGCTCTTCCTCGGAAGGCGGCTCCCAATGGACAGTAATCGACTGTGGAAAAAAGGCGATCAAAATGACATTTTTCTACGTAAACTAAGAAGCACTTACCGTTGAGCTGGTCACCTCGAGTGTAACATTATTCGGTGGCTCCGACGGTGTTGAAGAGAATGTTTTCACTTTGATCTCGTTGGATGGATCACCCATGCCGTTCTGATTAAACGGCACCACAGTGATCGTGTAGTCTGTGTACGGGCGAAGTTCGTTAAGAAGTGCTTCATGTGATGTGCTGTCTGCGTACATTTCAGCACCACTGTCATTCTGCAATTGTGTGAAACACAAAAAAAAATATTATCTGTTAGAAACTGTTGGAGAAAAACCAACGCACCTCCGAGTAGTAAATGCGATATTTCGAAATGACTCCATTTGTTACAGTTGGTGTTTCCCATTTGACGAAAATCTCTTTGTGATTGCGGGCGAAACCTTCGACACTACGCGGTGGACCGGCGATATTCTCTTCTGGTTGGGTACTGACTTCAAGAATCTGCAGAGAGAAATTTATGAGATGTAATAGAGTCAAGCAGATAAAAGCCTACCTGTGATGACTCGCCGAGCCCAAAGTTACTATTGCCAACAACTCGGAATTGATACGTCCTGCCTGGCAGCAATGACTGGATGTTCACTTGTTGATCGTCGTGTGATTTTGTGATGATTTTTTGCTCTCTGAAAGTGAAAGTGAACATTGGGTGTAAAAGGTACCGTCGTGAGAAAAAGATTTTTGAAGAAATTTGGCATTACAATTCAATTCAATGTCAAAATACCAAGACAACAACCAAAACAGTTGTTCGATCAACAAGTGCGAAGTGCAGTGTGTGGTTCCCTGTACCCCATCCTCAACAGCGCAGCTAAAGAACTTATTGAAACATAACAGTCGTATGTTTTGCATGTGGCAGTTTGATGATCGTAATCTTTAGCAATTAGGATAACGGATTGTGAGCGTTTGTTTCTTCTGGTGATTTAACTCATTTTGTCGTGAATACATAACACTGGCGACAATTTGTGTTAATAATCCATTTTGGGACATCCACTTCTCTCAATTCGGTTAAAAGAAGCGGTAAGTTGTGATTTGTGTGTTTGTTTTTTTTTGTTATGTGTGATTTCAGAGGAGATCTCAGCCACATACGTGGGCTGAGAACGAATTCTTTCGCTGTGTTTAACTATGTACATGTCCACAGGCCAGCAATTCTGGCACTGAATGAAATTCAGGTATTTGATAATTCTGATGCATCGGAATTTAACCTGCCTAGGTATAGCTTGGTGCCAATTAGACAGTGTTTCAACTCAGAGCGAGTTTGATACACTGTCTGATTCAATCTTAAGAATTGACACAAAACATCGTAAAAATGAAATCGTTATTGCGGGCGATTGCAATGTACACAATTCTGGTGGCTTCGCCATTCTGGCCAGTAATTTTTTACTAATAATTATGTGAGGTGACGAATCTTAGTTCTATGCGTATGAGCCCGAAACTAAACCGCAGTCAACGGTAGGTAGTCCACAAAAGTTGTTCGCGCATGAAGCAAATGGTTGTCTGTTTTTTTCGGACAAACTGGACATGTCGCAACCGTGGATGACGGATCATTCTCCTCGACGACAATGCGAGCTATCACTTATCGGCACAAGCAACTGAATATTTGAGCAGTCAAAACATCAAATCAATGAGTCATCATCCGCCGCATAGTCCTGATTTGGCACCCAATGACTTCTTTTTATTCCCGCAAATCATAAATAAATTGCGAGGTCAACATTTTTCGACACCTAAAGAAGAGGTTGATGCGTTCAAAGTGCATGTTTTGGAGGAGGTACCTAAACCGGAGTGGAAAAGTGTTTCGAAATTTAGTTCAATCGCATGCAAATGTGTATTGATCTTCACGGAGAATATTTTCAAAAACAATAAAGCCGTTTTCGATAAATAAATATTTGTTGTTGTTCTCTAATCCCGAAAAAAAGGATAAAAGGATATGTATTAATATAACAGAAATAATAGATATCTACAACTAGACTTTAAAAGTTGATTTAGTAAACTTTTTGCTCGGTTGGCTCGTTAGGGAGGTTTTAAATACTATAACGCCTACTTATAGAGACAGTGCATTGGTGAAGAAGTGGTAAAGAAAAGAAATACCTACAAGTTTCTAATAGATCTCTTTCGCTGTAGGGGAATTTCCGAAATCTTATACTCTCGTTTAACTCTTTTAAACGAGTTCTATTACCAGCATGTAAATTTGATAAGAGTACTCTGTTATGTTATATATTAAAAATGTATTTTATAGAAAAGTCCCATATTAGACGGTTTCAACAATTCGCAGAACCAGAAATGATAGCACTGCTCTACACGCGGTGTAAAGCAAAATACAAAAATTTCCATTTCGGCATTTTGCCATTAAATGTACAAGATAAGTCGCTTTATACACCCTAAGTAGAAAATTGCCATTATTGTTTTTATATCAACTTTTTGCCAAAAAGAGTTGGGAGAAAGTGGAAATTCTAATACAGACAGAATAGTTTGCTTCTAAGAATGAGATGAGACGAGAGTGGAAGACACCGCCGTTTTTAATATTGCCTGCTGCCAAATACGAGTACAAAACGAAAACGAATTTTTTCACTTTCACTACCATACATATATCCGGAATCCTGAAGAATGTACTCGTAAAAAAATAGTCTTAACTGATATTGGGTTTGGATGATAATTTCTGACAAGATTTATTTACACAAAATATTCTGGTAAAGATGTTCGTTAGAGATACGGTTTGGCCAGAAAACCCTTTGTTATCTTTTTGTGATAGAAGCGGTCACCTTCCAGGTGTTTCACCCATACAACAGCACAGATTCAACATTTACACGGAACAGTCGCAGCTTTGTGCTTGAGCTGATCGCTGATTCGTTGAATTATTTCTTTTTTGATATTTGTTGTCTTTTTTTGTGATTTGTAAATGTTCATCCATCCAGGTCTGAGCTATGTTTAAAGTTTCAAGTCTCTAGCTCAATGGGAAGTTAGTTTAAAATCAATTACAAAATTCCGCCCACACAGACAGAAATACACGAAAGCGAGCTAATAAAAACGTTTTAAAAAAAAAACATGAAAATTCAAAATTTTCTTGTAAATTCTCTAATCGGAGATACACATGTGTATAAAACTTGAAAAAAAAAATCGGGCTTTTTTTATAAAATTTGTATAGGTGTCCCCGACCCCGGAGCCCGATAACATCCAAATTTTTATAAAAAGTGTTGTCCATCGGAGATACAGATCCGTATAAAATTTGAAGAAAATCGGGGGTACATTTTGTAAAAAATTTGTATGAGAGCCCTCCGAGGCCCGAGGTGCCCCAAATAGAAAGTATTGTCAGCGGAAATATACATGTGTGCAACATTTCAATAAAATCGGTCTTTGGGAAGTGGGATAAAAATTGATCACAAGATCTGACTAGCCAGCCAGCCAGTCAGTCCTCCAGCCACGGGCACGCGAAGTTAATATAGAGAATTTAAAAGGATAGCTCTAACTGTGAAACACATATTTTAAAACTTACATTAAATTCAGTTTTAAGTGATTCATTGTTTCTAAATACGAATGAATACGAAATTTTGGTACCCAACTACTTCACTATTTTATTAGAATTATAAATTGGTACTAACCTCTCGCTGTTGTTCATCTTGTAGTAGACCGTATAGGAGATAACTTCATCGGGATTCCTAGTCGGTTCCATCCAGCTAAGTGTGACAAAACGTGGCTTAACAATTTGCGCAATCAAATCTCTCGGTGATCCAGGTAAACGGGCTGCCAAGTCGGCGGCAATAACCGGTGCACTTCCGCCTATTAGTCCCCCGCCGCCGCCGTCGCTATTTTCAGCGCCATCTAAATCTGAGGAAGTAGGAGGATAGTTTCGTGTAGTTTTCGGTAGAGGAAGTGATGAGGCTTCCTGCGTACGAGTTGCAGGAACAGAGGGCAACGATGATGGCGATGAATTTTTCCCCTGACTTTGTTCAATGCCTTTTTTGTTTTTCCACGAGTTGAGAATTTTATTTGGATCGTCACCATGTTTGTAGGCGTTTATGAATTCTTCATTGCCCGACGGGTCGTCATAGTCGTCGTCCTCGTTCTCGTCGTCATCGTCGTCATCACCGTCGTAGTTTTTACTACTTGGCAATTCGAGTTTCATGTCTTCATCGTCTGCGTGGTCGTCGCTGTTGTGAGTGTCATCAGCGCCGATGTCGCCAAAATCGTCCGGATCATAATCGCGATCGTTTAGTGGTCGCTCGATGGCACTTCCATTGCGAACAGCGATCGCTTTGCCTTGCGACAGGAGGCTATCGAGGGCACTCTTCGAAAGTATTTTCGTCCGGCCAGAGGAGGATGTGGAGTGGTAGGAACTATCACCTGATTTCGTACGCATTTCACCAGAGGTATCTTTGCGTTGCTTCCCAAAACTAGCGGTTTGTAAGGATTTCGTTATTTGGGATTGATGTTTGTGGTTCTTGCCGGGGGGTTTGTCTACTTCTTTGGTTGTTGATTATTGTTAAAGGATTTGGAATAAAGGAAAAAGATAGAGGAAGAGGTGGCGTATCAAAGATGGAAAAAGAAATTATAAATATTAAAAAAGAAACACAAAATAAGATGTAAATAAAAATTAAATAAAACAAATGCAACTAAACGGTATCAAAACAAAATTCACTCAAAAATAAAAATCTTTTCGTTATAATAACAAGGCAAGCGACAGATACAAAAGCATGTATTACAAGTTTGTGTATGGAAGTTTATTTACAAGCCAATTTCATAGAGGATCTGTTAGCAATCCCACATCACGGGGTATGAAGTAGAAGTTACCCACTCGAAAAAGTACATATATGTAGCAGGAATGTACAGCTGTTGTATGTAAGTTGGCGGAAAAATTGTGATACTTTTTAGAGAAAAAAATCACCCACCTTCGATCTGTATTGCGATTGATCGGGAAACTACTGACTGCTCAAAACTTGGTTTGGGCCAGTAGCGCAACAATCAAGTTCGTGATGTAGTGCTTGCTCTACCTCCTCGTGGTGGTCCCCTGGCAACTATGTGTCTAAATCCTTATATATGTAGGCTAAAATTACAAGTGTGAACGGTCTAGCGTTTCTAGTCTAGGAAACGTGGGTTAGCACCTTGCAGTACCGAAAACCGAAGAAACAACGCCTCGGATAAGTAATGATCGAATAATGACGACTTTTGGCTATTGTACCCGGACTAAGATGGGTTTCTGGAATGTGAGTACGCTCCTTGACTCAGGGAGTGAAGGACCTCAAAATGCCAGAGTTCTTCAACTGGAACGTGAGTTTCTTCGATATAATTTGGACATACTGGGAGTGAGTGAAGTAAGATGGTTCGACGCGGGAGAGTACCAATCCCCAACGTGTAAAACTGTGCTACTCTACTCTGGCAAACCCTCCGGCAGTCTCCGTGAATCTGGAGTGGGTCTGCTGCTAACGCCAACAGTACGTAGAGGCCTAATTTCCTGGCACCCACATGGTGATGGGATCTTATCGGCCATATTTCGGACTAGAGTACGGCGCGTTACGATCGTACAGTGTTACGCCCCAACGATCCCTCGACTGAAGATGAAAAGGACAACTTCTACAATCAACTTAGCGCTGTATTCAACGCAACGCCGAACGGAGATATCGTCATAGTGATGGGGGAATTGAATGCCAAGGTAGGTAAGACGTGACAAACGTAATTATATTAACAACCTGGCCTCAGAAGCAGAGAAAGCAGCGAGCAGGCGCGATAGCAGAACCGTTTACAAAATCACCAAAGAGCTGACAGGGGGTCACCGCTCTAGCCAACATCCGGTGAAAGGCCTAGATGGTGCCGTACTCGTTTCAGATGAGGATCAGCTAAAGCAATGGAAGGAGCATTTCTCCACGGTCCTTAACCGTGCATTCGCTAAGGATATGCACCCAAATCAAACGGAGCTGCCGGAAGTAACAATTAACAATTTCCCGAATTCGCACTGTAACTCCCAGTAAAGATGAGGACTAGACTCGGTAGGATTAGATGGTATACCCGCAGACTTCTGCGTGCCGCTACAAAGACATCAGCAGAGCTTTTATATCCTCTTGTAGAGAGAGCTTGGGAGGCAGAAAGTTTCCTGAAGCGGAAGAAGGGGCTGATTGTCAAGCTCCCTAGAGAAGGTAGTCTAATGGAGTGCGAAAACTGAAGAGGCATTTGCGTTCCTCCAAAGGTAATAGCCAAAGTACTACTTGAGCGAGTTAAGGAACATCTGGAAGATACACTCGATGCCGGAAAAGCAGGTTTCCGCACTGGATCCTCTTGTGTAGACCACATCAACACCCTGCGGATCATTATTGAACAGTGCGTTGAATTCAGGTAACCACTGCACCTGCTGTTCATCGATATTGAGAAGGCGTTTGACATTGTCAACAGACAGTTTATCTGGCTCGCCTTGCGCAGGAGAGGTATACCCGATAAAATAATAGCTATTATTAAAGCAACCTATGATGGCTCTTACTGTCATGTGCTGCATAGAGGAAAGCTGTTAGAGGAATTCGAGATACTAAGTGCGATACGATAAGCTTGCATTCTATCGCCGATACTATTTTTGTTGGTGATTAGCGATATACTTCGCGCAGCTTTATCTACTGGAAACGGAGGAATTCGTTGGACTCTTACATCTCAACTCAAACATCTGGACTACGATGATCTTAAGGGTTTTCTGGCCTAACCGTATCTCTAACGAACATCTTTACCAGAGAACGGGTCAGGAACCATTAGGCACAACCATCCAACGACGGAAGTTGCAGTGGATTGGTCATACACTCCGAAAAGGCGACAGTTCCATAGCAAGCTACGCAATGCAATGAAACCTGTTATCTCAGGATGGTAGAAGAACGGGTCGTCCGAGAAATACACGGCGCAGAACAGTTGAGAAGGAGTAACGGCAATTGACGAAGAGTTGGATAGAGCTGAAGCTCATTGCCAGAAACCGCACGCAATGGCGCGTAGGCGTAGTAGAGGCCCTAGGACCCACAAGGGGATATAGGACATAATCAAACTGGATGAACATCCGCTCGAGAGAGAGAGGTGGAGAGACTTTTTGCGGAAGGCCAGGACCGGACCCGGTTGTAGAGCCAAATATGATGGTGATGATTTAATTAATATGTTGTGTGATTTTTTTAAATGTGCATGCACGTACATATTGTATGGAGCCTACCAAAATACCAAACACACTGGCGTATTCGCTGTTTTAATATTCAATTTTGACAGTGCGTTTAAAAGTGATTAGTGTGAATAAAAGAAAATTTGCAAAAACAAAAACAAGAAACACGAATAGTAAAAAAAGCAACACAAATAAATTAGGAGATAAACCAAACAATAGCAAATTATATGTACCGGTTTGTAAGAGACAATAATTAACGGTAATTCTGACGGAAGTTTTAATTAGAAGCAGGGTGGGTATCAACTCTGAACAACGTTAATTTTGTTAGGTTAGGGTATGTACTCGCTGGGATTGGTGGAAGCGCGCAACAACAAAAACGTTCTACTTTGCACGATTAATATTTTAGACACATTTATAGGCAACAGATGGCATTACTATATAGAGGCTTCTTACCTGGCTGAATAATCTTCAATCGTGCCGCTGCTTGAACACTCCCAGCTGGATTCGTTCCCACACATTGAAACATCCCAGCATCCGATTGCAGGAGGCCAAGAATTCGCAGATTATGCCCGGCAACCAATTGCATATAGTCGTTGGGTGTAATGACATCGCCATTCTTGAGCCACTGGATGATCGGTTTCGGTTTACCACGAATCGAGCATTCCAGTTCGAGTTCGTCCTTCTCGTAAGCAACCTTATCGTTGGGGCTCTGTATGAACTTCGGTGGAACTTGAACTTGCACCGTAGCTTGAGCGTCCATCGAGTCGACAGTGTTACTTGCACGGCATTGATAATTCCCAGAATCGATGTCTTCGGCAGAGGATATTTGCAATGAACCCGTTCCGATAATTGAGAACCGCGAATCCAGGTCACTGTGCCAAGGAAAAATAAGCAAAAAATTAGAGATTTTCCAAACTCGACACCACACACCACATTATTTAATTGAATTCTCACTTCATGTCCAGCTCTTCGCCGTTGCGAAGCCATCGAATCTGTGGCTTGGGTACTCCGTTGGCCACACAATCTAACGTGACAGTGTCACCTTCTTTAACGGTCTTCGGTGATGGACCGATTAGGAATGATGGTGCAACTTGAGTTTCCGCTCCTTCGGCCAGCTTCTTGATATTTAAATTTGTTTTGCTGCTTTGTCGGGAAATAGCTCCCGATGTAACATTACACTGATATGTTCCACGATCGCCGGCGCTTATCTCATCAATTTCTAAGGCACCATTCGGCAGTACAATCATTCGCAATGTGTCGAGCACTAGCGGCGCATCGTCTTTGAGCCAATAAACGGAATATTTGATGCCCGGCTGCATCTGACCGACCATGCACCGGAAGTAGGCCGTTTGACCGGGCAAAAGATAAGTTTCGATGAAATCCTGATTTAGATCTGTAAGCCTAGCTGTAGAGACAATCGCCGAACGACTGACAATGCTGCCAATGCCATCGACACTTAGGAGGCATTGATATGAGCCGGTAAGCCCGCGATTTTCCTCCACAGAACTAATGTAGAGTGAACCATTTTTCAATTGTGTCCTAAGTGCGGTATGGGCGGAATGAGTACAAATTAAATTATTGTATAATATTGCACTAACCTGAATGTGTCGCCTACAATGCCAAGATCCTGACCATCTGGACCTCTCCATCGAATGTTTGGCGATCTTTTTGCCGCCTTCCCATGTGCACCATGAACCTGAGCTGTACCGTCGCATTGCAACAGCACTGAGTTTCCTTCGGGCACAACGACATCCTGTGGCTCCACGGTAAATTGCAAAACTGATAAGAAAAAGCATAACGATAAAGAGAGATTAGGTTTTTTTAAATATGTGTTAAAATGTACACTAAAAAAATACTATTATAGATAGCCCCCGAAAAGTTAATGGTTCTTGAGGAAGATAGCTAAAGCTAAATCTAGCTCTTAAATAAATTGGTAAATGAGTAATATCATGATCTTTATACAAAAAGGCTCCACCCTTTATTAATACTGTTACGAAATTTAGGCTTTCAATAGATTTTGCAAAAAAAACACAACACAAGTTTATTAATTTATAAATTACAACTTTATTAAACAAACAGTAAAAATAACAAAAGTTCACAAATTACACTGGTGATTGCACAATTACACTGGTAAGTACACAAAAACACTTATTGCAACAATACTTGTAATTCACTACTATTCCTTTAGCTGGTAGCTCTTCAACTGCTCCGGTTGAATTCTAAATAAGAACTGAACACTTGCTTCAAAAAGCTGCACTATTTATACTCATTGAAAAGTTTCCAGAAACTTCCAATCTTGTGAGGGTGACTGAAACGAAGTGTTACCAAAACAAAACGTCACAGAATTTTTATTTTTTTATGAAATTTAATGAATCAAAGTAAAAAATGTTCACAAATATTTAAATTGCATTAGCAGTTTTCAATTTGGCCACCCTTAGCCGCGATTATGGCCTTCAAACGGCCGTCAAAGCTTTTACATGCAGCACGAAAGTGGCTCTGAGGTGTTTTGGCCCATTCCCGGCGAAGCGCTTGCTTCAGATGATCGACACTTTGGTATATTTTTGTCCCAACCTTGCTTTTTAAAATACCCCAAACCGAGAAATCTATCGGGTTTGCATCCGGTGAATTTGATGGCCATTGGGCAGTGGAAATGAACTGCGGAACGTTGTTTCTCAGCCAATCTTGATTGACGCGCGCTTTATGACTCGGCGCCGAGTCCTGTTGAAATGTCCAGGCTCTGCGGACGACGGCTTCAACGCTCCCTCCAACACATGATCCCGATAAATTTGAGCATTTATATTGATGCCACAGTCCAAAAAAGGGAGCGGTGGCGGCGGCCCAAACCATCACCATCGGCGGCGCTTGGTTTCGAGTGGCAATCCGTTGGTCCAAATTTTCAGTAGAACGGCCGGGCAAGTAAATCCGGTCGATTTGCTTGTTCAAATATTGCTCCATAACGAACGGTGACTCATCGGAGAAAACCAAATTCAGCAAATCGCCACTTTTGTGCAAGCGTAACAACTCCTTTGCTCTTTCCACTCTAATTGGAGCATCGGTGAGACCATGCGTTTTTTGGAATTTCAAGGCCTTTAGTCCAAGATGATCTTTCAATATGTGCTGCATCACGAGCCATTTTTCTGACGCTACGGCGCGGATGTTGCAGTGCGTTTCGGTCCACCACCATGGCGTTTTGCAATGCTGCCAGTATCGTTATAACGATTTATGATGCGATACACAAACATTTTATTCAAATGCAGATGTTTTAACTGGTTAACAATCTGCGGCTGTGGTTTTCCAGCCAAATATCGAGCAATCACACTATTACGCTTGAATTCCATTGCGAATAAATTTTTTCTGAATATTTCCGACTAAAATGCTTCTGTACCCTTGTAAACAATGGAATGAACTGTCATTAGTGTAGTTAGAGCGCTCTGTTGGTAACACTTCGTGTCAGTCACCCGGTATACGGAAATATCGAGAAAAAACCAGAACATTGTGGCAACTTCCCTTATTTACAACTAACCATACGCACATGCAATGAGTCATCTTCCAAAAATAAACTCCATGTACAAGCATGTACCCTCACAAAGCGGACAAACCGGTTTAACTACATTTTTGACAACACCAGTACATAATGATAGTCGATTATATTTAAAATAATCTAATTAATCTTACAGCCTAAAAGTATGCACATCTAAATTCTAATTTAGTGACTATTTTTAGACCAGTATGTACATTGCGATTTATCTTGGAATTCGTATTCCACTATCTGAGCTACTAACTACTTTTCGTAACAATACTAATAAAACGAAAAAGGTTTGGACATAAGTTTCAAGCCTTTTCCTAACGAGATGAAATATGCGATTGGAGAAATTAGTTAAGATGCAAGACGATCGCCAGACCCAGACGCTGGTAGAAGGAAGAAACACAACTGAATATCAATAAAAAAAACATTTTTGTTCTTTGAACGTGAAATGTCTGGTCTAGAGAATTTGGTAAGTAATACAAGCCTCGAGTCAAGAGGAGAAAAACAACCTATAAAAATTAAAAAAAAAAAATAAAAATTTTCATGTAAATTCTCTAAAAGGAGATACATATGTGTGCAAAGTTTGCCCCGGGTTTATTTGGATACAATTAATATAAAAAGTTTTGTCCATCGGAGATACGCATGTTTTTACAATTTGACGAATATCGGGCTAATTTTTAAAAAATTTACATGGACACCACTCGGGTCTCAGGGGCAGATCAGTCTAGCAAATTTTATTACCTGTCAAGAGTTTTTGCTTAATCGATGCTTTAAAAATGAGTTTAATTGACTTAAGCTACTTAAAAAAAGCAGTTTGAAATGAAGTAGCTTATGTCGACATATGCATCGGGTTGCAAACCACATACATTTCTAAAATAGCTTATATAACTTAAGCTATTTTACTAAATTGAGTTTTGTCCAATTGGTCCATTTGGTCGGTCCATTTTGTCAACGTCCAATTGGTGTTTATTGCAAGAAAGAATCGTCTCCGGTTTTTTGGCCTCTAGAACTTCAGTGTCAAAGTGAAGTGTAGACAGCCAAATAACAGCAGGATTCTTTGTCGGAACATATGACACGATAGTAAAATTTTCTGTGAAGCCAGCCAAACTCAGTTGACAGAACTGGTCGGTTGCGGTCTGGTTAAGTGCGCACTCACACACACACATTCATACAAACACCCCTGAGCATAATATTAACAACGTTCAGATGCTTTCTGTTAAAGTTTCAGCGCTTAAGTTACTCCGCATTAACTTCATCCCATTCGAGAAACGAAAAATCAATCGCTCACACTCTTCATCAAGTTGGTTTGCTAATTTCAAACAATACTCCATCAACGCCCGACGAAGGCAAAAACCCCAAGCATCAACCCCCAAGTGAAGCACTTTAATTAGCCATCAGAGACAGGAGTGGCAGTCAAACAGTATTTCATTAATTTATGTGAGCAACTATGGTACCAACGGTGGCAAACAATAGCACAGTGGAGTTACAGTTAGAGCAGCCGCATTGCCCGACTGCTGTCGCATCAAATCTACACGTAGCCACGCGATAATGCAATGATGATGCTAAGCAGACACTGGCCCTTCTCTACAATGTCTACACAAATCCATAGACACAAACTGCACTGCCGCGTTGTACGTAGGAATTGGCGACGAGATTAATCTGTATACTAAAGTACCATGTGCATGCAGCCCAGTATCATGAGGCATTCCAGACTTAACGGCAGAACTGTAGACGGCTCCGGCGTGCAAATATTAAGAAGGACTAACTTCAATTTGGAGCTGCGATTAATAACCCTTTTCACCGGTGAGCTAGTGAATAGGTAAATGAAAGAGTGACTCAGTGAAACCTGCTGATGCATAAAGAACGATTTGTCAGGTGGACCGGTGTGCAAGTGTGCCACTGACGCACTCTGTCTTGTTGAATATGTCACCATGGAGGTACAAGCGGGTGCTTAGAACGATGATTGCTATTGTGCCACACTCGCTCGCATATAAGCGCTTATACGTCACTACACTAGTTTTCCGCACTTAACGATAATGCTGTGTAGCGTGATTCACAATTATAGAATAGAGATACATGTCTCAAAGAGTTACTTTCACACGTATAGTAAGTAAGACTTGATCGTCTCAACTATGGCCTGCCAAAAACGACGATCATCAACACAAGAGTGACGCTCGATAACCCATTTCTATGTTAAGATTCAGTTAAGTTAAGTTAAGTAAAGGAAACTTCAGGAAAGGAAAAGTTAAGTTAAGTTAAGTTAAGTAAAGTTAAGATTAAGTATTACAAATAATTCCTTCTTTTTTGGAGTTAACTCTAGTACTTGTGTTGTGTTCCTCATCTTCGAAGAAATACGGCCCAATAATACTGCCACGCCACAAGCCGCACCAAACAGTAACACGCAATGGGTGCATTTACTTCTCCACATATCCTTATGGATTTTCCGATCCCTAAATGCGACAATTTTGTTTGTTTACGGACCCACCGAGATGTAAATGCGCCTCGTCCGAAAAGATAATTTTTTGAGCAAAATCCTCATCAATTTCGAGTTGGTCGCAGGCCCACACAGCGTATCTATATCGAAGCGGATGGTCACGGGGCTTCAATTGCTGGACCAATTAAACTTTATAAGGCCACAAGACCAAGATCGTTACGCGGAATTCGTTGCATGGAAGACCGGATGATGTTCATATCCGATGCACGATGACGAATTGATGTTCTCGGCCGTTGGCGATATTTTCGGTTGAACGAACACGACGAGCACGGGTACCCGTTGGATCGTCGACTAGGTAGCCCGTATCACGCACTTTATGCACAAACTTCTTGATACCGTTGGGTGTGAGTTCCGTGTTTTCACCTAATTTTGTACTTGCGATTCGAACCAATTGTCTTTGTTGTGGAAGTAAATTTCCAGCATTTCCCACTTTTGCTGAAGCTAGACTAGAAATAATATACCGTGTTTCTGTCAAAGAAAGAATGACATTGGTGTTGCTAGAGCTAAAATAACCGATATGTCAAATCTGAACCGCTCATTGGGACACCCTATATACATATAGTTATATAGGTTGGATAGTTATCCTATAATTTTATAAACATACTTTAATCTTTCTTTAATATTTATAAAATCAAAAAATAGTCCATAATCATCATATAAAATCGTATAACAATCCTGGCCCAATATTTACTTTTGGGACCTAAGTTCCAAACTTTCGGAAATATAACAATTTAAGAAAAATTGTGGACTTTCATTACATTACATAAAATGGCTCCTTAAAAAAAATATGTTAGGTGGGATATACGACCCAACATATTTTTTTGTGACTGCGTGGGTCCCCTTATCGATTTAACCTTATAATAATAATATTCGGCGCGACAGACCATTGCGTTCCAAGGCCTAGCTCCTCGCGACCATTTGTGTTGCGCATGTATATTTTTGGACACAAATAGAAGGGACCTACATTTTAAGGCCGGATCCGGAGGGCTACTTGAGAAGCTTTCCGTGACAAGTTATTACTCTCGCAACGTTTGTCACCCATTCGCGAGAGGTGGGACACCGTGAAAAATACTTTTGGTGTTACTGGGATTCTAACCACGAACCTTCTGCTCAGTAGCGCATTTCCGATGAGCCACGGCGCCCACCCTGCACCTTTATGATCATCCTATAATCATATGTATAATGTAATCCTTTGAATTTAAACAAAACATGATGATTCTAAAATAGCTTGTGGCTATTTTGTAATGGTTCCAAAATACTTAATCGTTTAGTAAACGATTGAATTTTGGTTGAAATTTAAAAATTGAATTTTTGCTGCTACCGCCGTCCAGCTTTGATGTACATTTACATATATAGAAAAGGTAAACAAATAAATGTTTGCTTAGTAGAGACTTGAAGATTTCCACTTATGCATCATGTGGCATGTAGGATGTAGTCAGGCAAGTAGCATGGAATGTTCAGCAACTTTACCTAACGACTGCTGCAGATCTAACAGACCCACAACTGTGGTGTGCCTATTGTTGAATGCTGGGGATATGGAATGTATTCCCTTGTATTCCCCCCGCATAACCATATCATAATCATTTCTCGCCGATGTCGATGGCTTTGCCAGCGAATTATTCATACGTGAAATTCCCATTTAATTGCAACGTTAAGTAATTATAGCATTCAGAAATGTTGATTTCCTTTGCGCGCGCCCATCAGGAGATCTGTGTTTTTGTTGTTGTTGGAGTGGAAGTGGAAGTAAGTACGTATAAGTGGAAGCCTTGCCCTTTTCATTCTTACTCTGCTGTTATTGTCGGTCGGTAGTTGCTATACTTAACCTCTGGGTCGGTGAAATTCATCGGTGCGAATGAGATTTTTACCTTGAGGCAAGTTGGCTCCGGTTGTCGTACAATTACCGCATAAAAACGCTTTTCAAGCGGCACTGCAATTTGGCCGAAAGTTGGGAGAGTCGTTTCGTGAGTGCACGGCAACACTTTTGTTGTTGTTGTTAGTCGGCCGAATGGGCGCGCTTCTCAATTCTAATTCAATTCATCAATGTGGAACTTAAAGAGGGAGCACCGAAGGAGGGAAAGCAACGATTTTCCGCTTCATTGGAGTTTTTAGTTTTTCAGGTTTTTACGTTGCTTTTGATGGACGACGGTCGGTCGACTGTGGGCTGACTTTTCGGAAATGAACGGAAATGCACACACTAATGATGCAAGTGTGTCGCTCTAGGCAATCTCGCAGTTGCTGTTGTAATTTTCCGTTCAATTCTTTGTTTCCACTTTTAAATACGATTTTATTTGTTAGATTCTTTTAAGATACTTTTTTGCGAACCCAAAGTATTGGCGAATGGTAAAAAAAATAGTTACAATAAATCTTAATTAAAAAACTCCAATGTGTGTTTTCCAATAAGAGGTTTCATTTTGAATAGCTTGCCATTTGGGCAGCTGTCAATTTTGGAGCTGTCATCTTTTGACATTTGACAAGTAAAAACTACGCCATTACTAAAAATGGTACAAGACACGCTTCAACAACGCGTTGTTAAAATTCACTACAAAAATGGTGAAAATTGTGCAGTCACAGTTCTCGGCCGGCAATAGTGAAACTGGTGGACAAATTTGAGCTGTTGGGATAAGTTAGTGATGTGAAGAATCGAAACCGTCTGCGTCGCTCAAGAACAACTGAGAATACTGCTGCTGTAGCCCGTAGTGTTGAAGAAAACGCAGGTTCGTCGATTCCACAAACGACATTACACCATATTTTGCATAAAAAGGCATAAAGCCTTAAGGCTTTTAAAATTCAGTTAACACAAGAACTCAAGCCGGTCGATCACCATAAACGTCGTATCTTCGCTGATTGGGTCCTTCAAATGCATCAAAATGATCCGGATTTTCATCGAAAAATCATCTTCAGTGATGAGTCCCATTTTCACCTCGGAGGCTACGTAAATAAGCAGAATTGTCGCATTTGGGGCTCAGAAAATCCAAGAATAATTGTTGAAAAGCCTCTCCATCCTCAACGTGTCACTGTATGGTGCGGTTTTTGGGCTGGCGGTGTGATTGGACCTTACTTTTTAGAAAATGAGGCTGGTGCAACTGTTACGGTGAATGGATTGCGCTACCGAGCTATTATTAATGATTTTTTTATGTTTTTCGTGTTTCTCGAAGAGGTGATCACAATTGGCCACCGAGATCTTGTGATTTAACACCTTTAGACTTTTTTCTTTGGGCCACGTGAAAGATAAGGTTTATGCCAATATTCCACAATCGATTTAAGACCTTAAAGATGGAAGCTCCTTCCAATAGTAGCTAGAGCTTTTTGCTGCGGGATGTTGAGGGCAACCGGAAACAGATTAATTCGGATTTCGTGGCTTTACTTTAGGTAATAATCTTGAAGTCTCCGAATGTGAGTTTCGACTCGTTGCACAGCTAATTTAGGCGCCATGCTGCTGCTGTACGTAACAGAATCGTCTGCGTATAGCAAGGTTGGTGTTCTTGTCGTTTTCATCGGCTGATCTGAAGTGAAAACGTTGAAAAGCACCGGTCCAAGTCGCGATCCTTGCGCCACTCCTGCTATAATGTTCCTGGTGTTGATTTGGCTTCATCTATTTGCACGTAGAATGTTCTGTTTGTTAAGAAGCTCTGTAGAATTCTGAAAATGTTGACCGGGAATTCCATCCTTCTCAGTTTGTAAAAAAGCCCTTCTATCCATACAGAATCGAACGCCTTTTCGATGTCGATGAAACACGCCACTGTTGATTCCTTTTTGTTGAGTGAAACGGTAACATCTGTATGAAGTTTCAGCAATGGATGAAGCGTAGAGTGTTTCCGATTAAAACCGATTTGATTGTTGGGGATAATTTCTTTGAGCCAACAGACTTCATTTACTCTCTTAAGCAAGAGAGACACCAGTATCTTACTTGTGCTGCTGAATAACGCTATTGGTCTGTATCCTTTGATAGAAGTTCTATCCATCTTCTTAGACACTGGAACTATCTTCGCAATTTTCCACTTTGATGGGAAGAATGAATTGTTGAGACAGTTGTTGAAGATGACTGTTAGAACTAGAAGAGCTGCTTGTGGAAATCTTTTTAACATAAAGTTAGAGATTCGGTCCCCTCCGAAATACTTCTTCGAGTTATTTGATTGGATGATTTCTTTTGTTTCTTATACATTAGTAAATATGTCCTGATTTGTTGACTCGCCACATGGATTCAAAAACGTTGAAAACTGTTTGTGGAGTTGAAAGAAAGGGAGAAGAAAAGCAATTATTTGTAGTTTCTGCTTCCCTTATAAATTCTGGTAAGTGTGATGGTGGTTTTGGCACAAAATTGTTTTTAAATGATTCTCCAAATGCTTCGGCTTTTTCTGCTGCTGTTGTATAAGTTAGGCCGTTGTTTTCCAGGGATCCAGGTAGGGCGGGTCACTTTCCGACGAGTTGATTTATCTGTCTGAACATGTTGGGACCAGGTTTTATGTCTTGTAGTCTCTTTTGAAATACAATGCCCATTTAGAAACAAGCAGCAAAAAAAACTAGTTTGACAGCTGTTTGTAGCGCTCACCAGTTACGGTTACGGTTCTTGCACTTTTTCACTGCAAATCCGCGCCAAACAGTCACTTTGATTCTGTGGATTATACGTGGCCCAGAAACGCAAGTTTTGTTTATTCACATAACCACTTAAGTGGAAATGGGCTCATTACGATTTCGGACACGAAATCATCCTCTCCTTGCACCAGGTTTAACAGTTCATGGGAGTAAGTTAACCTCATTTGACGGTCATCAGGCAGAAATTGGTGAACGGTTTGCACTTTATAAGGGAACATCTTCAGGTCTTTCACCTTTGGACGAACTCGGCCACAGCACCGATAATTTCGGTCGAACGAGCAACTTCTTGCGATATCTATAGTGCACCCAGTTTGCATGACAACTCTGCAAAACGCTTCGCTGTTCGCCCACATGGTGCAGGACGATGAGGAAAACGTTGACAAAATTCACGCTGCGTTAAAACAACTGACCGCATTTTGCTCAAATAAGCAGTAACAATAATTCCGTGTTATTCAGGTGCGTATCGCTCTATTGCATGTTGTCAACTAATTCACTATCTCTCTACAACATAACTGTCAAAGCACAATGACATTTGACGCCATTATGACACATTCACATTATGACATTGCTTTTGCTCCACCCTGTAGTCATTTGAATACATATCTCATTAACAGCTAAAGGGATCGAATTAAAACAAACTAATTAAACAAAGTCCAGTCTAAATGCCAAATACTGTGGATGTGGATATGGACAAACCAAAACAATATGTGGTTCGATGGAATTTTGAACTAATGAACTGTGCGCCCATACAAACCGTGAGAGCAATGCCCAATAAATGGTCGCTGGCGCATGTCCCGTTGCCTTCTGAACAGAATGCAAGCGAATTAATTTCCCGCAGGTAAATTCGCCAGCCGCAATGCCGGCTAATTAGTCAGAAACAAATTGCCAAAAAAATCTTCTGGCCAACCACCGAATGTTAAAAATATATCGCCAACAAGCGTAAAATTATTTATTATTTATGTACCTACACCGCTCCCAGGGTATAATTACGGATCACAAGCGTCAAACTAGCCAATCTGTTGACCGCATTAATTGAACCACAAACTAAATTCAAATCAGATTCATCTGTGTGTGAGTGTGTGTGTGGCGGAAGCCGAGCAGTCAGTGGCCATGCATCAAGTTCCAATATTTCATTTCGATATAACATAAAATTATTTATTAAAGTGTTCTTCAGAATATGAAAATGCGATCGGAAATTTAATCGAACTAAATGAAGTTTTGAAAAATTCATCGTGGGGGTGGTGTTGCAGTGGTTGTCTATCTATCACCCACACATTACCGCCACCGTACAGGGGGAAGGGGGATCGAATAAATCGTCTGCGTCGCATTTAAGCTAAAAAGCAGTTGTCCGTCGCGAATCGACGCGGATCCTGCTAGGAAAATCCGTAGCGAGCAATTAGGTCCGGATCAGTCGGCACAATGTGCGATTTTGAGCACAATGCTCTGGCCACAGAAGGTGCAGCAGCAACCTGCTTGTTCATTGCATATCGATAATTGTTTGTTGAATGAGCATCGCGGGTAATAAATCACAAATAGCGCTCGCCTACACGCGACACGCGCCCAATATCGTGGCGCTGCCGGTGCAGCACACTGACTGACTGTCCAGTCACTGGTACATGAGGGAGAGGGAGGAGGTGTGGTGAATGCACGACATTGTTATATATGTATGCATGCATATTTCTATTCCAGACTTGTACCAGCAGGCGGTTCGGCTTCGTTTGGCCGCTGGATTCTCTAATTAAACGTATGACAAATTATCGTGCTGCCATATTGTAATGCGGGGCCGATTTTTGCAATTGCAATTTTACTCTCTTAAACATGGGCACGTGGTGAGCCACAAAACTATGCAAATTTATGATGCAGCCTAAGGTAAAGTGACACACTGCCAGTTTACAGAACCATTGTGTCATTCGTTTCGTGTCAATTCTAATTCACACAAATTTCAATTGGGATTTCTTTTGGTTTTTAAAAAATATGCGGCGACGAGTAACACGTGCGCACATGTAACTTATAGTTGGGCAACTTTTATGCAAACTGTTTTCGAAATTAAACGAAATTTTTAAATTCGCTATATGAATTAACCCTCTTCGTAAAGCCCTATTTTTTCATTTGAAGCAGCATTCGCGGTTATTTGCTCTAATTTACATTTTCCTACTCGTGCACAACTGAAAATTTTTCTTCCTCTAGTCTAAGAGTTTGAAGCACTTTCCTGATTAAATTTCAAAAATTTTCACAATACATCATAACACTCACTCAAATCGTTATTGCGAGCAATTTCAATGTACACAATTCTGGGTGGCTTCGCCATTCTGGCCAGACAACACCCGAAGGAAGGAAGGAAGGTTGAGATATGCTTAAGATAGTAAAGCAAGCTTCTCAGCTCGCCATATGGATAGTTGTAATTCAGCCTAAAGACTGAATTATCTTGAAAGGATTTTACTTTAAAAAAAAAAACATTTTTTTCTTCTAACCCCTATGAATAAAAAAAAAATCAAAATTACACCTGAGCGCTTAACAATTGTTTTAAAACAAGTCCCATTAAAATTCTGACCTGTAGATGTGTGCGTGCGTGATACGCGTCACGTCATCGCAAGCCAAGTTTTAAAACAATAACTTATTTTTAAAAAAAAATTGACACGCGCCATACGCGACACGTGACACGCGTCAAGTCATCGCAAGCCAAGTTTTAAAACAAGTATTTAAAAAAAATACACGCGCCACACGTGACATTCGTCACGTCATTGCAAGCCAAGTTTTAAAACAAGTATTTGAAAAAAAAAATTTACACGCGCCACACGCGACACGCGTCAAGTCATCGCGAGTCAAGTTTAAAAACATGTGTCACGTCATCGCAAGCCGAGTTTTAAAAAAAAAATTGCACGCGCCACATGCGACGCGCGACAAGTGACACGGGTCACTTCATCGCAAGTCAAATTTTAAAACAAGTTAAAAAAAAAATTTACACGCGCAACACGTGACACGCGTCAAGTCATCACAAGCCAAGTAATTAAAAAAAAACACACGCGCCACACGCGACGCGCGTCACGTCATCGCAAGCCAAGCGCTTACCAATTGTTTTAAAACAAGTCCCATCAAATTCTGACTGGTAGAAGTCGCGATATACAATCGGACAAATGTACAAGCCGACAAACCCACAAACCGACAAACCGACACACGTACGCTAAAAAAATTTCTTGTCCTCTGATAATTAACTTCGCCCTTCGGGCTCGCAATAAATGAGCCTACAAGAATACCTGACATTGCAAATCATTCCGCGAATACCCACTTGTTCCTTACCTCTCATCCTGATAAATACTCCGTCAATGTTCATCCTCTAGGTTCATCAGACCACTTTGTAAAGGGTTATCCATTTCGCGGTTTCAAAATTGTAGGGCTGGAATTCGACATCTGTCAAACTAAGTTGTTAAAACAATTTTTTTTTCAGTTGAAAGTCTGACATTTACGGAAATGGATCGCTTAACTATCGCACAACGCTTGAAAATTGTAAAAACCTACTACAAAAATGGTGATTCTGCCACAGCCACATATCGTGCTTTAAGAGGAGATTATGGTTTACATAATCGTCCAACTACGCAAGCAATTGACAAAATTGTGAAGAAATTAGAAGAGACTGGATCGGTTACAGATATTGTAAGGCCTGTGCATCATCGTTTCGCTCGTACCACTGAAAATATCGCTGCTGTAAGTGAAAGTGTTGCCGAAGACCCGAATGTGTCGATTCCTCGTCGTTCTCAGGAATTAGGACTGTCTTACGGCACATTATGGCGTATTTTGCATTTGGATCTACACCTACATCCATATAAAATCCAGCTCACACAACAACTGAAGCCAGCTGACCATTCACAACGTCGTAGATACGTCGAATGTGTGCTTGAACAACAGGCGGTGGACGGCGATTTATCGAATAAAATGTTCTTCAGCGACGAAGAACGACGTCAACAAGACGGTAATTTCTCGTCGTGGCGATATCAACTGGCCACCAAGATCATGCAATTTGACACCGCTTGACTTTTTTTTGTGGGGCTACGCGAAAGACCGTGTTTATGCAGATAAACCTTTAACTCTTGAGCACTTAAAAACCAATATTCGTCAAGTTATGGCTGAGATACCGCCCAATATGTGTCAAAAAGTGGTCAAAAATTACCTCAAAAGAATTGATGCTTGCAACAATTCGCGTGGTGGTCATTTAAATGATGTAGTGTTTCACACATAATGTCAACGTTCAAACTTTATAATAAAAAAGAAATATCATGATAAAAAATATTTTATGTGTTTTATTTACGTTTACTTTTGAAACCGCAAAATGAATAACCCTTTAGTATATCAGCTTATTTCTCGTAATAAACCACGCAGTTAGAGGACAAAATCTCCACTCTCCAAAAAACAGTATGGCAATACGAGCAAGCCAATCTTAACAACTTCTTCGGGAGTATTAATTGGTCGTTATATGATAGCAAACGTGGGGATCTGCATTGCGATTGATCGGAAAACTACTGACTGCTCAAAACTTGGTTTGGGCCAGTAGCGCAACAATCAAGTTCGTGATGTAGTGCTTGCTCTAACTCCTAGTGGTGGTCCCCGGGCAACTATGTGTATAAATCCTTATATATGTAGGCTAAAATTGCAAGTGCGAACGGTCTAGTTTCTGGAATGTAAGGACGCTCCTTGACTCAGAGAGAGGACGCTCCTTGACTCAGAGAGTAAAGGAGCTCAAAATGCCAGATTTCTTCAACTGGAACGTGAGTTTCTTCGATATAATTTGGACATACTGGGAGTGAGTGAAGTAAGATGGTTCGACGCGGGTGAGTACCAATCCCCAACGTGTAACACTGTGCTACTTTACTCTGCACAAACCCTCCGGCAATCCCCGTGAATCTGGAGTGGGTCTGCTGCTAACGCCAACAGCACGCAGAGGCCTAATTTCCTGGCATGGTGGTAGGATCTTATCGGTTAGATTTCGGACTAGAGTACAGCACGTCACGATCATACAGTGTTACGCCCAAACGAATCCTTCGACTGAGGATGAAAAAGACCACTTCTACAATCAGCTAAGAGCTGTTTTCAACGCAACGCCGAACGGAGATATTGTCATCGTGATGGGGGACTTGAATGCCAAGATAGGCAACGACAATGAGTAAACATGTGATTGGAAGCATGGCCTCGGCGAACGAAATGACAATGGTGAACGATTTGTTGATTTCTGCAACACCAACAACCTTGTCATAGGAGGCACAATTTTTGAGCATAAGACCTGCCACAAGGTCAGCTGGGTGTCAACTGACAGGTAATCATCATCCAACCAAATCGACCATGTGGCAATCAGCCGACGTTTTAGGAGCTGTCTTTTAGACGTCCGAAACAGACGAGGAGCCGACATGGGTATGGTACGGGATCATCACCTTATGGTAGCTACTGTCCAGTTACATACTGCATCAGTTCAAAGAATCCGCAATATCATTCGAATGCCTAGGTATAACATCGACCGGATAAAGATCCCCTCAGTACGCCAACGATTAAGGGATCATTTATCGCAAGGAGTGGAAGCAATCAGCAGCTCAATGCCGACAACCACCAAAGAACATTGGAAGGCTGTGAAAAATGTTTTCACATCTGGAGCGGAAAGTATTGTTGGTAGAAGCCACGCAACGTGGCTTACCGAAGATACCTGGAGGCGGATTGAAGAGCGTAAGCTACTTAAAGCTCGTATTGTAGCAGCAGCGAGGATCGAGCTAGGGCCCCTTTATCGAAGCAAAATGAGAGAAGTGCAGCGTAGTGTAAGACGTGATAAACGTAATTATATTAACAACCTGGCCTCAGAAGCAGAGGAGATGCGGTAGCAGAACCGGTTACAGAATCACCAAATAGCTGGTGGTCACCGCTCTAGCCAACATCCGGTAAACGCTCTAGATGGCACCGTACTCGTTTCATATGAGGATCAGCTCAAGCGATGGATGGAGCATTTCTCACCAACACCAAGCTGCGACTGTTCCGTTCAAATGTTGAATTTGTGCTGTTTTATGGGTGCAGCACTTGGAAGGTGACCGCAACTATCACAAAATTTAAAAAGATGTGATCTTAAACAAAATGCAGAAGCTGGCAACGTAACGACTACAAAGATGACAAGCTTTAAAACGCGCGACGGTTGCTGGTAAAACTAAAGACTGTACTATCCACATCCACAACTGAAAAAAAACAACCTTTCATGTAAATTCATGTAAATTCTCTAATAGGAGCTACTTATGTGTGCAATTAATATTAGAGCCCACTTCACTTCAAATTTTTTACAAAAACTGTTGTGACCGGAGATACACTTGTGTAAAAAATTTGTATGGGAGCCCCCCGACCTTGGATCAATTCCAAATTGCAATAGTAAGTGTTGTCATCGGAGATACACATGTGTTTAAAATTTTAACAAAATCGGGCTAATTTTTAAAAAATTTATGTGTGTTATATGACCCAAATTTTATAAGAAAGGAAATACACATGAGTTGTGCAAAATTTCAATAAAATCGGGCTTTGGGAAGTGGGTTATAAATTGATCGTAAGATTTCACGACCATTGACAGTCGTGGGGTCCAATACCGCCCCACTTTCCGCATAACCTCGTGGTCTGGATATTGCGTCGGCAAGCATGATCACAGAGCAGCGATACACGAGCTATAGCGTGCTGTCCACGTTTAAAGAAGTCGGTCATTCTGCGGGAATATTTTCCACCGTTTAACTGTACGTACGACTCTACCAGTGAATCCACATATATTAAGTCATTTGCCTTTAATTGTCGACTCAGTCAGTGAAAACGTTATAGCTCCCTTGAGATGTATGGTCAACCAACGATTAATAAGCGATAAGCCCGCAATTTGCGGCACTCATATAAAACCGTCGGTCAAATGTCAATCCATCGACTTTATTCGGTGTTTAAATTTCCATTTTAATGAACGCGAACGTGCTTTTATCAAATTTCAATTCCAATACATCTACATATGTATAGGCATAACAAAATAAAAGGCGAAAAGACTTTCAACAATTGCCCATCAGACCACGCACTAGCAATCGCAGTTTATAATTTCGTCGATGAAGGTTTGGACACCAAGTATGAAAATTTATTGAAATTTCTTTTATTTTTTTATTCGCGACGAGCAACGCAGTTCAATACACAATAAACCGCAGTAAATCGCTCGTTCTTTGTTATTGCAGACGAACAGAGCATAAATGCACCACGGCTATTATCTCGTTTCCATATAGACTTCAACCTTGGTTAGCGCTCAGCTCAGCTTGAACTCAACGAAAATACCTTGGTTGAGTAGAATTGAAATTTAAGATCGCACTTTTTATTAATTTTTAAGTAGTCGTCGGATTTTGTATTATGATGTCAAAAATTCAACTCAATTTCAACCCTATTGGCGAAAGATAGCAGCGTGGGAGAAGAATCTCGTCAGTGAACTAAAACATTGTAGAGAGCAAGGACCGCACCAGGCGCACAAGTTCTACCAAAGAGTCCGCGCGTGGCGCCATTTTGCATTTGACTAAAAAAAAAATTACAACCAAACCCAACTCACCTCATGGAAACATAGTAAATTACCGCAAACATTAAATGTGAGATGTCGCGTGGATCGCAAAGATAAGATAGTAAGGTAGTTAACTAATTTCTTATCATATACACCAACCGCTCCATCCGCAATAAAATGATCTGCAGTTCGCTCCCAATTAAAGGTGGATAAGTTTATTCTCGCGAATAGGTGACAAACGTTCCGAGAGTAATAACTTGTCATGGAAAGCTACTCAATTCGCCGTTCGGATCCGGCCTTAAATTGTAGGTCCCTTCCATTTGTGTCCAAAAATATACATGCGCAACACAAGTGGTCGCGTGAAGCTAGGCCTTGGACGGCAATGGTCTGTCGCGCCGAATATTATTATATTAAGGTAGTTTATACGAACTAATTTCTATATCGTGTGTTATAGGTTGGAGAGCTATTACCTACTATGGCACAATCGAATTGGAGTTTCTTACTACTACAAGGAACGGAAATACTATTAGCAAATGTTTTCTAGAATCACTACCAAATTTCAATAGGAAGTGTTGTCATCGGAGATACACATGTTTTGAAAATTTGAAGAAAATCGGGCTAGTTTTTAAAAAATGTATTTAGGCCTTAGGGCCCGGTCACTCCAAAAATTGTACAAAAAGTTTTGTGCAGTGATACACATGTGTTTAAAATTTGAAGAAAATCGGGTTCATTTTTTTTTTTTAAATTTGTATCGGCCCTCACGAGGCCGCGGTTTCCAAAATGTTTAAAAAAAGTGTTTGTACATCGGAGATACACATGTATATAAAATATAACGAAAATCGGGTAAATTTTGTACAATATTTGTATTGGAGCCCCTTGACCCCGAGCCCGGAGGGTCCCTAAATTTGAATAGAAAGTTTTTTCATCGGAGATATGCATGTGTACAAAGTTTCAATGAAATCGGACTTTGGAAAGCAAGTTAAAAATTCATTGCAAGATTCGACGACAAACAAACACACGGGCACGCGAAGTTAATATAGAGAATTTAAAAATCACGGGCATACTCACTATTAATGGAGAAAAACATAATAAATTAATGTTTATAACCTAAAAAAGTAAACATTTCTTTAAATTTTTCCCTTTCTTATACGATTTTTCAAGTGGCCTCAATCAATGAATTCATTAAGCGATTAAGCCGGTAGATTCGGAACTCAGAACTACTATTTGTCGTCTCCTCCTTTTGTACGATAAAAACGATCTGAATCGATTCATACGGGTTTTCACAATATGCTGATGGTAAGTTGATGATACCGATGATGATGATGGTAATGATGATGTTGATGGCTTAGGGTCCGATGCTTATAACAATTTTTATTAATCAACGTAGCTATCAAAAATGCTGCAATAAAAGGAACCCTCTCAATCAACTGACAATGAATTATCAATCAACGTAGCATTGATCTGGAAATATGAGATGACATTGAATGGAAAGTATACCCATGCCACGATTTCATTCACTCGATGTTCATTTGAATCTATTATGAAGTGCTGCGCTTTTGTTATGTTTTCGTCGAATGCCCAACAACTGGGGGTGTTTTTGTTTGCCAAGAATATTCAGAAACAAGAAGGTAGAATCTCAAATTCAACAATAAGGTCTTTTGAAAAGATTTCCTAACAGGATTAAATTTTCAATTCGAATGTTCCTGATAATAATTAAATTAAATTGTTACACGTAGAAGAGGAAGATAGAAACTACTGGCATTCCAAGTGAAATTAGACAAAAAGAAACACATTAACGGAGTAAGTTCTGCAAGTATTTTGAAATTTGAATTGATGACTTATATTGGATGAAAACTTGCTGGTACGTAGAAACCAAAAAGAAATGATCATCAACGAGGATTTGTGGAGAAGTAACGGAGGAGCTCGTACTCACTATCATAATGGATCCACTTAGAAAGTCAGGGGACTACATCACGAGGCAGGCGCTCGACTGAAGGCAGTCGCCGATTTGATTGACGCAGAGGAAAACTACCGATCTCAAGAGACCGAGTGGCGACACTTGAAACCTCTGAAGTAAAGGAAGGAAAGAAACATCTCAGACATATCTTATCCAGTTTGAATGTTAGTCATAGCTCGTTGAAAAGGTTGAAAATACTAGGTGTGCAAAAGATCTGGCAACGATGAAAGCTCTTCTCCCACTCCACAACTTCTTGTTTACAGGAAAATCTGCTCTAACTTAAGTTTTAAGTCTTTAGCTTTATCATTATATTCTTACAACGCCTTCTTGGGTAGTGTGTTTTTTGAGTGTATCAGTTTATGTTTATGTTTTATGTTATTTTTCAAAACACGACGGAATTTTTTTAAAATTGTGTGAAAGCTTATGAAAAACTGGTTTTATAGAGAGCTTCTCGAGTTTTTATATGGTATACAATACGTTTTTTAGTGGGCCGTAAGAATTCTGGACACAAACCTCGTTAAGAAAGACCCTTTACTTCAAAAACTGGAAAATCTAGTATGGTCTGACCGACGGATTGAATATAGGAATTAACGAATAACTGTTGAAACTGAAAGGAGAGGGGATAAAAGTGGTAGCGTATGCTGATGATGTAGCGTTAGCTGTCTCAGGGAAATACCTCAGAACGATTAAGGAGATTATGCAAAATGCCTTCTTAATCGTTAAAGAATGGGCAAATAAAAGCGGTCTGGGCGTCAACCCGAATAAGACAGAGCATGTCCTTTTCACCAGGAAATATAAAATTCCAACAGTTGATCCGCCAACTCTAAATTAGTTTTTTCTGATAAAGCATGATTTCTTGGGACAATCTTGGATAGGAAACTGAGCTGGAATTACAGCTATGCGACTGTTAGCTGTCAATCAGTGGAGAAGTCTTCAAAAGGGGCACTCCACCATAACTAAATCGCTAAAGCAGGAGCTGACGAAACTGGATTACATAACACCAGTGTTCTGCTTTCAAAAAGGTTTCCGGACAACAATACCATCCAGAGAAGACTGGAAAAGTGGATCCGTAACCGATAACGAAGCAATACAGTTTTTAACGGATGGTTCTAAGCTAGACGTTACCGTCTAGCAGGAGCAGGAGTCTTCTGTTACAAGCTGAAAGTAAGCATCTCTGTCCGTCTACCTAATCGCTGCAGCGTATTCCAGGCTGAACTGATAGCGATTGATGAGTAATGAGTTGGCTGAAGCATTATGTATTATCCTCAAAGAAGATTATCATTTATGTGGCCGCCTGGCCATAAAATCGTTGGAGGCGGTCTCACTGAAATCTAAGGTGTCTTTGAGCTGTCAGTCAATCCTCTCTTAACGAGATGAGTGAACAGTTCAATATAAGGATCATATGGCCACACGGATGTTGAGGGGAACTGCAAGGCGGACGAGTTAGCTAGACGTGGTACGACTCTCCAGCTGCTACCGGAAAGGGCGCAGGTAGGGAGTCCTATCGCGACACTGAAAGCTTCTGAGCTTCTGAAAAAGGTGGGAAACACCGACACTTGCAATATTTGAAGACAGGTCTGGCCGAAGCTGGTCTTGAAGCGCTCAACTGCGCTTATTTCCCTACAAAGACGCGAACTAAGAACGGTTGTAGGGATAATGACAGGACACTGCCTTCCAGGGAAACACGCGAGAAGGATGGCTGTCGAATATAATGACTTCTGCTGAAGTTGCATGGACGAGGAGGAGGAAGAGACCATAGAACATATTCTTTGCTCATGTCCGACACTAATGCACAGAAGGCACATGCACTTAGGTAAGCGGTTAATGAATAACCTATATGATCTCGAAAACGGCAAAGTGCGAGATATACTTCGATTCATTAAGAGCTCTGAATGGATCTTCTGAAAAGGGGAAATATATAAGATCCTGTGGTAACACAGGACCGCGAATGGTCTAAGTGAACATTAGCTGCCACCGAAACCTAACCTAACCTAACCTAACCAAAGGATTTCAGGATGATTAAAAGTGAAATTGTCACTGTACACGACTTCCTAATTCAGGATTCTTGCATGCGAAGATGAAACATTCATTTTGTGATAGAGATGAGATATACATACGATTAAGAAAGCTTTATTTTTTCACTACAAAATCTACATTCTAGCGAATACCAAGCAAAACTGTAAATCTCACTTGCTCACGTCACTTGGTAGTTTTATATTAATGTGTTTTCAGAAATCCGTTGGTACCCAGACGTTGCCATCGCCACCAACGGGAAATTTACAGTTTTTTCTAATACCCAAAAATCTGCAGATTGGTTGTCGGAAGTTACGCGGTGCGTTTAACTCTAGCATGCTGAGTGATATCATTGCACTGGCATAAGCTTAATGGGTGGGATATTCGCGCCTAAAGCCACAGCATGTAAACATCCATGCGTACCTCTGCTTCATTGCATAGATAAATACCAGCCAAAACTCAAACAATTTTAAAAATACATACACAACAGATCGTATTTTTGTTTTAAGGAAAAATCTTTACCGAGACGTTTCCTTTTCATAGCAACAACAATCCGCAATGTTGAAAAATTTCCGCTGCAGGCGACGCAAGAAGTGTTTTTTTTTGTCGATTTGATTGCTTTTGAAAATTCGTTTTTGATTATTTCCCATCCAGGATAAAACTTTTTATTATCGTTCTTAAGTATTTCTAAACGGAAATAATCTCAGTCTGTTGGCAGCCTGTCATGATTTGTCAACTTACATCAACTTCAAATGTCAACCAACAATTTTCGTAAGCATCAGCACTCTTTGTTTAGATGGGTTCTTTTCCTACAAACTTTATCTAATCGTCCTTTCAGTCAAGTTTGTTTTTTTTTCTTTTTAATTTAAGAATCTTTTATTAGTCGAAGACAATAAACACTCATTAAGTTCAATAATAAGTCTAGGACTTAGTTACGTAGTATATAGGAATCTCTGTCGAGCGAAGCAATTCAGTTTTTCCCCCAACCTTAATTTTACACCAACATTAAAAATGAATAAAAAATAAACTACCCAGCACTTATTGTGATTTCTTACAAACATACCATACGAAATGATGCACTGATTAAACCAGGGTCGTTTTGATGCTTAGCAGTTGATCAGTGAAAAAATATCAAAAATACGATGGACAAAGAAAACCTATTACAACGAAAAAATCGCAACCATGCCCAATCAAAGAAGAGCCTCGGACGGATCATAGAAGAAATTATTTTGGACTTCAGAAAAGCAAGGTCAACCAAAACTGGTTTGGGATTGGTTTGGCATCGCCCAGGCACTCATACCGAACGAACTGAGGCCATTCTTCTTAGATCTTAGATCTTAGATCTCACCAATTTGATGGATGGTATGACTCGAGCTGTAAAGAGGCTTTTAGGATTAGAGAGGTATGCTTTCGGTTTTACAAAACAAACCCTACTAAGGAAAGCCTAACAAATTTTAAACGAGCCAGAAATGATTGCAATGCCCATCTTCGGCGATTAAAATTCGCCTACGACCAAAAATTGAGGCAAAAATACTACAATGTCCCAAAGGTAGTAAAAATAATAATTCGTGAAAATAATCAAAAATACAGCCTCGTCGTCGATTCCAACGCTCATTTATAATGACATTACACTCGTCAGCTCTATAGACAAGGCCAATATCTTTGCTTCACAGATAGTTCTACGCTTCCAGATTGTGAATTGCTGCCTCCTGCACCTCAGAGTATTGAAGATGGGACAGATATTCATTCGTACTCGTGCTGTTGCTAGAGTTTTAAAAAATCTCAACACTCACAAATCTGCTAGGCCAGATGGTATTTCGCCATTAGTTCTGAAGAGGTGTTCTTCAAAGCTGGCATTACCATTGCATAAGCTTTTCCATCTATCCCATTCTTCTGGACTCTTCCCGAGAAGTTGGAAAACAGCCTTTGTCCAGCCCATACCAAAAAAAGGCGAGCCGTCGTCTCCTTCTTCGTACCGACCCATAGCACTTAAATCCATTCTTTTCAAGGTCATGGAAACGCTGATCAATTTTCGGCTCAAGAAATAACTTAAAACCCATGAAATCCTTAGTGACCGGCAGTATGGATTTCGTGGGCAACGTTCTACTGGTGATTTGATGGTATATCTCACCGAACAGTGGAACCGGTCTTCGCATCAATTTAGAGAAAGCAAAACTGTTGCACTCGATATTTCTAAGGCATTTGACAAATTTTTGGCATCAAGCTCTTTGTCCAAAATGCGTGCTTATGGAGTCGATGATAAGCTGCTTCACTGGATTAGAAGCTATCTTTTGGACCGCTCAATTCAAGTTGTATTGGATGGTTTCAAGTCTAAAGTTCATATTTAAATGCTGGCGCTCCCCAGGGCTCTGTTTTGTCCCCGACACTCTTCCTCAAACGAGAAGAAATGTTTTGGTTTTCTAGCTCCGTGCAAGAAATATTTCACTCCCTCTGATCTGGCTACTATCTACAAGGCTTTTATTCGCCCTAAACTTGAGTTCAATTGCCATATCTGGTCTGGTGCGCCTAAAACTACTTTGCATCAGCTAGATCGAATTCAAAACCGCGCGATACAACTTATCGGTGACGCAAATATAGCGAAATCAATACATTCGCTTGAAAACCGTAGGGACGTTTCCTGCTTGTCACTGTTTTATCGCTTCTTCTACCAGCAGTCCTCGAGAGAAATAGCCAGCTGCATGCCACCTCTTCCTGAATTCAATCGCAATACTTGTGGCGCTCTAAATGCTCATCAGTTTACCCTCAAGCCATCCTCGGACGTACTGTTAAATTCAGAGATTCGTTCTTCAGCCGTACAACACGTAATGTGAAATGCTCTGTCAAGCTCTGTCTTCCCACATCACTATGATCCACAGGCATTCATTCATTCCTCTTTTCTCCTCCTTTTCCTTAACACCAAGACTGTGCCAAGCATATAGCCGAGCATTATAAGGGTGCTAACCCCTTTAAGCGTGCGCGAATTATATAAAAAACAGTCGCGTTGGTCCTACGGGAAGTTGGTGGTCCTTACAGATGAGGCAGAGCTGTCAGCCGAGTATGTGCCAACTTTTGGTGCGGATCCAGATTGTTCTGGAGATGTATCATTGTGGTTGTTGGTCTACTACCAAAAAGCCGGTAGGCCGTTAGTGCTTCGATATATTTTATTATATATTGGTGTAGTCAGTGATAGTATCATCAAACAACCGGTTGCCGTCATTCCATAAATCGGCAAGGGGGTAAAATAGCAGAGCTTCACCAATGAGTAAATACTGGTACATCTTTTATTAGTAGACGTTAATTGTCGTAAAAAACAAACCGCGTCCGAAGAGGAAAATGGGGTAGATCCTTCCAGTAGGTTCCCACGTAAATCTAATAGACAGTTTCAGCATGTATATATGTTCCCTATGGACTTCCAAACCATCCAACCAATCGCGTTCAAACTTTGCGTAGGGGTTTTATACCATAATAAGCACTTAATAGGCATATGTATTTTGAAAGTGCTCAGACTCATGGGTTAAGGAGTCACCATACGAATTCTTTTTACAAATCCCATGTTTTTATGAAGTTTTTAAAATTTTTCGAATAGTAGGGTTCTGAGATATTGCACACCTATTTGGGTCCGGACACTTTGGTTAAAGGGCTCCCTGATTTTTTTTCTTCATATTTTTCATTTTTTTTTTAAATCTTATTTTCATAAATCGTCCAGAATTTTTATATATATATATTGGAACAGGATCCCTGGGTCAATGGTCAACATACACTTTTTTTCATGTTGTTATGAATCCTTTTAATCTAGAGTCTAAAACAAGGGCATAAACGGCTATTATTGCGAGCAGTTGGGCAGATACGCGGGACTCTGTATGTTCCCTGGCACTCTGTATGTTCCCTCTAAACTGCCAAACGCATCCACCGGTCGCAGTCACATTTGTTCAGACTCCTGGGTCAAGAGGTCACCATACAAATTATTTTTACAAATCTCATGCTTTAATGAATTTTCCAGAACTTTTGAATAGCACCGTTCTGAAATTTTGCACAACTGTAGCGTACCCCTAATAGAAAAGCGCTCTCGAACAGCTAGTCTAATATATAAAAGACCAACTCAATCACTCACTCACCATTATTAAAATCGTACGGAATTTGAATTGATGTTATTGTTAAATCCATAGTTTACGGGATCGCTGAGATGAATTGTCAAAAGACACCATGAGAAATTAGTCGGGACACAAACCTAACACATAAGTGACGTTATCTAATACATAAGTGACGTTATCTAACCACTTGAAACTTTTAAAAATATGATGAGTACGTAAGTAAGGTAAGTATTAAAGCACATTTTTAAAACGTTGTTATTTAAGCCGAAATACTCCCAAATCTTTAAAACCACTCGCCACTTATGAAACAAAGTTATTTGTAAGGGCAGCAACAATTATTCCTTTCCCCATCCCCATTCATTTCTCTCGCTAAAAGTTTCCTTGTTCACTATTATCATGAACTAAAAACTTAGCTTTACCGGGACCTTAACTATTTGCCATTCGTAACATGTAAACAACCAACAACTGGACTTAAAGGAGTGCGTTATTGTCTACTGAACTTGCCCTTTTACGCTTAACAAAAACTAGCAAAAACTTTTACTAGATTGTTGAGCATTTAGCTGCACAGCACGGTAAATTAACCTTCTACAGAAAACTTCCGTCTGCTCTTGCAACAAAAGGATTGTGTAGTGAGTGCAGAGTTCGTCAGCAGAAAATCAGTGCGCTTGGAATAACATCGTAATGTAAAAGTAAAAACAATGTCCGGAAAAGTACATTTTTAAGGTTTGTTTTGCGGCTTGAAAACTGGGTGTTTTTTTTTTGTCATAATTGAGGTAATTTTTCACTACAGCTTTATGCACTCTGAGAATGTGTGAGGCTGTAATTTTTGTAATGGGGTGAATTTGTTTTTTGATATTCACTGACAGATGGGAAAAAGGAGCCAATGAACTCGAAATTTTGAGGCGTATTGCGTTAATGCATTAAGAGTATACGTATAGATAATGTATATTAAAAGGACGAATATTTTTACAATAATTATAATTATCAAGCTGGTGCAGAATTTAAAGCAATCATCGTCTACAAAACTGTTCTTATAGTGTTTAGAAGGGATCGTGATATTTGGGTTAAAGACTAGATGTTGCGATGAAAAACAAGAATAAATCCGCGGTCCAACTTTGAACGTCCTACCTTAAGTAATAAAACATTGATCAATTCACAATTTCACATGTATGCGAACGATGTTCAACTTTAAATGAGCTGCTTCACAAGAACGATTGATAACACGACAAATCATCTTATAAACGAAGATCTGTAATATGTGCATGACTGGGTGTAGTCGTCAAGTAAACTCTAGAATTAAGAGGCATGTTAGTTGAGAAGTAGGTTTACCCTGAACTATAGTATTTCACTAACTAACTTACTAACTTAATACTTACTTACTAAGTTATCAAACAAATTTAAAATTTCTCTATTTACACTTTTGGTCACTGACTAGTAGTACCTCAGGTTAGATTAGAAAAGGTTAGGTTAGTAAATTACTTAGAATTAAATACTACCACAGAATAAATTATAATATAGTATGACATTTATACAAAAAATTTATTGTTATTTTTGCCAAATCTTATGTTTGTTATAAATTGACCAGAATTTTAATATAATAGCCTCCTTCAATTTTTCAAATTAAAACGAACCCGTCATATTTTAAAACGGGACTCCATATACCTGTTATGAACCTTTTGAAACTAGAGTCTAAATACACAGTAACGCTCACTGGCTATGGGAACAACCAAGCGTCCCTAACCCCTGGCAGTGCGGAGAGCGAAGCTTCTTTCGTTTCAAGCTTCAAGCTTACTAAATAAATTCCTCTCAGGAAGACGAAGACACATATCTTATTTTTCTTCTTCTTCATTATAAAATCCTCAGGGACACAAGGCAAATAAATTAATTTGTGTGACTTTGTATTTCGGATGCTTTAGTAATAAATAAAGTAAATAAATAAATTATATTTTCTGTGTGTCTGTGGGTAGTGTACCTAACAGAGCAGTCACAAGACTGTAAATTATACTATTGGGAGTTTTCCGCAATTTAATATACGAAGGCGCTTTTTGGTATTAGATTGCTATTAAACTATTCATGCTCAGTGGAAGTAAGAAAAAGGAAGTTGTTGAATTCTTTTGGGTAAAATGGGCGCTGCCACCGAGCAAAAACCAACTACCATGACCAGTCACAAACACTGACACTGCTAATTTTGGAGTGAATTAAAGTTAATGGCTTTTTACTTAGCTGGGTTTTCTTATGTTTGTTCTGAACAAAGCACTTAACTGGCAGAACACAACTGCTTTATTTTCGTTGCCCACACAAACGACATCTCCAAATATATTTATGGTTGGTGGTTGTTTTGCTTGTGTAACAAATGCCGCTACTGTGAATTGGTTTAACACAAAGTGGACTGACTTCTGAGAGTTCTACATTCCAGAGGATATAGAGCATAATTTTTTGTCATCGCAGCAGCGCTTGTACATTTTGTTATTAAGGTTTGTTAAATCGTAAATCATTCCAACATACGAGGCCAACAATTGGTGGTTGTCTAGATTCGAACTTCGAACCTCTCACTCAGTAGTTCAACGCACGCACTACATGTGTAAAGGCGCTTACAAAGTTAGGAACGCTTTTGCTAAAAAGGCCAAGTTTTGGACCGGAACTTATGATTTTTAAATTCGGTTCCAACATTTAGAGTCTAAATAGAGTATAGCAGCGTTTGTTTGGATTTTAGTAACCAAGCCCGCATTTCTACTTACATGCCGTTATTAGATGCCTGACCCGAGATAGTTGAAGTATTGCATTTTTTTAAATTCACGTTCCACTATATTTATTTCGGTACTAATGTTGGATGTTCCGATCACAGACTTAGCCAATGGGATGGCGAAGAGCTATCGATGTTGTGCAATTCTTAAGAACTCTCTCCAGTCTAAACTGGATAAACGGAAAATGTTGCAAATAATGTGTGATTTCAACAGCCAACATATTGTGGTTCACTTAGAATTCTTAGAATTCTTAAAGAAATGTTTTCCTGGTTATTTGTTGGTGTTGTTGGTTGCACACATTTGACACCCGATGATTTTTATTCTGGGGTTACCTCAAAACTAAGGTGTACGTTCTAACATCGTTCCAAACATTTAAGAAGCTCTTATAATTAGGCGGGAACGCAAGAAATGTATGTTATTCCACCCGAAATGTCACAGAGTCACTAAAAGTTGCCGGGAGAGACTAAACCGGTTTATCAGCAATTGAATTAAGTCCTCGCTATTCAACCTAAGGAACGGCTCATCCCATTCCTCTTTAAGTGACTCATTTTTAGCTGGCCTTTTTTCCCAATTATTGCTGGTTTGACTACTATTAAGCAAACGCCTTATTATTATTTTTTACCTACACACTTGCCCTAAATGCTTGTCAGTGGGCGGCCCTTTTTTAAAACCTTCGATTAAAAACTTTTATTTAACTTGACTCGACCCCTGTTTGTCCACATTTTCGACTACTTTGAGGTCCTTTTTAACCAACTTTCATACGACCTAGAAATGTGGAAATGTTCTTTTTCGACTTTTTGAGGTCCTTTTAAACCACTTTGCACACAACCTACGGAGCGGACGCGTGTCCCGTTTCGCGTTTGGCGCGTGTGATGGGTGGACATTTTTTTTCTACTTCTGTCCTTTTAAACATCCTTTTACACGACGTTCAGAGAGCTGAAATTTTGTGACACGTGAGACGCGTTTCGCGTGTGGTGCGTGTGATGGGTGGTTTAGCATTTTTTATAATTCGCGTGTGAAGTGCGCGTTTCGCATATGGCTCGTGATAGGTGGAAGTGTAGTCATGTAGTCTCGTTTTTAGCGGTCATTTTTAACCACCTTTCGCACTACCTAGAGGGCTGAAATTATGTGAGCAGCTCAATGCCAGGGGCCTATTTTGATATCCCGTATATGATACGGGTAGCGAGTCGCGTGTAGCGCGTGCGATGCGTGGAAAAAGAAAAAACTTTGAAATAACTTTGACAGATAATTTGGCGGTTATTATCAAAAAATACAATGTACGCGAAAAACTAAGTATTTTTTTACATTTAATTGTTGCTTAATAGTATTGTCGGCCTTAAGTCTGGCAGTTGCTAGAACTTTGGACAGGAGCGAACTACAGGCAGGAATAGCTGGACGGACTAGAAGAAAACCATCGAGTGTGAAACGGACGAGATGATCAGCAGTAATTGTTGAAAATCTTTAGTTATTAAACGTATAATAAAAATTTGACTTTTACATTACTGTTGTCAAGCTAAGCAGCAAATGTGGTTGTAATTGTAATGGTTTGAATTTAATTTACATAACCTGTCAACTAATTGTCATCTTTTCTATTTTTTACTAAAAGAATACATCTCCGTACACAAATTATATGGACAAAAGGTGATGACGTGACAAAACAAGCGTAGCCTTTTAACACCTTCCATCACGTTGTTAAAATAGATGCACTTGTAAAGATCTCTCCTCTCCGACCAGAGTTACGAAGTGTTTAACACAACGTCTTCATACTGATTTGGAGTTTACAGCTTCCAATGACTTAGCTACTGCTCACATGCAACTGCAAGTTTTACTAGACATACTCATAAGCGGCTATAAACATTAAATAATGACCACCGTATACCTTTAAAGATAGATGACGACTTCATTACTACAATTTTATGCATGAATGCTCTTCCCACTGTTGGTAGCGATGAGTTTCCTTTACCACATTACATGCACTCGCATATATTTACTATATACATACTTTACTTTGGTGTATTCCACATAATTTCTTCGATGAAGAAAAATGCTTGTCGCCTTTTCTACAGACGAGTGAATGCAAATGATTGGAAAGTCATAAATATTCATATTTTTTTCAAATGCAGAGCAATTTCCGCTCTTAAAAGTGCTCGCGCCGCACTGTCAGTGACTTAATCGATTTAGCGGAGAGTGTCGGATGCGACTAAATGACCCAGTTGTCAGTTGATATATAGTATATGTTTTACGAAACTGTAATTAATGGAAAGAAGAAAGACAAATTAACTACACTTATGTTCAGATATCGTTAGTTCGTAATTGCATGAAGATTTCTCTTCGTGGGTTGATTGCAGTTTGATTGCTCCACATGACAGACATTGATTCACACTCACTGGATAAAGGGTGATTTGATTTATAAGGTTACAACATCTGAAGACTTGATATTTTTATTTCAATTTCAAGTAATGAAAAATTTCAGCCTTTCTGGGTTCCAATCGGTTATTGGAATTTAATTAAAACTGTCCATTACTTTTCGAAACTCCTACGGTAATTTATAAATAATGTGTAGAACACCGTCATTAGGTGTTGAAATCGTTTAGGGGTCATTGGTGGACACCTTTTGCGCAAGATGTCAACATCACGAGGCGTTCAAAAAAAGTTTCTTTTCTGCAAATTTTGTACACATGTGTATCTTCTGTGACAACACTTTTGGTAAAAATTTGGAAGTGATCGGGACCCAGTGCCAAGGGGCTCTAATATAAATTTTTCAAAATTAACCTGATTCAAACTTTGCATACATGTGTATCTCTGATTAGAGAATTTACATGAACATTTTTTGTTTTTATGGTTTGTTTTTGTATTACTCTCGGACGTTTTTGCGTTTTTCTAAAATTCTAATTTCGAACCACCCCCTTACCACTTGAGCAAACATACCCATTATATTCTTGCTCTATCGTATATGGCTCGATAATTAAATTTGAATGCCTAGTAATTAAAAGGTATTTCAATTTGCAATAGTGATTCTTGGATAGACGTGAAGTTAGCAGCAGTTAGTTTTATGTTTCAACTCACCATTACTTGACATTTAATAGTGGAAAATTAAACGCTTTTGAACGTTTGCAAATTGCCCAAATTTGTTTGTTTGGTTGTTACAACTGTACGTGCGCTAAGCTCGTACACGTCCTGATAAACTAACATTTAGACGTCTGGTGGAAAAACGTTAGTCAAAATATGCACTTTATAATATTCCCATGCCAACAAAGAACAGAAAAGCAAGGAGTGTCGAGAATATTGAGGCTGTAGTCGCGAATGTAAGTGATGTCCCAAATTTGTGTGTCGATGTCAGGAATTGGGAATTAGCTGTGACCTCTTTGTGATGAATTTTACACAAGGCCTGAAGCCTTCTTCACAATAAGATCGTATTGATCTATAATCTGAAGCTAAACGATCGTCTTTCACGAAATACCATTAAACCCACAAAAATTAACTGTTGGTACGGGTTTAATGCTAGAGGGTTCATTGGTTCATATTTCTTCCGGACCATGTAGAGTGACAATTTTTGGGATATATTGGAAGAGGTTGACCTGGAGCGTGGTGGTTTTAGCAAAACAGAGTCAGATGCCACACAGCTTGGCAAACAATCGTGCCATCGTTGTTTTATCTTCAGAAATGAGCCAGCCTTTGTTCGTGTGATATGACGCCTCTGGACTTTTTTTTGTTTTCTATTAACTTTAGACATTACGACCAACATCGAACGTAAAATTGTCGGCATATCGCCAGATTAATGTGATGAAGGTATAAAATTATTTTATGGCATTCACTCGTGCATGCGTTTTCGTAAAGGACATTGGAATGATATTAATGGCATCGATGGTACCTTAACCCTTAACCTTAAGTTTTATAATCTCCAAAACAAGACAGGCGCTCTCAATGAAAAAACCATTATATAATTTCCTTGCATTTTAAAATCGGAGGGCTTCGTTCGTATCAAGAACCCGGAATGATATTGCCAGAGTTGCGGCTATCAGCACTGGCCACTGGCCAGTGGGCAGTTATGCTGCTAAGTTGTGTATATCGCACAACTTTCGCAGAATTTGCAAAGATGAAAATGAGAAAGAAAATCTCATACACTTCCTTTGCAGTTGTCCGGCCCTAGCAGGGTCAAGACACCGCATTTTGGGTAAACCATTTTTTACGACCTGAAAGAGCTCTCGGATTACAGGATCATCGACTTGATTTCATACCTGAACGCTACAGGCTGGATTTAAACCTTGTCCTTATTCATGCTAGAACCCTCGAGTTTTGTGGCATCAAAATGGCGCATACTAGCGCTAATTGAGGACCTCGCAAGCACAGTGTCCTCTCTACCTACCTACGTTACTTTTTTGTTATGCACATATTTTTTTTATTTTTATTAAACCTGGACGCTTAATTACGATGGAAGGATGTTAATATTAAGCTTAGGAAACTCAATTAACTCATCGGCAGAAGATCTGTTTTTCCGATACATAACAAACTGCTATATACAAACAAACATTAAGACCAGTATGGACATACGGCATACAACTAACTCTGGGGTGTGCTGCTAAAAATGACAGAAATAATTCAGCGCTTCCAAAAGAAGGTATTACGACGCATAGCAAATGCTCCATGATATGTCAGAAACTCCGACTTACATCGCGACCTTAAGCTAAATACGGTTGAAGAAACGATCCGTGAACTTGCAACAGCCCATCACTCAAGACTTGGACGACATATTAAGCAGCAAAGCTTTGCGATACAATTGGGATTACTCAAAGCCTACAGCGAATTAAAACGCACGATATAACTGGGAACAACGTTATCTAGAAGATACAACAGAAATTAAAAATAAACGTGCATTTGTTTAATGTAAAATATATAGTATTTAATATGTAAATATAACAAATGTAAACTACTCGTTAGTGTAAACTTGTTGTAGTATAACATAACACTTCAATAAAAAAAATATTGATTCCTAAGAAAGAATAGAAGAAAAAGAATAATGATAGCGCGACTTTGAAATATTCCAAACGGAATGAATAAAAAACAATTTGGAATATTTGCAATTTTTCAAATATATAAGACAAATAAACAACACGCTGCTAATGACATATATGTGTCATTTAATGATACATTTTTTACTATTATTACTCCTACCCGAGGTGTATAGAAAATTGGGGGCAATTCGTTTAACAGAAAGTTTTTACTGTCTTATTTGAATCCCAGAAAAGTTGACCAATCTATTAATTTTAATTGTTGGCGAATTTGCCAAAATTAAAAACCGTTTACTGGCTAAAGTTCCTCCCTTTCTTCTCTCAGAAATTCTGCCCAAATCATAATGCGACCTTAATTTTATTTTTAAATATAAAGAACAAATCAGATTTCTGTTAAAGAGAATAAACTTCCCAGCAAATTAAGTCACAGACAACACAGAAAAGTGCACGTTCAATCATTTGTCCAAGAAAACCCGTATTTGCCCATTTAATATGTAAATTAAGGGCAAACGTCAACTCATAGAGACTTGGATTTGTTTGTCCACGCAACTTTTTTAAATTTACTTTAATCAAGATTGTCATCAGTTAATTGCTTGGGCTGATGAGTCGAAGTCAAAGTCGTAGCCAAGGGGGACTAACACATTCGAACGATGCGTCCAGATAATGTGAAAGTTTTCAAAAGAAGTGTATGTTTATGCGTGTCGAACGACAAAAAGGCGGTACAAGAAATATAAAACCCCATATACATATATTGTTTAATGTAATAAGTTTTTTAATTTATAGGCGGCTGGGCAAATGGGCTAACAAAATATGCAATTTTTATTTCGTTTGCTCTGTTGAATTAAGCAATTATGTAATACGATTATGAATTACGACATGCTAAGACTTAATGATAAAATGTGGGCGTATTTGTGTCGCAGGTGCGGACAGATTACGTTTGTATGTCTGAAATGTTCGCAACCCCATCCCAACACCTCCTTAACCATCGTCCAACCCACCACACCCACAGTATTTAATTCCGTCGGTCATTATTTCATAACCATCAACTGTGGCAAATGAATTTAATAATTTCTTGGCTTCAGTTGGACTAATATCTTATTCATATCGTAATTAATCATATGATAATATCAACAATTTGCTAAAGAATATTTTTCTTAATATAGTTGATTTGTTAGCGCATAGTTTTAATAAGAGTTTTAAATCTGGTAAGGTGTACCGCAGGGATCTATACTTTGTCCTATCTTGTTTTTAATCTACATTAATTTCTTTTTCGAAATTTCTTTAGTCAGATAGATCACTGCCTTTGTATATGATCTTGGAATAACAATCAAATTTCTGAACCGTTTTATTTTCGTTGCAAACATTAACAATGATATTCACTTATTAAGAGAATGGATCGCTATTAGTTGTCAGTAACAAAACAAACAAAATAATATTTTTCTTTTTTACCACACATGATTCTTCTGTTTTTCATATTCATTCCTACGACAGTTTGAGTTATAAATTATTTATAAGTGATTGCATGGGGCACGGCCCTAACGCATCGTTAAATCTTTCAATGATCTGATATGCAATGATGTGTTACGTTACGTTACGTTGATCTGAACATATAGAAACCTTAAAAAATACTTTCTTATATTTTTATCGTCTATGAAATTATTTAAATATTACTACGTTAAAGGCTTTTTCACTCGCAATTGCAATGTGCAATATTATGTAACGGAGGTACATCTTTTATATATAAAAATGGTGTAAAAAATCTATGTGCGCGCATCAGTTGAGACCGGCTGAACCAATTTCGCTCAATCTGTTTTTGTTGTGTTCGCAATTGCTACGAGATGGTTCTTACGAAAGAAAATTTTGGGAAAATCCACCGGAAAAGTCAGAAAATTCGGAAAATTGAAAAATTATGTTTTTGTACGGTAAATCCGCGTATCCGATCCAGATGGTATTTTAGAAGAGAAAAATTGGAAAATCTGAGTGGGAAAACTCGGAAACTTCCGGAAAAACCCAAAGAAAATTGAAGTAATTTGGGGCGGATCGAAGTTCGCCGGGTCAGCTAGTTCTTCAATAAAAATGTTTAATTGACTGTACTGCAAAAGGGTATTATTAATAATATTTGTAAGGTTTAGCCCCTTCAATGGAGCTTTTCTCATTTCCAAGAATACTACAAGTACGGCATTTATACAACTTTAAAGCATTGAAAGTACTCCTATTCTTTAAAAGAAGTGTTTTTTTTTTAAAACTCCTAATGTAGGTTTAAATTTACAACTCAGGCTATCTTTATCTTTATTTTTGAAAAATACTAAATTGCGATTCCGCGTTTTGAATCATATTGAAGTTGAAAAGTTGTTGCGCTTCATTATATAATGTAGTACTGCGAACATTATTATTTTTATTATACATTATTATTGTATTATATTTTAAAGTATTATTTAACTAACTAAAGTCAACCAAGCCGGGCGCCGTGGCTCAGTGGAAATGCGCGTGGCTACTGAGCAGGAGGTTCGTGGTTCGAATCGCAGTAACTCCAAAAGTATTTCTCACAGTGTCCCACCTCTCGCGAATGGGTGACAAACGTTCCGAGAGAAATAACTTGTCACGGAAAGCTTCTCAATTCGCCGTTCGGAGCCGGCATTAAATTGTAGATCCCTTCCAAATATAAATATAAATGCGCAACACAAATGGTCGCGAGAAGCTAGGCCTTGGACCGCAATGGTCTGTCGCGCCGATTATTATTATTATAAAAGTCAACTAACCCTTAATTTGGATAGTTTCAACGCCGCAGTGTCAAAAGAACTTATATGTCATCACGCCGAAAAAGTTTTTTTCTGCACGTTACAAAGAAGTTTTAAGAAAACTAACGCCTATATATGCATATTTATTGAATGTACCATCCGCTGTTCTGAAAATCACGTAGTTCTTCGCTTAAAATGCAACTCCAAACTAAATCGAACCAGTCGAGAAAATTCTAAATATGCACAGACAATGTCTGTCACACATCTAATCTTTTCTCGTAAGGTATATTCAACGTCTAAAATTCCATCGATGAACGACTAATTAAAAGGCATCAGCTACTCGCAGAAATTAATTAAATTCATTATTCATCGATGGCGATGTAAAAGCGAACGGCTGATATCATTGTAGCCTTCTTCTTCTTCTTCTCCGTCTAGTTTATATCCTGCATATAAAAAAAGTGTATAGTAGTGTAAAAAAGAAATAAAAGGATTTTATAAATATTTATAGGATCAGATGCATAGTCGAGCATGACTGTCTTCAATTAGATTTTATAAAAAATGTTGCCGAAGTTGTTGCTTAAGGATAATATACGAGTACTACCTATATACTAGTACATCTTAGCTGAGAATTCCCAGAGAATTTCTTCATCTCGATATCGGCCACACATATCGTATAATTTAAAGAGCGAATTTTGCTCCGATAAGCGATGCAAATGACGAGTACAATGAACGAAAAGCACTAACGATTTTTGAAGTACATAACTTCTCAAAACAAAAGGCAAACAAATTCAAACTTGAAAACATTTTTTCTCAGTGTAGTACTTACTTTAATTCCGAAAGAGGAGTTTTTATCAATAAACCTAATGAAAATAAAGTAAAATTGCACTATATCATAAAACGGACGCCTAAAGACATTTCGAAATGTACATATAAAATCCGGTTAACCGCAAGAGTCAATATTCAGACCAACGATTTCATCATATTGATAAATTGAGAATTAATTCTTTGGTATTTTGACATAACAATTAAGTACCTATTGGGCAGTTAAGTGGTTTTTTAAATTTTTCAGAATTTTTTCAAATTTTAAACACACGTGTATCACTGATGGACAAAAATTTTTGTAAATTTTTTGAAATTATGCGTGAGGCCTGAGGGGTGACCATAATTTTTTTTTTTTAAATTAGCCCGATTTTCTTCAAATTTAAGACACATGTGTATATCTGATAAACACAATTTTTTGTTAAATTTTTGGAGTGATCGTGCCCTGAGGCCCAAGGGGTACCCATACATAATTTTTAAAATTTAGCCCGATTTTCTTCAAATTTTTGGAGTGATCGGGCTCGAGGGCTGGCCATTTTTTGAAAATTAGACAAATTTTTAAACACATGTGTATCTCCGATGACAACACTCACTATTGAAATTTGGAACTGATCGGGCCCCAAGGTCGGGGGCTCTCATACAAATTTTTTACAAATGTGTATCCCCGGTGACAACAGTTTTTGTAAAAAATTTGAAGTGAAGAGGCTTTAATATCAATATTTTCCAAATTAACCCGGTTCAAACTTTCCACACATATGTATCTCCTATTAGAGAATTTACATGAAAATTACATTTTTTATTGGTTGTTTTTTTAACACTAAGCCAGTCGGATTTTCTTATTTTTTCAAGGTGTTGCTCTACTCGCATAACGATATACTTATTTGTGAATACAGGCAACAGAAATAAATTTGCTTTCACTAATATTAACTTACTAGCTGATCGGGGGCGCTTCGAGATCCGCACAGGTTCGAAACGCTTCGCTACCCTCATAGGAAGTGAGTTCGTTTTCGTTTGCAAAATTGGAGGAGGCTACTATCCGAGAATTCCGGACATTGTAAAAAACGACAAACGTTCATTCACGCTCGTTCCACGTGTCAAGCGATTGTTACAAAAAAGTATTAAGAAATGAAGGAGACTCTTGTTTATTCAAATGAGGAGACAATAAAAGCCGCCAATTAAGGGAATAAGTAAATGGATCGATGAATACTTAAACTTTTAAGCCCAAATGTTCAAGAAATGTTCGTCATAGTCGGAAAAAGGTTTATGCGAGAAAAAAAATTGAAAAAGTTGCCCGAAAACTGAGAAAATTCAGCAAAAACTGAAAATGCATCTTTTTATAGGATTTTTGTATGAACTCGCGACCATAACTCACGATTTGAACGATGGATTTGCGTAATTCTGTTTTTATTTTGGTCGTTGTGGTCCTGGAAAGAAAGACAATTACAAAAATAAGTCGAAAAATTTGGACAAACATTTTAATATTCGTCTGGAGAGGCAAAATGTTTCAGTCTCGAAAGTTTACTCTCAACTCGCATTGTGAAATTTCTCTTTATGTGTATCACATGCTGACATCATTATATGTGGACATCGTTTCATGTGTTACATCATAACAAGCGCTTCATTCCAGCATGACCTCAAAGTTTGCTCTGAACTCGCTTGAAGAAGATTGAATGAAAAACTAAAAGTGTCCTTTTTCAGTGTAACTAGTCGATTTCAGGGAGAAATTAAAATGAAAAATCCTTAAAAAGTCCCAACAACTGCGACTGACCAGCATCACCAACACTAAGCGAATATATCGCACCATCTTCCATATAAGAGTGTACCAAGATCACAACATCTCGCTGAGCTGGGACGGGTGCAAATGCCAACCACTCGATTTATCAAATTGCCAAGAAAAAAAATTAAATGCAATAAATTCCTTATGAGGGAACATTTTAAGCAGTCAAGTCGAGTTGCGCCATATCTGACCGGATCTTTTGAACTCATAGTCGGCGGACTACGAACACTATAACCAATATGGAAACTGAACTGCTGCTGCAGTTGCCGCTCAAGCAAATGGTCAATTGTGTTATCAGCAGTTTGGCGTAACCAAATTATTTAAATATGCGATGCGCGATGCGAGATGCATCTACGCTCGAAAAAATTACATACATGGCAACAGTACTGATGATGCTATGTAGTTCCTTTGTCTTGCACGATTTGCACATTGGCTGGAACGATGTATTGGCCATTAAAATTCAACCGGAAAAAATCAGATTACAAACATCCCAGAGGTATAAGTCAAATCTCGTGTAGTTCTATGGCACACTATTGGCGAAGCTGTTGCGTAGAATAAGAGAGAAAACTCGGGAAAGAGATGGGGAGCGATATCACACATAGCCAAGGGACGAAATACGGGACACCTTGTGCAAACGTGATCCCTGTGACTTTGTGCAGTATGGAACGGATAAGTCCAATTCCAATCGTTTTGCATTCATCCGCGTTCACACCGCTCGCATAAGCCAACTTTGTCAGTCACCGTAGTCTTCCTAGTCGTCGTCGTCGGCTTCGACAACCTCTCATCAATGTGGAACAAACTGAGGCTTGAAGAAGCCAAAGCACCAAAGAGGAAATAGGGACGAGCGATGAAAAAATCGTGCATCTTGTGAAACACATAAAATCAAATGAATATTGGCGAAATTTCGTATGCATGAGAAGACTTTAACTTCTGTTCGTCCGTCCGCGGCGGTCGTGGCCGCTTGTCGTTCAGCAATCGCACATCGCATAGAGAGTGGTGATTTTGTACGGCAGTTCGCCCAATTCGAATCAGCAGCAGTCGTCAGTCGTTCTCCCTATCACTTGATGCGCGAGATATCCAATCACCACCAAAAGTGCATCACGCTGGAGACCTAAAGCCAGGAGGGTTTCTCGCCGTTAAAATTTGTTTAGCTATCGCATGTCTAATGAAGTTTACTCGGTTAAACAATAAGTGTCTACGAGTATAGTGGCTACGGGTACACTGAGAGAATTTTTTGCTAGTTTTTTTATGACCGCTTTTGCTTTTCTTTTCGTGTTTTCGAATTCAGCGTGGTACAATGTTTTGATAAATAAACATAATTTATGATACCAATCGGATCCAGTAATATGTTCCAGGTGGACATCTAGCTCGCATGAGCGCTAAGGTTCCTGTTCAGGAAGTGCTCAGCTTTAATATTTGTAGGTAACAACAGCAGGAAGATAAGGTTATCACTGAAATGATTACGTTATTAGTTGGAGAATGCAAAAAAATGGCATAGGCTAACAATCGCGAACTATGGAGAGATGTTTTGTGTTGTACTAACAATTATGAACAACTAACTGACCCGATAGACGTTGTCCTGTCCCACTTTCAAATTTGTTTGTAATCGTTTTCTGTGTTTGTTAAGAGCTATTTGAAATGAGGGTCCTCTAGGGGGTCTTTTTTAGATCTTTTGAAGGTCTTTTGAAGGTCTTTTGAGGGTATTTTGGTGATCTTTTGAAGGTCTTTTGGAGGTTTGAGGGTCTTTTGGAAGTCTTTTGAGGATCTTTTGAAGGTTTTTTGTGGGTCCTTTGGATGTTCTTTGAGGATCTTTTAGGGGTTTTTAAAGATTATTTTATGATTCATTTGTTGGCCTTTTGGGAGTCTTTTGAGGGTCTTTCGGAGGTCTTTTTATGATTATTTTGGGGGTTTTGGGTTCTTTGGGGGAATCTTTTAAGGGTTCACCCAATGTGTAAACATTGTGACATGGATTTGTAGAAAATTGAATAGGCTTTATACTACATTTTTCAAAAAAAAATCATCTGAGAGCATTTTTCGACATGATCGCGTTTGAAAATACAATTAAACAAAAATAAAAATGTAGATAGAAGCGTTCAAGAGTTACAGTTATATGGAAGTCATGTAAGGTCCAAAGTACGTTTGCGTTGATTTTACCAACTTTCAATTTTAACCCTGCTCCTGTTGACCGAATCTAGAAACATTGTGAGGTGGATTTGTAGAAAATTGAATAGGCTTTATTATTAATTTGTCAAAAAAAAATTATCCGAGAGCATTTTTTTAAATAATCGCGTTTGAAAATAAAATTAACAAAAAAAAACAATTTTCTGATTTTGATGACGATTATATCGGTAATGGTTTTAGTAATTTAAAAAAGGTACATTGTATGATCTTAGAAATTTAATTATTTTCCAAAAAAGACTAACAGTGACGTTGTAGCTAGATGTGTTCAAGAGTTACAGGGTGTGAAGTGATGTAAGGTCAAAAGTACATCTCTTCGCATTTAAACGCTACGTACACCGCAGGGGGTGAAAATCCCATCCTAAATAAATGAAAATCTAAGTGCAACTTAGGACCTCAAGAAAATCAAATGCAACATTTGTGAATTTCAGTCAGCTTTATGTCAAAACTTCTTTGACTGACCATTTCTTCCAAGTCAATTCTAAACATTTATTTTTTACATTTTTATAACTTTCATTATACGTATGCCCCAAAAATTAGGAGGAATATTCCCAGATTAAAATTGTTTGCGTTTACCTGAATGACCACACCACCCCTTAACCTTTCGTAGCTGCACGGTTTTCATATACACCATTTGTGCATGGGGGTAAAAAGTTACCCAAAATATATTTAATATAGATACAATAATAAAAAAGGGTTTTTTTTTAAGGCTCTTTGATTTACTAATCGGTTGCGAATATGTTGATCCACTACCTGATTTGCCAGTACCTTAAAGAATAATTTTTGGACATTTTATTTTCTACTATTTTCTACAAAAGAATCTGGGCGAGCTAATGTGTGAATATTGAATTCAGCTCATGCACAGACCGTAGTAAATTTTATTTTAATGAGTCAGAGCTTCTTTCAAATGCTTTCATATGGCTCCAATAAAATGTAAGTTTTTCTCCAAGTGCACCGTGATTGGCGCGTTGCGATATTCACAACTTCATAGCGGTAGCATTTTCTCTCTTCAGCATTATCTTCGCTTCAAGGGTATTTGGATCACGTACATAATTTAAGATAGATTGCAAAACTAATTTCACCTTTTTTGGGCCAAAACTTTTTATCGGGTCAGATATCAGGCCGGTGTCGATCTATGGCTTAAATGCAAAATTCAATTTGTTCATAAAAATAGGCCGGAGAAAAGCATCCTGTAAGTTACGGGGAATTGAGACCACGCGGCGCGGCTTACAAAAATTAAATTAATGTAAAGCTGCATGTTACTTAGTCTAGCTGCTGATGCATGCGACCCGAATTCGTAATGAGAGATAAAAATGAAATTTCCTTATATTCTTGAACGAGTATTCGTGAGACCCAGACGTACCTGCAAAGAGAAAAACAGACACAATTTAAGTAAAGATAATAACTAATTCTTTAATGTAAATTATTTATTTGGGATATTGGGATGGGAATCTTTCTGCACAAAATTTCTTGATATGAGTTAAGTTGCAAAGAGGCTAATAATAACAGGGTGCTAAGTTTTTGGTTATATGTATGGGGCAATCACCACAATGAGGAAACCCAAACACAATTTAGACGAGACAGAAATTATTGCAATCACACCTTGCCGATTTTATTTTGTCAACAACCGAAAAAAGGCTATACAGTGTATCAAAGACAGTAAAAGTGTTTAGGTCATTCGAGAAAACCATTTCAAATGTCGTCAATTCCACCGCTCATCAAGAATGAATTTCCAGTTGACCACTCTATGCTATTGTGTTCTACAGTTGATAGCATCGATGGTATGATGGTATCAATGGATGTAGATATTTCTAATATATTGAAAAAATTTCCATTTGGAAACTCTAATTTCTATTTTCTCTCTAAATTAAATGATCGTTTCTCAGCCATTATCAATGCATGAATTTTGTTTCTCGAAATTTGTTTATTCGCAAAGTCACGCCCGTCACTGCCGTTCATCTCTCGTGGATATGGCGGAGCAGTTCAATATCCAGCTGTGTTGGGTGCCGGGGCACAGAGACATTCCGGGTAACTGTAAGGAACTACACTACCCTTCTTACCTAAATATAGTTCCATAGGCATCGCAATCGCTACATGCAAATTCTTGTTAAAGCGGGATGCTGACGTAAAAACTAACTGTAGGTGGTCAAACGGTACAACGTGCACAGCGACAAAGAAGATCTAGCTCAAGCTGGATCCGAAACGCTCAAAGTGTTTGATCTCTCAAAAAAGATCGCACATCGGTGCTATTGTAGGTTTCATCTCTGGACACTGTCTTATAGGCAGGTATGCAGCAAGACTGGGAGTCTTCTCGAATGACTTCTGTCTGTCCATCTTCTATGTACTTGTCCAGCCCTCTCCCAAAGGCGTAAACTCCATATGGGAGCTTTCTTCTACAACGACACTAATGATCTCATCAACATTGACATTGGTAGTCTCCTACGCTTCATATGAAGCTCTAATTGGTTCATCGAGTAGGTGGAAGAAATTCTTCCTGATCCGTGTGGTATGACAATGGACCATTACTGGTCTAAGTGTGTCGGCTCCACTGACAGCCACCTTAACCTAACCTAACCTAACCTAACCAGATAGTAAAATACAGTTTGGTGATATTTTTCTCCAACATCGGGAAAATTTGATAAATTGCCACTCCAAGACAATAACGTCTTACCAATCATCCTTCTTTATCGCCCGGCGAAGTTGCATATGGTAATGCAAAATTAAAAATAGAAAACTCACCGGAAAGCTTTTGCCTCCCGTCCATGATGGTATTGCGAATGCCTCATAAATTTCCATATGGAAGCATCGATTAAATTTTTGATTTATTTTCGATTTCACTCTTGAGGCGACGGACGATCGGTGCATTTTCAGTTGCCATAAATGGACAATCATTTCACTAGAGCCGTAGGACAGGACAATGCAGTTGTGAGTGAGTGAAATTTGCGTATTTAGCAACTGAACTCTTCAGCTCTCCGCTCTCGACTACAAACGACTACCCACTCGTCAACGCGTTTTTTATTAATGTGTCTCAGTCTCGGTGTTGTTCATCAGCAGCCTGCAGGGCAGCCAAAAACGACAATGTGCATCATGTCTATTGTACAGTTCAGGGATAAATCGCGCATTCAATCAAAATAATACTTGATTCTCTGATCATCTCATCAAATTCGCCGGAATTCGACTTAATAGAGAGATAAATAATTAAATGTTTGGAACTTTTTCAATTATTTTCAAAATATTAAATAAAAATTAAGAAAGATTTTCTTGACATAAAATTGAATAATACAATCTAAGGGCCCGTTTATACGTTAAAGGGGTTACACTCTATTAAATTCTCTATATTAACTTCACTTGCCCGTGGCTGGCTGGCTGGCCAAATCTTGTGATCAATTTTTAACCCACTTCCTACAGCCCGATTTTATTGAAATTTTGCACACATGTATATCTCCCATGACAACACTTTCTATTAAAATTTGAGGCTCCTCGGGCCCCGGGGTCGTGGAGCACCCATACAAATATTATATAAAAAATACCAGATTTTCTTCAAATTTTTTACACATGCGTATCTCCGATGAAACACTTTTTTGACTGATACACGAAAAATTATAGATTTGTTAGTGATCGGGCCCCGGAGTTGTAATCTTAGCAAGGAGTAAATTGACAAAAGCTTTCATTTCACTCAAAAACGGAAGAACGATGATCAAGATGGTGAAAAGTAATTTAAGACTTTACGGCTGTCACATATTCGGTTCTGATCTAAAGAGTATTTATAAGGTCAGACCTAAAATGTGATATTGCGCCTTCCCTTCCCTTTGACAAAATTAATGAATAGACTGTTTCCTATTTTCTATAAGATATGTCATCAAAATAGGGAGTTTTCGAAATTCACGAAAATTCACGAAATTCACCACGATTTTGGTCAGATTTTGTGATCAATTTTTAACCCACTTCCCAAAGCCCGATTTTATTGAAATGCTGCACACATGTATATTGAATATACTTTCTATTAAAATTTGGGAAACCTCGGGCCTCGGGGTCAATTTTCCCGATTTTCTTCAAATTTTATACGCATGTGTATCTCCGATCGACAACGACAACGTCTGTCCGGGACGAAAGAAAAGAAAACACAGATCTTGTTGTCAGTGGGACATAAACACGGACGGATATATTAAAATTTTTTTCTATACTAAACACAAGTCCTACGTCTTGCACCGTAGCTCATCACATACATCATCATCACATCACATTATATAATTATAAATTATTTATAAGCATATTTTATTATTCATAACCACTAACTGTGAAGTTGCTGCATATTGCATATTACTGCCCAAACACAGTAATGCAGCTTTTGGTTCAACTCATAAAAAATTTGAGTGGTTTAAATTAAATTAGAAGAGAAAAGTAGTGAGTAGTGCTGCCCATGCTTCGAAATGGTATGGTAAGAATGTAGCTTTGAAACATGCAGGCCAATTATTTCTCATTAAATTTCTTTTGCATTTTTCTCTTATTTCTATTGCTTAATGCCATGTATGATGTTTGATGGTTGACTCAATGGACTTAAGCTTGCAGGTTGTCATTGTTATATGCCTCTTTTTTTGTAACTTATAGTAGTATTTTTTTCTGTTACACGGCCAAACACGAGAGCACTCACTCACATTTTATGCAATGTTGATAGAAAGGGCAGAGCAGAGCACTGATAGAAAATTAACAAGGACTATACTATCACTACGGCTGCGGTAAAGAATTAAGAAGCTTCACAGCTTGTGCTTCACAAAAAAATGGCAGGCAGTCGGTATGCCCGAAATTGCGGCTACATTTTAAACCACCTTACAGTCTGCGTTTAGGGCCCGAATTTCATGCGAATCGCTTGAAAAATTGTTTTGCTCCAGATATTCCAGACAATAATGATCATATTTCAGAATTTCCATAGGAAGAAATCTTATAGTCACATCTTAGTCCTACATTCCGAATTTCATACGAATCGCTTGAAAAATTGCTTTGCTCCAGATATTCCAGACAATAATGATCATATTCCAGAATTTCCATAGGAAGAAATCTTATAGTCACATCTTAGTCCTACATTCCGAATTTAATGCGAATCGCTTGAGAAATTGCTTTGTTCCAGATATTCCAGACAATAATGATCATATTCCAGAATTTCCATAGGAAGAAATCTTATAGTCACATCTTAGTCCTACATTCCGAATTTCATACGAATCGCTTGAAAAATTGCTTTGCTCCAGATATTCCAGACAATAATTATCATATTCCAGAATTTCCAGAAGAAATCTTATAGTCGCATCTTAGTCCTACATTCTGAATTTCATGCGAATCTCTTGGGAAATGGCTTAGTTCCCAAAGTACTGACATTTAAATTTTGTTATATTTAATAGTGATCACAACAGTCGGGCATTTAACAGTGTGAGCATTAACAGTGACCACAACAGTGGGACATTTATCATTTTACTTTTTGAACATGCACCCCCATATACCTTGTAGTGAGACGTTGTCACGTCAAAAATACCCGATTTTCAATCGGACCGCTGCCGATTCTGCAACGGGGCAAAGGAAACGTCAGAGTACATACTCTTCGTATGTGCGTAGCCCTCACCCAGAAAAGAATAAAACATTTCTAGGCTCATACAGTTCCCTGGCCGAAAGCCAGACCAATCGCATTGTCAGATGTGGTGGAATTCACGAAGAAACTGAAACTGAAACTGATGTTTGTGGTAAAACATCAGGGACGGACAATAGACCTCAAGGTCGCAGTGCTCAAGGCTCTTTAGCCCCACCTATTATAATAATAATAATAAAACGTACCGATAATCTACCATATTGCTAGAAGGGCAAACGACAAAACAATCCGGCATGTTCCTAATACTGATCAGAATGGAAATGCGTCCTGGAGATACTGCAGTTACATACCTGAAAAAGACAGTACAAACACTCAACGTTTAAAATTGGTGGCTCGACTGGAACGTGGCCGACACCCAGCCCTAGAAGAAGTAATATTAGGGATTTTTTTTCATTTCATTGTTAAGTAGTTTTAAGTAGTATTATTTAGTATTAAGAAGAAGAAGAAAGAGATAGAGAGAAATTTTTGTTTCCTTTTTGTTTCTCATTTTAATTTTTATATTTTAATTTCAATAATAAAAAAAAATTATTAAAAAAATATTGTTGGATAAAATCCAACAAAAATACATAGTATTAAAAGTGTATATATTGAGTACCACCATGGTCATTTGTATATTATTATTTTTATAGATTTTAAGGTTTATTTCTGCTAGAAACAGATTATCAATTAATTTAATTTTGATTTCACTTATGGATACTAGCTTCATCATAATATAGTTTAACATCAAGCTATATAGCAAATGATAACATTAAAAACAAACCAACAAAATTCAAACATGGCATTAATCGTAAATTACCTTTTAGAAGAATTCGACTATCTGCTCTTCTCTGCTCTACGGTAGAAAGAAATCAATGTGGTCATGTAAACAATATTATCACCTCCAAATTGATGCTTGGAGTTTATTTCAGTGAGGAGCGCCTGTATTACAAGATTTATATAAAAGCTTTTATCCCCCCTAAAATGGCGGAAGTTTACTTACTAATAGAGAAACGGCGGCTAAATGAGATTTTTTCTCCTTATGAAACCACCACCACCATATAAGATAAGTTTTATTTTATTATTCTGCTGCTGTAAAACCGTTTACCAAGGATCAAATAAGGAACCTTAGCCACAGTGCATTTTACACACAGAGGAGTAGGTACAATAATTCGCTCAAGCCTTTATCACAGTCATGGTCTGCTTTTTGAATTGGATTTGCATCGGAAAGCTAATGAAGCCACGCCGTATGGAATGAAGGAGGGATGATGATGTCGGTGGTCCGGAAGTCGACGCCATTGCAAAATCACATTACAGTCGTACATACGTTTTCCAACAGGGAGGAGTGGGGGTGGAAAAGCCATCAGTAAATACAATTATTCTTGTCTGGCATCGTTTTTGTACCACCACCCCCATAATCGGCCATAGCACGAAGTCTTGCTAACAGGCGTTAGGTGCTATTCCTATAGCACTACGTATGTCTATGTTTGCGTTGACCCACCGAGCGTTAATGTCGAAGGGTATTCGGACATCGAATCAACCGAAAACATCACCTTCCATCCGGCACACAAGCCACAAAAGGGAAAAACACTCCCTTACTTGGGATGGGCGGCGCGCGCCTCTGCCGTTACAAAGGATAAAAGCCGACTGAATATACTCCTGCCTGGTCATGTTGGGTTCACTGAAAATTCCACAGTTCGGATGATAGTATAAAAACCGGGCTTGTGCTGTCGGCGGGGCTATCTGTAGTTAAATGCATTGAGTGATTGCCATACAAAGAACTACAAAACTTGGTGTGGCTATGATCCACGGGTTTGCGGAAAGTTTCTATAGTTTATTACGAATCGGTTTATTTTGATTTTTTTACGTTTTTATACTTTTTCTGATGGCATTGAGATGTAAAAATCTGCTCGTTGGCAGCAAATTCCAAAAGTAATTTCAGGAGCCTGTGTTAGGTCTTTAACTCAAAATAAAAGCAGAAAATGAATTTTGTTTACAGAATTTGCACTCTTTAATGAAATTAAAGCAAAAATTACATCGAACATGTTGACGAAATATTGCAAATATCAAATCCTTGTCAATTCCCACTCATTTCGTTAACTACCAAAAGATTGATTTATGCATTCAGTTCTCACATTACAACTGGGCGCACAAACGAAAACAACGGTGACAAACCGAATTTACGTATTCTGAATGTTCCTCTTTAGTAATAAGTAGATAGTTAAAATATGTACATGTGGGACGCGTGTACCAACGTCCAGCAACGACGACTGTCTTCTTGAGCGCCTCACCTTACTACGACGCATGGCGACAACTCGCACAACTGAAGTCAAGCAGTCAGTCAGTCTGGACGTCCTTGGAAATAATGGAATATTTGCAATGCAAAACGAAAGTTGACAATATATCAACACGAATTATAAGTTTTTAGTTATCAACAACATCAAAAGTTAATTAAATTTTTATACAGGGTGTGTAGTGATAAGAGCAAGTTTGCTATCAATGCCGAATTTTGGATAAATTGAGGTAGATGATTCAATATTAGGAAGAGCACGAAAGCCTAGAAAATTGTCACTTTCACAATTAACAACCCACACACGTTTCTAATATGTGGTATATTAGTTTCTTTTATTTACTAAAAGCACCAAGTGGTGGCACGATAACGCGGGCAGTAGTATGTTTCTAACTGATAGTAAGGATTCTCATATCCCCTATCTACCGATTATTTCTCTAATTTTTTAAACGCGTCGTAACTATCCTATACTGAAGTATCTCTGTCCAGTATCCAAAACTGCGAGACATTAAGGGTCTATTGCATTTAGGGTTAGTCTTAAAGATTCTCTAAGATCTGGAGTATTTGAATCTATAGAGTAAGAACCCAGTGCTTTCAGAGCCTTTTGAATGTCTGACAATATTACAATTATAGCTCCTCTGTTACCTTTTCAAGGTTTCTGGGCAGATTTCCATGGTATAGATGTTATGTTCACTCAATAATAGCAACAAATGCCGTAATATATGTCAAAAAAATAAAAAATAAAAACCGAAGAATCAAACGACAAAGAATCGAAAGACACAAGAATCGAAAGACACAAGAATCGTAAGATTTGTTTCACGAATGACCAACAATTTTTACTTCCTTTGGGACATTGAAGTATTTTTTGTCTCAGTTTCCGGTCAAGTCGAATTTGACTCGTCTAAGGTGGCATTGCAATCATTTCTGAATCGTCTAAATTTGGTTCGGTTTTCCACAGTGGGGTTTTCTTTATATAACCGAAAACATACTTCCCGGTTCCTAGTAGCCTCTTTGCAGCTTAAATCATACCAAACATTTCCTTCGGTTTGATACACTTAGTCCTGGAAGGGATAAATTGTCTAATACTCTACTGGATTATGCGTGTGATCATATCAGATATGGCATCCACACCACTATTGCCATTAAGTGGCCAGTTAAATTGTTGAGGCCATCCCAGTCGGCTTTCTCATGTGACTTTACTTTTCTTTTAGGGGTTTTTTCTTTAACTGCTGGTTCGACAACGAAAAATTTGCTGATACTAAACCATGCTCCGAAGAGCCTAGGATGAAGATACACTGACGATGTATTTGTAAGGATGAGAGGTAAGAAACAAGTCACTTACAATGTCTAGAATTCTAGTGGGTTCATTCACAAGCTGAGTGAGATTGTTGAAATCACCAAATAATTCAACATACCTTCCTTGTAGTGTTGTTAGGCCCGAATGGCGAAGCCACCTAGAATTGTGAATATTGAAATAACCCGCAATGACGATTTCAGAAAAAGGATCAAGCGATAAAATTCTAGTTATAGAGTCAGACAGTGCATCTAAGTCACTACAAGATGTGACACTGTCTAAATAATGGCTTCTGTATATGAAGCAGTAGTGAATGTCATGCTTACGCACTTTGACTTTGAGCCAAATGAAATTAAATTCCGCGTTGGAAAAATGGTTGTATTGTGATTGAGTTTGATAAGCTACATCACTACGTACATACATGGCGAGACTGCGGTGGGGAAAAAATACTAGCACCTAGTTGTAACCAGACCAACTAAAATCCGACACGTCGGAATCTGCAATAACCTGGGTTTCTGTTAGTGCCAGAATAGCAGGTTTGTGGTCTACTAAATGGACGCATGTGGCCGAGAGATTCGATCTAAGCCCACGAATGTTGCACGCGTCAGCCCTGTATCCGCACACAGTCATATTGAACACACTCCGACTCAATCGAGACGAACCGATATGCGTGATCCCTTCAGTTGTACTTATATTACATATATTATATTATATTGTATGGAAGCGCCCGACTCCGATTCCCGAGGGGCACCAAATTTATATTTATATTATATTATAGAAAGTATTGTCATCGGAAATACACATGTGTGCAAAGTTTTAATAAAATCGGGCTTTAGGAAGTGGGTTAAAAATTGATCACAAGATTTGGTCCGCGAGCCAGCCAGAAGATTTGTTGATTTCTGCAACACCAACCACCTTGTCATAAGAGGGAACCATGTTTGAGCATAAGACCTGCCACAAAGTCAGCTGGGAGTCAACTGGCAGGCAATCATCATCCAACCAAATCGACCATGTAGCATTCAGCAAACGTTTTAGGAGCTGTCTTTTAGACGTCCGGAAATGACGAGGAGCCGACATGGGTATGGTACGGGATCATCACCTTATGGTAGCTGTCCAGTTACGTACTGCATCAGTTTAAAGAAACCGCAATATCATCCGAAAGCCTAGGTATAACATCGACCGGCTAAAGATCCCCTCAGTACGCCAACAATTAAGGAATCATTTATCGCAAGGAGTGGAAGTAATCAGCAGCTCCCTGCCGACAACCATCCAAGAACATTGGAAAGCTGTAAAAACTGCTTTCACATCTGGAGCGGAAAATATCGTTGGTAGAAGCCTGGCAAGGCACAGCACGTGGCTTACCGAGGATACCTGGAGGCGAATTGAAGAACGTAACCTACTTAAAGCACGTATTGTAGATACCCCAGCAGCAGTGAGGTTCGAGCTTGAGTCCCTGTATCGAAGAAAAATGAGAGATGTTTAGCGTAGTGTAAGACGTGACAACCGTAATTATATTAACAACCTGGGCTCAGAAGCAGAGGAAGCAGCGAGCAGGATAGCAGAACCGTTTACAGAATCACCAAAGAGCTGACAGGTGGTCACCGTTCTAGCCAACATCCGGTGAAAGTCCTAGATGGTGCCGTACTCGTTTCAGATGAGGATCAGCTCCAGCGATGAAAGGAGCATTTTTCTACGATCCTTGACCTTGTATTCGCAAATCATATGCACCCAAACGGAGCTGCCGCAAGTAACAATTTCCCGAATTCGCACCTGAACTCCCAGTAAAGATGAGATCGCTACCGCGATCAACGCACTAATAAACAACAAATCGGTAGGGGTAGATGGTATACCCGCAGAGCTTCTGCGTGCCGCTCCAACAACATCAGCAGAGCTTTTATATCCTCTTGTAGAGAGAGCTTGGGAGGTAGAAAGTGTCCCCGACGAGTGGAAGAAGGGAATTTAACAATCATTCCCTTCTTCCACTCGTCGGGGAAACTTTCTCCCTAAAAAAGGTAGTCTTATGAACTGCGAAAAAGGGATACATGCGTTCTTCCTGCAGTTGCAAAGGTAATAGCCAAAATAGTACTTGAGAATTAAGGAACATCTGGAAGATACACTCGATGCCGAACAAGCAGTATTCCGCACTGGATCCTCCTGTGTCGAACACATCCACACCCTGCGGATCATTATTGAACAGTCCGTTGAATTCCGGTCACCACTACACTTGCTGTTCATCGATTTTGAGAAGGCGTTTGACAGTGTCAACAGACAGTTTATCTGGCTCGCCTTGCGCAGGAGAGGTATACCCGATAAACTAATAGCTATTATTAAAGCAACCTATGGGCGCCGTGGTTCAGTGGAAATGCACATGACTACTGAGCAGGAGGTTCGTGGTTCGAATCCCAGTAACACCGAAAAAAGTATTTTTCACGGTGTCTCACCTCTCGCGAATGGGTGACAAACGTTCCGAGAGTAATAACTTGTCACGGAAGTCTTCTCAATTCGCCGTTCGGATCCGGCCTTAAATTGTAGGCCCCTTCCCTTTGTGTCAAAAAATATACATGCGCAATACAAATGGTCGCGAGAAGCTACGCCTTGGACCGCAATAGTCTGTCGCGCCGAATATTATTATTATTATTACGCCTCTAAATGTCATGTGCTGCATAGAGGAAAGCTGTCAGAGGAATTCGAGATCCTAAGTGGGGTACGACAAGGTTGCATTCTATCGCCGAACCTTTTTTATTTGTTGGTGATTGGCGATGTGCTTCGCGCAGCTTTATCTACTGGAAACGGAGGAATTCGTTGGACTCGTACATCTCAACTCAAACATCTGGAATAGGCCGACGACGTTTGTTTACTCGCACACAGGATTACGAAGCTACACAAAATGACAAAAACTGTGGAAAGGGAGGCAAATGTTGCAGGCTTGAAGATTTATACTGCCAAAACCAAAATCATCAACCTCGGCACTAACTCAGTAACTCAAGTTAACATTGCTGGATAAACGGTAGAGAGAGTAGAGAGTTTCCAATATCTTGGGAGTATTGTCTCGACCGAAGGTGGAACCGAACAGGACATTGTAAACCGAATCGGCAAAGCGAAATCAGTGTTTGGAATGATGTCCATGCTATGGCAAAGCAATGCGACCAACTTAAACACCCAGCTGCGATTGTTTCGTTCAAATGTTGAATCTGTTCTGTTGTATGGGTGCAGCACTTGGAAGGTGACCGCTACTATCACAAAAAGATTACAAACGTTCGTAAATAGGTGCCAAGGAAACATCTTAAGAGTTTTCTGGCCTAACCGTATCTCTAACGAACATCTTTACCAGAGAACGGGTCAGCAACCAATAGGCACAACCATCCAACGACAAAAGTGGCAGTGGCAAACTACGCAATGCAATGGAAACCGTTATCTCAGGATGGTAGAAGAACGGGTCGTCCGAGAAATACATGGCGCAGTTCAGTTGAGGAGTCACGGCCCTGGGACCCACAAGGGGATATAGAACATAAGTAAGTAAGTAAGTAAGTAGCCACCCAGCCACGGGCATGCGAAATTAATATAGAGAAATTAAAAAATCAACCCATTTTCAATTTTTCTTGTGAATTCTCTAATCGGAGATACACATGAAAAAAAATTTAAAAAAATGTTTTCAAAAAATTGTATGGGAGCCCACGGACCCTGGGGCCCGAGGTGCCCCAAATTTTAATAGAAATTATTGTATTATTATTATAATATGTTTGCCAAATTTTAAAAAAATCTGACTTTAAGAAGTGTGTTAAAAATTGATTACAAGATTCTGCCCACCAGCCAGCCAGCCACGGGTACGCGACGTTAATATATAGAATTTAAAAAATTGGGTACATTTTTAAAAAAAAAAATGCCACGGACCCTGGGGCCCCAACCACTTCCAAGCCTTTTCAAAACGTGTTGTCAATCGGAGTCGATCTTGTGGAAATACAGATGTTTGGATCTGAGCAGCCAGCTAGCCAGCCAGCCACAAACACAAGAGCTCGCGAATTTAATAGAGAATTTAATAAAAAAACAACCAATAAAAATTAAAATTTTTCATCTAAATTCTCTAATCGCAGAAATTGATATGGGAGCCCCTCGATCCTGGGCCATTTTTTTTTTATTGTAGAAGAAAATCATCGAAACAAACATTTGACATCAGATGTTAAAATTGAAAAAGCTCAGATCATTTTATTCTGAGCACTTAGAGCACGCTCATACTGTGAGCAAATAAGAAACACGAACATTTATCTTGAGAACTCTTTTACTGCTCTGAACTAATTTATGAAAACGCCAAATGACAGAATATTGTGAAAACTTGTTGTTCTATCTGTAAGTTGATATCGACAACAAAAAAAAAACATCAATAAAAATACAATTCAGTATATAATTTAAATGTAAGTTGAAGTAAGCATAAAACATGTATGTCTCGTTTCATTTGCTGGGTTCATTTGTGCGTGCGCTAAGATTTCTCTCTCTCTCTCCACCACCACCAAAACCATGCAGCGCAGCCGACTGCGCAGCACACACCGCAGACAGTCCATAAAGGGCGACGAATATCTGATGCCAGTACAGATATTTAAAAAATGTATAAGGGCCTTGCGGCCGAACCCGGGACCCGATCACTACCAAATTTTCGAAAAAGTATTGTTTATTGGGTATACACATGTGTGTAAAATTTGAAGAAAATCGGGTAAATTTTTTAAAATTTTTGTTTGGGAGCCCCCCGACCCCGCAGCCCGAGGGGCCTCAAAATTTAATAGAAAGTGTTGTCTCCGGAAATACGCAAGTGTGCAAAATTTCAATAAAATCGGGCCATGGGAAGTGGGTTAAAAATTGATCGCAAGAATCCACGACAGACGACCGACCGACGACCGACCGACGACCGACCGACGACCGACCGACGACCGACCGACGACCGACCGACGACCGACGACCCACGGGCAAGTGAAGTTAATATAGAGAATTTAAAAAGGGAAAAATAGCAATATGCAATGGGAAAAGCTGTTACTGTAGTTAACAATTATTGTTCATATTATTGGGAAAGCTAAATCCTATTCCTATTTCTGTGTCACAAAAAATGATGCAATTATTAGCAGAGCTGAATCAAATTGAACAAAGAAGCATATTCTTCTTGAAACAGAGATTCCAAAACATATATGACCAAGAGTTGAGATTGAACTCTCTTTGACAGGCTGAAAGCGTGATGCTTTTCATATTACCCTTTGTTTTGTCGAACAATCTATAGATTTAATTTAAATCAGTAAAGAAATGAATATGAATTGAATGAATCGCGAGTAATAAACAAACAGTTAACCCTATAACACAATAAATATCTCCAACCACCAACCACCATCTCTGACGAGATCTTTGTTTTGCGTTTAATCGCAAAAAAGCCTATCGGACGGGCATCATCATGTATAGCAGCTAACGACGATGAACATTCGTTAGGATTGCTGCTGGCAGCTTAGGGGTATGGATGTATGGAAATGCGTAAGAACCAATTTGTAAAGATTTCGCATTATGTTGTATACTTATGGAAGGAGCGCAAACAGAATGTACGAAAGACGCTTCTTACAAAGGGGCAACAAGAAAGACACATGCAAAGATAAAAGCTGCTCTTTTCAAAGTTGTGTTGTTTAGTGCTCCTCTTCCCAAGAACCAAAATATGTTTTCATGTGTGTTGCGGTTAATAATAAAAGAACATATGTTCCTTACTGTTCAACAGGAAGACGGGGAGGATACTTTATTCTTTTGTAATCGAAACAAGAGCATTTTCGTACCATCGTTAGGCTTACGGTCTTGCTCCGCTTGTCCATCCGTCCGTCTGGTTGTCGTCAAATGTTCATGCATAAATTCAAACCAACCAACAGGTTGAATGGGTGTCATGTGTCGCTCTGTAACAGTTACAGGATTACCTACTCGTACATTGGTACAGCCAACAGTGGACACATTAAGAAAATTTCTCAATTTCAATGTTCGGCGTCTTGTGTGCGCGCGCTCATTTGCCTACTGGGAAACATTGATCCATTAAAAATTTATTGGCTGACATGAAAAGATACGCATTATGCAAACAATTCTACATTGCACAACTACAACAAAACTGCGCGCTCAATGCAATGGACGGACAATCACCGATCGGATTCGGACTCGAGCTCTTGTCGTCGAGTCTTTTACTTGTCCTGTCCTGGCTTGTCTCTTTGGTTGTTGATTAGAGTGTTGTTGGTTTCGTGCGTTTAATTTAATTAAGTTGTTTAGTTGCTCCCGTGGGCAGGCTTTAAGTGCCAAAGTCTGGAGTGATTTGCGCCAATGGTAAGCCAAAGGAGAACATGCCAGAGATAAAGATTGAAAGATTAGTACGTAGATTGAGATATGCATTCAAAATGTTACCACTCATGGAATTTAATGATAAAATAAATAAAACTGCATATACATTTCATTTTTTCTTTCTTGTAAATAAAGCAAAAACGTTACAAAACTGAAAAAGTGATTAAACCTAATTACAGAAACTCAACTATGTACCATAATAAGTAGCTGCTTGTAGTAAATTTAATTAATTGCTATTCCGGCTACTTCATGTATACAATTCTAAGGTAGAATGTTATGAAGAGATTAATTTTTTTTTAAATTGGAAACAGCATTGACCTTATTACCAGTTTACGTTTTTTTTATTTTAAAATGACTCATTTGTCAACATTAAGACTGTTCTGTTCGTTATAAAGGCCGGTCTTTTAAGAATAAACCTTTGGTTGTTATAGTTGTTTAGCACAAAAATTTTCCTCGAACACAGGATAAGCTAAATGATCAGGCTAGTCCATTTAAAGTAAGGTTGGCGCCAGGCCAACCTTTATTACGGAACCATAAATCAACCTCGGACACACTGATGAACGACGATGACCACGGCAAAGAACACGGCTAAAAGAATTTTCTCATGGAACGTACGCTCACTGTATAGAGCTCGAGCTGCACAGCAGGTAGCCGATACCCTGTCTAAATATAATGCTGACATAATAGCAATCCATGAGATGCGAATGGTGGAATGGTGTCTTACAAAAATCAGAATATGACATATATTACAGCTGTCATGTAAGATGTGCTCGGGGTGGTGTTTCTAGTCAGCAAAATAATCAAACACTCCGTTACCGGCTTTAAAGCAGTAAATGAACGGATATACACCCTTTAAAAATATAAGTCTCATAAACGTTCACGAACCTACAGAGGATTCCCCAGATGATGAAAAAGAAGAATTCTTTGAATCAGTCTAACGGTACTAGTAATGAGCAAAATTGGTCTTGGTCTTGGTCTTGCACAAAATGCAAGATGTGCTCGGGCATACTAAGCATAAATGTTGATAGTTTTGTGTGTATAGGGTGTCCCCTTATTCGTGCTTATTAATTTGGGAAATTATTCTTGGGTATGTTCTAAGAAAAAATCGTTCTACAGTAAGGGTCTTCCTCCAATGTTGACATGATTTATCGGGGTTATAAGGGATATAAGAAAAAGCTTACTTTGGTGCACCCTTACCCATGTTAACGGAAATTGTTTGTAGAAGAAATACTAGGCATTGTAACTACGTTTAAAAAAAGTTGTTATCTTGTTTAAGTCTTCAGATATTCAAGTTCAATGCCTGTTCCAGTTTTCTTCCCCATGTGTATGATTATGACGTCAATTTTCTCCAGAAAATGCGTAATAAACATAACGTTTTACTTTTTTTTTCTTATGAACGTAACACGTAATACAAATATATTATTTCACGTGTAATCCCCTAGAAAAAATATAGATGTCTAACTGTCACTAATAATATCAGCGATCCCAAAAACTATGGGACAACATCGGACTAACATCGGTTGTTCTAGATTATTTTTGCATATATTCCCCTCCCCACCAGCACTAATAGAGATGATAGCGGTGTATTTTAGTTATATGTGTACCAACTAACAAGTTTAGTTAAAATTGAGCAAGGCGTTCCACAGTTATGCTAGAACAAAAATATGTACATACACCATACATACATACAACCATTTATACATACTTTTATAGTTCTTATTCAAAAAATACTTTTTTCTGCAAGACCGCAAGACCAAGACCAAAACTCAGGCTGCAAGACCAAGACTAATGGCACTAATGCAAGACCAAGACCAAGACCGATATGAAATGGTCTTGGTCTTGCGTTTGCTCATCACTAAACGGTACCTTCATGCCTGTCCTCAGTATGATGTAAAAATCATTTTGGGGGATATGAATGCCAAAATAGGTAGGGGGCCAGTGTTTAGGCATTACATTGGCACCCATAGCTTATACGAGAACACTAATGACAACGAGTCATAGAGATGGCAGAAAGCAATAATATGGTCGTTGCGAGTACAAAGCTTGCGCGTAAAAATATCCACAAAGCCACCTGGGTATCTTCTGATGGAGCCACTTGCAGCCAGATAGAGCACGTGTTGATAGACCGCCGCCTATTAGCCAATTAATAGAAAGTGTTGTCATGGGAGATACACATGTGTGCAAAATTTCAGTAAAATCGACTGAAAGTGCGCTGTTTTCCATAGGATTTTTGTATGAACTCGCGAACATAACTCACGATTCGAACGATGGATTTGCGTAATTCTTTTTTTGTTTTGTTCGTTATAGTCCTGGGAAACAAAGACAATGACAAAGGAAAGTGGAAAAATTCGGACAAACAGCAAAAATAGTTTTGTTCGTTATGCTCCCGATGATATTTTTAGCAAAATAAAATTCGGAAAAATTTGGAAAACGATAAATTGGATATGATTTGAAAAAATAACTCAATTGAATGTTTTCGGTGAAATGAAAACTCTGGAAAAACGCATTCCAGCATACATTAAAATAAAATTAAATTTGTGTTGATTCGCGATCTGTCCAACAAAAGGCGTTATTTCCTTTCTGTTCCAATAGATTCCAATTGTTTGGGTCACGTGCGCAAATGTCATTTGACAGCGGATTAGAGGTGGGAAATCCCGGGAATTTTTTCCATTTTCTTGTTCCCGTTTCCCGGGAAGTAAAATTAAAATTCCCGGGATTTTCGGGATTTTTTACTTACATTTTGGAGCTATAATTTTTTAAATAGTGCCGCTAATATGTTTTATTTCATCTATATATGCCTGCTCAAAAAACACCACACATAAGTTTTTTATAAATTTATTGCCTACTAGCAAGGACAGTACATAAAAACATACCAAGAAATGGTCATGAGCCTACATTTTCAAACAAAGTCTGATGACTAGAATATAAATGTTATATGTATTTTTAATTGGTATCATAACAAAGGAAAACAAATTGTTTTGCTGCAGGACTTTAAATATTGTAACCCATAAGGACACCAGTTCATGCGGAAAATTTGGCCTCACATTAGATGAATGGACAAGATTACGAAACCGGTGCTACCTCGACATAAATATTCATTTTAATAAAGAATACGTAACTTTTGGACTAATAAAAATTGAAGAAAGTTGCTCTGCTGATAAAACAGTAGAACTTTTTACGAAAGCTATTTGATTTTGGCATTTTTATCCGATGTAGTAGCATCAACTACCGATGGTGCTGCCGTCATGGTCAAATTTGGAAGATTATCTGGAAACATCCACCAACTATGCTATAATCACGGCATTCATGTAGCTATTATTGGTGTAATTTAAAGAAACATGAAGATATCATTCCCAGTCCTGATGAAATAGAAATAATTGGAATTGAGCATAACTCGGCTCCCGATTATTTTTCTGAATCTGAAGGCAGCGATGACCTTAGCGACGCTGATACTATAACCCCAAGATGTGAACGTGATAATATTAATGGTGCTTTGTCAATGGTAACAAGAATTGTAAAGTTCTTTAAACTTTCACCAAACTCCATTTTACAAGAACCATGTCAAAGAAAAGCACGGAGCTGAACTAAGTTTGCTACTAGATTGCAAAACTAGGTGGAATAGCAAAGAGGTAATGATTAAAAGATTTTTAAAAATTGCTGAATCGGTTAAAAAGGCCTTAGATGATTTGAGTTCCCTAAACATTACTCGATGACAATAATTTCCAAACTTTATCAAATATTTTAAGCACACAGAAGCCGGTTAAACTATCTGTTGAAGCTTTAGGAAGAATCGATGCAAATTTGGTTACAGCTGTTGTGATTTTAAAATTTGTATTTGATTCCTTGCGCCAGAAGAATGAATAGAGGAACTGTTAGAACTTTTGTCTATTCGCATTAAAGAACGAAGAAACTAAGATCTTGTGTCATTAGCAAAATACCTACAAACACTTGATTTACAATCTACTGCTACAGTTGAATTGCCAACATTTCCAAAATCTGCAATAATTCGTCATTGAGTGATTACTAGCTTAATTGCCTTTCTTTTTTAAAAATTTATTTCTTCAATAAACAAGAAATTCAACCAAAGAATTAATTATGAACAATCTGAAATAATTTTGTGATAATTTTTTAATATATTATATGTTATTATTTGTGTAGTTATGTATATATTTTACATGTTTAAATAAATTAAACCACCTTAAAGTGATATTTTGAATTTTCCCGGGATTCCCGGGAAATTTCATTTTAAATCCCGATTCCCGGGAACAAAAAAAGACCCCAAAAGACCATCAAAAGGCCCCTAAGACCCCGAAAAGAATCACAAAAAGACCTCCGAGAGTCCCTAAAAGACCCAAAAATCATTAAAGACCCCCCAAAAGATCATAAAAAGGCCCCAAAAAGAACCCCCAAAAAACCTCCAAAAGACTCCTCCAAAAGACCCCCAAAAACCCTCAAAGGACCTCAAAAACACCCACAAAAGACCCTCAAAACACTCATCTAAATACCATCAAAAGACCCTCAAAAGACCCCCAAAAGACCCCGCAGAAGACCCTCAAAAGACCATACCGAATTTCATACGAATCGTTAGAGAAATGACATAGTTCCCAAAATTTAAATATGTAATACAATAATGTGACCAATACTGTGACTTAAAATCGCAAAACAAAATAATTTTTGATTATTATTATTTTTTAAATAGCTTTTCACAAATTTGCAAAACGATCAAAAACAAATTTATTGAAAGTGGGTCAGGACAACGTCTGTCGGGTCAGCTAGTAACACAGAAGTTTTGCGAATGTCTTAATTTGAAGGCGTCTTCTAAGCAGTTCAATGCCGACCTATCTTACCTGTTATTGATGAAGATTATGTAACCGTTAAAAGGAACAAGTTCATAAAGTTTTTACATAGATATTTTTGTAAGAAAAAAACACGTTGTCTCAATGATTACACACATCAAATCGCAGGCACAAGATACAACTCAATAAAGCTCTATAGCAATCAATGAATTTTGCATGGTTCTGCTATGTCCTTGAGCTGAACGCGGAGCAACATAATTTAAGATTAAGAGATTTGCAATATCGTGGCAATCATCATAACATAACATCAACACCTGAACCTAAGCAATACACAGCAAGAAGTATCTACTTATCTCAAGAAATATAAGCCGGTTACTGTGCTTAGACTTTATGTGAATGATTGTCCACTTATTTGCATTTGCAACTGTCAAGTGATAGGGCGCACTGCAATTGAGCATGAGCTGTAATGCACAGTGCAGTAGTGTTGCTTGCGCTAATGAAAATGTTGTACAAATAGATTAAAAGCAACGTCAGGCACATGCTCTCGCATCACAGTTTTATTTGTGTTTGCTCGAGAGTGAGCCAATTTTTTGTGTTATCAAATGTAGCAATTTCGTTGTACAAAACGTTCTGGCTAAGAAGAAAAATTCGTTCTAAGAATATGAACATTTTTGATTACCACAAAAAACAAATAAAAACGCATAAGATAGACTCAAACATAACCATGCTTTGCCTTTAAAGTCAAGCAGTGTAATGTCGTTTAAACCTTTCAACCTTCTTTTGAAATGTGGCGACGATCAACATGGCACTAAAAACTTGTTCTACTACGGAACAGCAACAACAGATGCAACTCGGAAGCAGTCTGACATTGTGTTTTGCTTGTTTATTAGGAAACTTTGTACACTCGAACCTGTACTGAACATAAGAGATCTAGAAATAGATCTGATTCTTGATCGAGTTGATGTACAGCAATGATCTTTGAAATTTTTCGCTTTACAAACGCTACCTTTGGATAGTATATATAGGTCTTAAAAAAGTGAAAAATTCTTTATAGAACTCGTTTCAATAAGCATAGGCAACTTGAACGACAAACGTTGTCATCAGACACAGCATCTTCAAAAGTATAGAGGAAAAAACTCTGTTGTTGCAGTGAAGACACAGAGACCTCAGTAGCGCCAGAAGGTAAAATTGCGGCCCAATCATCGGTCGCAAATAGAGTAAAAACAAAAAAATGTAAAAAAAAACTTCGTTTTTCTGGTACAACTTTTATGTATAAGAACATCGAAACACGCCACACAGTCCTTTATTATTTGGTAATATTCGCCAAAATATCTGTTTTTGAGGTCGATAGATGTCGAAACATCATCATCATCATATTTAGCTCTACAACCGGGGTCCGGTCCTGGCCTCCCACAAAGAGTCTCTCCACCGGTCCCGATTTCAAGCCGATGTCATCCAGTTTGGCATCCCTAAACTCTGGGCGTCCTGGTCTACGCCATCCCTCCAAAAATCCTACCGCAAAGGACTTTCCGAGCAGGATCCTCTTCGCTCATGCGAGCTAGGTGTCCTGCCCACTGGAGCCTACCGAGCTTAACTTTCTTCACGATGTCAACATCGCGGTATCGCTCGTAGATCTCATCATTATAGTCTCCGGAATCGTCCTTCCTCATATACGGGGCCAACAATTCTCCGTAAGACTTTGATTATGATATCGCAAGTCACAATGATCTGTTAGAAAACTCCACAGCTTCCTAATGCTATCCCTATTAAAATTAAGGATTGATGTGGAGTTAATAACATGTGAAAATAAAGCAGGTCTAATACTTCACATCAGCGCACAATTCATGTACTTTAAGCGCAAGGGAGAAAGGGAGTCTCCGAAATCATCCTTCCTTACATACGGGACCAACAATTCTCTGTAAGACTTTTCTCTCGAATGCGGCTAAGAGGTCTGTATGCTTTTTGCTAAGCACCCAAGTCTCGGATCCATATGTAAGTACTGGTATGACCACTGTCCTATATACCAGCAGCTTGGATGTTATGGTTGTGTCCTGGATTTGAAGAGTCTTGACAGACTAGAGTAGGCTTTGTTGGCTTTAAGCAACCGTGCGCGTACTTCTGGTTCCATGCTGTTATCGGCTGCTACAGTTGACCCGAGATAGTTAAAGGATTGCACTACTTCAAATTCGCGCTCCACTATTCTAATTACAGATGTGGCCACCATGTAGTTTGTTTTGCTCTCATTCATTTGCAGCCCACCAGATTTTATGCCGCCAGCTAGATCTGGATGAAAGCTTCCTGTATATTTTTACTTGGCTTATAACATTGGTCATGGTCAACCTACATAGTCGTGTCAATTATTTGGGATGCCGAATTCTCTCATGGCTTTATTAAGTTCTACTTTGGCTATGCTATCATAGGCGACTGTATAAAAAGATGGTGTAGTGAGTTTTGAAACTCTAGACATTTGTCCATCACCTGCCTAAAAGGTGTAAATCTGATATGTTGTTGATTTGTCTGTTATGAAGCCACAATGTTATGGACAAATGATGACTTTATCGTATGGGGCTATCATGTTTTGAAGGATAGAGGAGAAAATCTTATACGCGGTTCTCAACAACGTTATATCACGATAATTGCTGCATGTTGTGATATCTCATTTCTTATGTATGGGGGATCGGGATGCCTCTTCGCCAGTCTTCTGGCATCGCTTCTTCCTCATATACTTGCACTGTTATTTCATGGATTGCTTGGTGTATTGCGGGACCTCCTGTTTTAAGCAGCTCCGCTGGGACACCATCATATTCAGGGGCCTTATTATTTACCGCTCTGCTAACTTCGTCTATGCTTGGTGGCGGCAGGATAGTGTGGTCTTCGCCCATTGGTATCGCCTCATATTCCTCAGTTAGCTGGCCATTTAGCAACTCATGAAAGTGCTTTTCCCATCGCTATAAGATAAATTTGAGATCGGCGATTTGCAGTATGTGCAACGCGGTATATATTGCGTAATACCGCGGACTCTTTGATAGAACTTCCGCGCCTGGTGCGGTACTTGCTCTCTGTACTGTTCTAGTTCACGGATTCTTTTCCCAGGCTGCTTTCTTTCACCGGTGAACTCTTTTTTCATATCTTCTGAGCTCTTTATATTCATCTTCGTGTGCCCGCGTTCTATGAGATTTCTGCATTGCTCGTGCGCAAAATTCTTACGTTCAGTCGCTAGCTTACATTCTTCATCGAACCAGACGTTCCGATCTCTACGACTACTGCCAAAGATGGAGTCAGCAGTACTAATGACAGTATTTTTAGGGCGTGTCCATTTCTCTTCTACGCCTGTCATCTCAGCCCCAGGACTTACTCTCCCTGCATTTAGGGCGAGTCCTATCGCTTGACCGTAGTTGTTTCTGGTCTCTTCGCTGCGAAGGGCAGCCGTGTTGACTCGATTGTGATTCGCGCATGCAGTCCGCGTTTTGAGCACCATACCAACAAGATAGTCGTCCGAGTCGACGTTGGCACCTCGGTACGTTCGTGCCGTCATCAGTTTCAGGTTGTGGCGGCGGTCTATCAACACGTGGTCTATCTGGTTGCGAGTGGCTCCATCAGGAGATACCCAGGTGGCTTTGTGTGCGCAAACCTTGTACTCGCAACGACAAAATTATCGCTTGCTGCCATCTCTATGACTCGTTGTCCATTGGCATTAGTGTTCTCGTGTAAGCTATAGGTGCCAATGTACTGCCTGCTCCCTACCTATTGCAGCATTTATATCCCCAAGAATGCAGTGAGCGTACGCTTCATGAGAAAGTTCTTAAATCCTTTAGCCGTTTTCGTTGACGTATTCATCATCGTTCATCAGTGTATCCGAGGCTGATTTTGGGTTTCGTAAGAATAATTTTTTACGGGCGAGGTTATTGGCCTCGCAGGCTCACACAGCGAATCGATATCGAAGCGGATGGTCACGGGGTTTCAATTGCTGGACCAATTGAACTTTAAAGGGCCACAAACCAAGATCTTTACGCAGAGTTCGTTGCATTGAAGACCAGCTGATGTTCATTTCCGATGTACGATAACGAATTGATGTTCTCGGGCGTTGGCGCACATTTTCGGCCACAGCGGTGATATCTCCGGCTGAACGAACACGAAGAGTACGGGTACGCGTTGGATTGTCGACTAAGTAGCCCGTCGTATCACACATTTTATGCACTTCTTGACACCGTTGGATGTGAGTCCCCTATATATGATCGCCTAAGCACTGTGCCCCGAAAGAAAGTGTTGATATCAGAAATGCTCGTACACATATGCACAAAATTTGAATTAAATCGGGATTAAGGAAGTGTTTTAAAAATTGTCCAGCCAGCCAGCCTGTTACAAACAAACACACGGGCGCGCGAAGTTTATTTAGAGATTTTAAAAATAACAAACAAACCCTCCGCTAACACAATAAGATGGTAGAAATCTTGCTATAAAAAAAAAACATTACTATAATGTAAAAAAATCTTAGCACGGGTGGGGGCTTGTTTTTTGAGAACATAGCGATGATATAAAAAAAATTAGAAAAGCTCTAAATTTCAGGAGGTTTTCTTTGTCTTACCCTAAAGTTGAAAATTGCTTGTCATTTCCAAATTATAAAAAATAAAATATTTTTTTTAAAAATGAAAATGTAAAATTGCACTTTCTTCATATGGCCCATTTTCAATCTGATAATATACTACGCTCCCAATGAGCTGTAACAATACCTAATGCATACATAGATCGTAAAAGCAAGAATGGTGCATAGGTGCAGTTTGTTAATCAAACTTGTCGTCAACTCGTCAAAAAGCGTCACTTCAAAGAATTATGTTAGAACCGGTCGGACATCAACCACTCGCTCACCAACAAAAACGGCTACTAAGAAATGTGCAACTTTTTTTTTCTTTTTCTTATCCGTTGGTTGTTCTACGTAGAACTGTCCTGGATGGAAAATTCTGGATAATAATAAGCGCGATACGCTTTGAACTGCGGTAAAAAAAGTGCGTTGGTGCATTGCATTACTCTGTAGATTTGTTTGGAAAACATTCCAAAGTTTATTCTATCCGGTATCGCGATAGTATAAACTGGCAGCGCAGGCAACTTGTGTAGCGAATATAATAAATCGACAGTCGGTCGCGCCAATCCAGTCAGACGACAGACTAGCACGAATCTCCTCTATTGAAGACAGATTTATCATCAATGTCGCCTTTGATATTTTGTAATAGCAGATGGAATATACCATCCAAATCATAACAAACCAATGTAATGAAAAATAATGTAAATAAATATTTGCACGGGATACGAACAGGCGAAAAGTGTATATATAGTTACGTTGGGGCAATTTGTATTGCTATTTATTCGCCAACTCGTAACTCCTATAATTATTGATTGCAATATGATGATTCCACGGGCAAACCTTACTGGCAATGGTAGTTGAACTCATACTAGACGCCGCCGAGGATGTCGTCCGTTGGCAGTTCATATTCCGCCAGGATATTTTGTGAGTATGGCTGAGAAGTAAATTGTAAATGTATGCGATTTTGCAATTCAATTATTGCAATTTTATGACTGCTGGACGTTTTTTTAGATTTAGCTGAGTTCAGTGAATTTATTTGTTTTAATTAAAAAATCTACATCTCTTTTTGTATACAAACTGCAGCGGTCTTAACGGTCTGTACAAACAGAACTTCAAAGGCATAAAAACATAAATGAAATTAGTTAATTAAAAAAGGTTAAATCAAACGACAGATTGTAAAACTCTCTTCTGTCTTTACGTGTAGCTATGGCGCAGTAAATAACGCTTTCGTATATTTACTCATAGTGTCGACGCCAAAATATTAAAGGCTTGAGGTCGTAGAGGGGTTAAACTTCAAAATGTCAATGTCCAGACTTCATAGGTAAGCTAAAACATCAAAATATTAAAGCTAAGATATTGTAGTGGTCTTAAGCGCTTTATGTTAGAGATGTTAGAACTTGAACGTTATAATGTCAAACATATAACACGCTTAGCACTTATGGTCGCGAGAAGCTAGACCCTGGACGTCTGTTGCGCCAAAATATTGTTAAGAGGTCCAAGAGCGATGAACGTGAAAACGTTTAAGGTATGAACAAGAACCCTTCAACTTCTTTTTGGTCGTTTTTAAACAAGTTTCCCACGCATAAATAAACGGTTGTGCACGAAAAAAAAAAAAGTTTTCTACATCTGGTTACAATTTATATAAGCGTGTTGTACACACGTTCCGCAAAATCTATGGCAATCGCGTTGCCAATGTGTATGCACCAGAAAAATAAGGATAGTCAATGTGTATTTTTCTCAGGATGATAAACGATAGATAGAAAGATAGATGTATTTGTGCATAGTATCAAACCATTACTATCATGCAGGCATTTCACTGATAAGATTACAAATGATTTTACAAAAAGTAACTTAAACGCAGGCTGTTAGTCTCAATATAAGCCTGCACAATGCTAATGGGGATATTTTAAGTGAAACCGTTACAGAGCCAGCAGTAAAGAGAAAATAAAAAACAATCAATAAAAGTTAAAATTGTTCGTGTAAATTCTGCAAATTTGTGCAACCTTGGAGGTCTATCGGGTATTTTTTAAAAAACTTGTTTGGGAGCAATATTATATGCGCCTACAACTAGAGACTTGTTTCCGAAATAATCTATTTTGTATGTGTCTAGTAAAATTCCGCCGATTCAGATTTATATATAGGGTTTTTCAATAAGAGCACTTCAACTTTTTTTTTGAATAAAACACAAACTGTTCTACTTTTGAACTAACTTTTTATTAACGAATTTGAACATATACATATGATACATTTAAGTATGAAACTCGATTTCTTTTGCATGACCACCGCGTTCACGTTTTACGAAGTCCAATCTTTGAACCAAAAATATGGCCCAATAACGCCGCCGGCATGTAATCCGTACCAAACAGTGACTTTTTCGGGATGCAACGGTGCCTCATGAATCACGTGTGGGTTGCTTTCTGCCCAGTAACGCATATTTTGCTTGTTGACAAATCCTTCTAGCCAAAAGTGAGCCTCATCGTTAAATGGACCGTAAAATGGCCGTAATGCTCTTAAAGTAGCGGCAACAGAACGATTATTTTGATAAAAAATTTGCACGATTTGCAATCGCTGTTCACATATGTAGCGTTCCATGATGAAATGTATGCTAATGAAGTTTCCAAATGACAAAAGAACAATAAAAAATATGGCGTCGTTCGCCGTCCCTATCGGAGAAAATTTGAAGCGCACCTGTTGAAACACCCGATACATACTCGTATTATATCAACGAAAATTTAATAGAAAAAAATATATGTTCACACCTTCTATGTTGTTTTTTAAAAATAATTAAATGACATAATTATAGTTCGTCTTTTCTGATAGCGTATACAATTTTCAGATTTGGCTGCTGTTAATTAACAAAAGAGTTAACAATTTAATTTCAATAAGTTTGTCAATTTTGTGTTAAGTTTTCTATATGATGAGACGTCTCCCAGAGCTGTACGATCTACGTAAGAGAATTATAAATTAAGGATTTTAAATTTTAAAATGTCACAACTAAGAAGAAGATCTTAGCTTCAACGAGGACAACTTGAGAATAAGACTGCCTGCGAGGCGTTCCGTTATTATAATCCTATGATTAAATTAACAAATTGCAACATTTCATATCCATAGTACTCGTAATTATTGCATTTAGAAAAAGAGAAAAAGAAAAATAAATTTCCTACCACTCCAAGTTTTAGGTGTGTCGTTACCCATTGCAACGGTTTTATAATGAGAAGTTTAGTTCAGAATACACATAAATGAAAGCAAATGACTACCTTTTTGTTTTGCTTTTAAGCCGTCTTTACAGCAATTACTGCACGCTTAGAACACCTGGCTCTTGGCCAGCAATGAATCTAATTGGTAATTAAGTACGCCTGTAAAATGTAGCACGTTTAGCAAACGGCTTGTCTTAATAGGACTCATTTTTTTTTGCTATTACTTTGTGGCGCAACTTTGAGACTGTCTCTTTATGTTGCAATTTTTTACATGCATGCAGTTACACCCAGTGCACAATGGGAGAGGGAGTACTAAAAATTACAGAGTTATTAAAAATTAACTTTAAACCAACTAAATAGTAGTACCGGTTCAAGAGGGGTTGAAGGAACTTAGCAATTTTTCCGAATTGTAAGTAAATGTACAAAAAACTTGGATTTTCGGGTACAAACTTTTATGTATACATCGACACATGCTACACAGTCCTTTATTATTTGGTAACTATCGCCAAAATATGTTTTTAAGGTCGGGCATATTTCAAAGTATTTTATTTTTTTCAAGCACCACATACGGAATATAAAAAATGCCCCTTACATTAAGCTGCTTACAAAATTTAAGCCTTCTAGGTTGTGCGATAGTTGGTTAAAAAGGACGCCAAAAACGACATTTCCAAACATTACACGCGGCACATACGAAACGCGACACGCGTCACACGCGGAATATAAAAAATGCTATTTGGGACTTAGACACTCACAAAATTTCAGTTCTCTTAGTCGTGTCAAAGGTGTTTAAAAAGAACTCAACGTAGTCGAAAATACAGACAAAAAGGGGTCAAGTCAAATTAAATAAGAATTTTAAAAAAATTTTAGACCTAAAAAAACGAAAACAACCAAAATATGAGCCTAAAAGTATATTCCGGCGTGTATGTGCCATCGGCCTTTTTGAATAAACCTACAAAGTTTGTCTGATCATTAAGTAATGCTTTATGGATTCGCGCCGCTACCACCATTTCGACAAAGTTTTCGCAGTACGTGGTAGCACGTTTGCATCGTCTTAATTCAAAGTTGTACTTGGGAAGGGCGAACCTATATTCGTCCCAACTCTTCGTGCGTTTAGCAGACTTGAAGTGTTTTCCTTACTTTCTTCTTAAGCTTAGCCAGCTAGTCGTTTACACAAGCTGGCTTTAGGGACACAGCTGTTATAATAGGGCCCGTTGTGATCAGCATACCCACCGGCACTGGTGAACGACGAGTTTTTTTTACAACCCGTTTAGCGAGGACTGCTATAAGAGCTAACGACTTTATCCTTATCAGAGTTACCGTAGCCAGGCGCTGAAACCTTATCGGTGCTCTTAAGGATCAGCTTAACCAGGCCAAAGCAGTAGTTTACAATACCTTTGCAGGTATTGAGCCTTATCATGGAGGCGGCATCTTCCATCTTCCTCTGTACTATCTTCCATTACTTGGCATGCAACTCGGCCTTTTGCGCAGAGACAGTTGCCAGAATCTTTTCTGAGGAGAGCTCTAGACTCTGTGAAAAGAACTCACTAACGATGTGTGGTTTAGGAAAGAATCCATATTCCACCAGCGTCACGCTCAGTCCACTCTTGGCTCTGATCCTCTCAAAGTTCGAGCGCATTCACCTTCCAGTAGCACTGTCTGAGCATATAAAGACTAGATATCCCGGCCATCTCAATTAAGATGTTTATCACTGCCTCTTGAAAAAGAGCAGTTGTGAGGAGGTTAGTTGTCGAGTCGGTCGGGACAACAACCAACCTATCGGTTCTGGACACTTGGTCCACTGCGTTAAGCATGTTTAAGACGCCTTCTCTTCTGCGAGCTCAACTTAGTAAATCCGCCCTGTTGTTTATTTATCTGTAGTCAATCTTATGCCTTGGGCGCCGTGGCTCAGTGGGTAAGAGCATGGACTTCTGAGCAGGGGTGGTTCGAATCCCAGTAACACCAAAAGTATTTTTCACGGTGTCCCACCTCTCGCGAATGGGTGACAAACGTTCCGAGAGTAATAACTTGTCACGGAATGCTTCTCAATTCGCCATTCGGATCCGGCATTAAATTGTAGTTCCCCTTCATTTGTGTGCAAAAATAAACATGCTCAACACAAATGGTTGCGAGAAGCAAGGCATTGGACCGCAATGGTCTGTCGCGTCGAATATGGAAGGGACCTACAATTTAGTGCCGTCACCGAAAGGCAAATTAAGAAGCTTTCCGTGACAAGCTATTACTCTCGGATTATTATATGACATTCGCGAGAGGTGGGACCGTGAAAAATACTTTTGGTGTTTTCTGGGATTCGACTTACGAACCCCCTTAACCATGCACTAACCACTGAGCCACGGCGCCCACTGACCCTAAAAGTAATCCACTAGAAATGGTGAAAAAAATAAAAATACATGCGAATTACTGCGTGCTTTTGTGGTTCAAATCGTTAATCAGCGTGATCTGATGCCGCTATATGGCATTATTATTAAAAATTTTGTATGGGAGCCCCCGACCACGGGGTCCGATCACTACCAAAATTTTAATATAAGGCGCGTTCGTGATGCGGAGGGCTCCGTATACTCTGTAACTCGAAAACGATTGCTTGCTGAGCAATCGGAGAATTATCTCCAACTTTCTGAGACAAAATTGTTTTAGATTCGCTCTTTCACTTCACGTTTTCAGTTGACTTTTAAAAGTTTTTGTTGCTGAGCTGACAGATAGCGGAGAATGTTGTTCGACTGAATGCAATCCTCTTCACTGAGGAGCAGGATCTTATGTGTCGTTGTTATGACTTTTAAAACTCAAGTGATAACCTATAATAATTAAAGTACATTGACTTTCTTCCTCACAATTTAATAGTGTATCCCATGGTACAGTGGTAATTTCGAGTGGGCTAAATAACTAACGATAGCTATTTATTGTTCGCATGCACTTCATCTTGAAGAAGCAAATCGAGTCAGTACCCAATTCTGATTCTCGGAGCTCGGTAAGTGAAATTTATGTCACTTAATTAATTTCCACTATAAAATGATTTTTCTTGGCATAGCTTCAAAAAATTGTTTGAAATTTCGTTTTCAATTTGAACGAATCGAGGATGTTGGCTGAAAGAAGCAATAATTTTGAAGGGAAGCATATGGAACCACAACATATCCATTGAAAAACTAACAACAAACAAGAAATAACGATGATGCATCTTAGCTAAAGACACGAGAGCATAACGAAATTTGCATCAAAAATTTGACATAATTTGTAGATGAGCTAACGAACATACATTTGCAGCAACACTATTCCGCAACTCATGCACAGTAATAGAAACCCCTCAAGCCACATAATATGGAAATGGAAAGTTTGACAATCTACCCTGATTCAGGTTCGTGTTATTAACATGGTTGGCTTTCAAACAAATAGAGAATGGTGAGAAAGCAAACCTTACGTGTGCTTCACGTCCTTATGTCAAGCACCCAATTACCACGTTTGGTTATTACCAAACCCCGATCGAAGTCTATTGTTGTTCAAAAAGTACTCGAACAGGCCAACGAGAGTGAGAGTGGTGTGGTGTGTGTTCGTCAGAGTGCACTGCAGGAAGTCATCACTGAAGTTGTCCTCCGCATCCTCCGCGAAATTTATTCAAAAGATGTTTATCGCCAGGAGGGTAAAAAACATACGGTTTTGTAATTATGACGATGGCAAACAACGACTTGTGTCGTCATTGAGGAGACCGACCGACCTATTGTTGTATTATAATGGATGAAGTTGGTTAGGTTGCGGAGGCGCTAGGACTGATGCAGCAGCCTGGATGCAGACAGGCAGCTCGTGTTGGTTGCGATTTTCAGTTTTCGATAACTTAAAGAGTTAAGCTTCGTGGTATTCTACTGCCTTTGTTTCAACAATGACTTACTACACCGCATGGGAGCGCAACAGAGCTCTACAATAAGTGTGGCAGGCGGGAGCACGCGGATTGATGCAACCAACAACTGTGATGTGATGGCAGCTGTTGCCCTGCTTCGTACACTACAGCGCTTTACCTTAATGGTTGTGTGCGGGTGTGATGTGACCTGCAGATCTTACCCCTTTTCTTTTGATGGCGATTAACGATTACAACGCAGGCATAATTTGGTTTATCGAAAAGTAAATCTCTATTTTGGTGTGACGGAAACTTTTTTTGTTCTATGTTTAACTGGCAGACATTTTAAAACGTGCCAAGGGGTAATGTTGAAAGGAAATCCGGTGTAAAAAGGTTAAAATCAATGCAATGCGTTGCGATTGCTAACAATTTAAAATAGATATCAATAGCACCAGAATGGACGTGGCAATATTAGGTTCCAAAAGTTAACTGTGGTAAAATTGCATTCTTTTAACTAATGGTACTTTGAAAACTATAAACTTACATTTAAAAAGTGAGGCTTGATGATTGTCGGGCCGAATTTTAACAAAATTGGTACTGGTCTAGATCCAGATTACGCGCACCAAAATATGGCAATATGAGAAAACCAATCTCAACAACTTTTTTGGAAGTATTAACTGGTCACTATTTTTCAGTGATACGATCACAAACATCATTGTTATTAGTATGAGAGACTTTATCCCTACCAGAAGATAGAAGGAAGATAGTTGGTACGGTTTAACATGCAAAGAGAGGTAAGCTTTCGGTTATATAAAGCAAATTCAGATATGAAAACGTAGCACAAGTTGTTGGCCATTCAAGAAAAGAATTTAAAATACTGTCTTGTCGTCAATTTCAACGTTCATTTACAGTGACATTCTAGCTGTCAGATCTAATGAAAAGGCCATTCTGCTTACTGCACATTGTGAAGCTAGCTTTACGCTTCCGCCAGTACCTTCGATTATTGAACACTCTACGGGGCAGACTCATTTTCGTCACTTGCTGGAGTTTGAAGTGATCTCAACATAAGAGTTGGTCTTTTATTCTATTCCTTTGACTTTTACCGAGAAGTTGAAAAACAATAATTTTCAGCCTGTACATAAAAAAGTCGAGCCGTCTTCTCCTTCTGTGTACCGACCCATTGCATTTTCGTCCAATCTTTCCAAACTAATAGACGATGATTAATCATTGTCTGTGCAAATGCCCCAATCGCGCGATAAAACTTATTGGTGACGCAAATATAGCGAAAACAATCGAATCGCTTGAACATCGTAGGAATGTTTTCTGCTTGTCACGGTTTTGTCGCTTTTTTCACAAGCGGTGTTCAAAAGAAATATCCAGATGCATCCCACCCATTCTCCAACCCATCTTGGGACGTACTAACCAATTCAGGGGTTCCATCTTTAGTCGCACATTATGTGGAATGAATTGCCCGACTTTGTATTTCCGCATTTGTATGATCTGCACTCATTTAAGACACATGTGCATAGACATCTCATATTTTGATTGTCCTTATTTCCTATCGCCCACGCTGTGTAAAGTAGAATTATAAGTGTGCAAATTCGTTGAGCGTGTGTCCATTATGAAAAAATATTATAAAAGATCATGAAATAACTTGAAACAACAAGAAATTGTTGCCAAAACTGCTACAAGATGCCTAGGATTCCTTGTGCACGGGGAAAGAAATTTTTCAGCTTTGGCTAATAATTACCGTAGGCTTGAGTATAATTTTCATATCACAAAACTACCTTGCACCTGCTAGATAGAATACAGAACTGAACGATAAACCTCATGACGTAAACATTGCAAAGTCAATTGATTCGCTCGTACCACTCAGAAAGAAATAACCGACAGCCTCTCCATAGACTTATCCACATTACTCGTGGAATACAAACTCACTTTAACCTAAAATCTAATTATTTTATATTTCATATGATTATTCTGTATGCTGAGCATGAAATTAAAAGTTGTTTCATTCAACAAACGTTATTAAATCGAAATCGAATAATACCTCAGAAGTTTATTTTGCTTGTTTTCATCGGGATCACGCTGAGAGCAACCCGTTTTCATCGTTGCTCGATACAAAGTTGCAGTTTCACTTAAGAAGGTTAGCAAAACGACTAAATAGCTTCCAACCCCGGTTACGGTTGGCAAATTAAAAATAAAAACCGAAACCAATATAGAGAAATCTAAAGTCTACTCCGTAAATGTAACACTCTACAAGTCCGAATCAGTAACCACCGACATTACGAGTGAAAATTAACACAAATTGTGTCGTCACCTCAAATTTATCATTTTTTTGTCTTTCAAAAGAACGCACCAAAATTTTCAAACAGATCTGTCAAACAGTGGCAGCCTTTTTTTAATAGACGCCTACGAGCATTATCGTTAAAATGGAAAAAAGTGAATTTCGAGTGCTCATTAAACGCTATTTTTTGCTTGACAAATATTATTGGGACTCTTCACCATCGATTGGAACCATTCACCACTGGTTTACTCAATTTCAGTGCGGTCGTTCAAGCACAAGTGATGCCGAACGTTCTGGTCGCCCAATTGAGGTCACCACACCAGAAATGGTCGACAAAATCTATGGTTTGATAATGGACGATCGGCGAGTAAAAGTGCGCGAGCTTGAAGAGGCCACAGGCTTATTACATGGCTCATGTACATAAATATTTGAACATGAAAAAGCTTTCCGCAAGATGGGTGCCGCGTTTGCTCACAATCGACAACAAACGCCAGAAAAATTCGAAAACTTCGTAGCCGTGGATGAAACCTAGATTCACCACAACACACCAGAAACCAAGAAACAGTCAAAACAATGGACTTCTCCTGGTAAATCGAAGCCGAAGAAGGCCAAGGTGGGTTTGTCAGCAAACAAGGTCCTGGTGACAGTTTTTTGGGATGCGCGCGATGTTATTCACATCGATTACCTTGAAAAGGGTAAAACGATCACCAGCGCATATTACACAGACCTACTGGATCGATTCCAAGGCGATTTAAAGTATTTTTTTTAAATAGGAATATGGTACTTATATATATATAAAAACATGACCTATTTGTAATCTTTACTCAAAAGTCGATAAATTTGAGCTACAAAATACCAAGTACATTCAAGTATATGTTGTCGCATTCATGATTGCCACATGTTATGTATTATTTATTGAAGAAAAGATCTTGTATTATATAATTAATAATTATATACAAAGGATTCATCTAAATAAATGATTTATTAGTCATATATTTATGAAGAAGAAATGACAGATCAATGCACAAAAGTCCTGAGATTTCAAGCACACATGTATATTAAAGCTAAATATACAATGGAATTTTTAGTAGCGACAAACAATGTTTGCGAGTAAGGTCATTAATTGACCAAGGTGCTATTATCCACATATATAACTTTCTGGTTTGTGAAGTGTTACGATCTCGAATTGCTGCCCATAAATAGCATCATTTGCGTCTTTCCTACAAGACTAAAACAATCGATAATCGATTCTAATTCTATGATTCGCAAGTTTGTATAAAATACCCCTTTTTTCTACCCACACCGATCCTGCGAAGCCTCACTTTGTCATACCTATATGTACCACCCGTGTCTGCCATATGAAAGATAAATTAATTATTTTCAGCACAAGTAGGAGTTCATATCGGAGTACTTGTACATTACATTCCTTGATTGCCTTCTTTAAGCGTCAAATTTCCAACAATGAAGACAAGAAGCCTTAATAAAGTTTCTTAAAACAGTCAAACACACATACATACACACTGTCCACCGGTTTTCTTTAGGACTTTTAGCTTTAGAGCAACACATTTAAAAGAAACTTACGTGGTGATTAATTGTGTTATTTGTCTGTCCGAATTATGAGGTTTTTTTTGGAAATACTTGACAAATGTTGAGCTATTTCATCAGACAGCTGGAGGTCGATACCTGGTCGAGCGTCTTTTACGTTGTCACATTGCATACTAATTACAAATTTGTTTTTTTTTGTATACAAGAAAGAAGATTTGATAACTTCAACAATTCTTAACAGAAATTTTTCACTGTCTGTAATAGCTTAGAATCCCTAAATAAGTCTTCACTGCAACTTCAGTTAATTTCAGTGTCTATACAATATGTATTGAGAGAAAATTTCGTAATTACTATTGAAAAGTTCGCCTGCAAGGAAAGTCAAATATGTCAAATAAGTCAAATATGCAGACGCACAGTAATTTGAGTTGTCAATTACAATTTATAAAATGAAGACGCACATTCATTCCAGAATGCGGCGACAGGGCACATGGACGAATGGAGAAGACACATTCTTCCATGTGCCCTGTCGCCGCATCATTAATTAAATAACACGATTTTGTCGTCCATTTGGTAGAATGCAATACTTGGCTATGGCATGGTTATTGTTGCTGGTGATGGGTGAGAATCCTTTAATCCCGATTATGAGCCATGCATAAAATTGTACAAAGGCGCACACACAGAGATAAGACAAAGTAAATTTAAGTGAAAAATTGAGTAAAGCTACTGCCATGCGTTCTAGTGAAAAGAATAAATTTTCATTTTTATTACACTGAGTGATGTGGTGGATGGGCAGGCGGTCGCGCCGACTAACTATACCATACACATAAGTCACATCTGTTTTGTTTATTTATTGTACTGTATCTTTGGTGTGACATATTTAGCTTTTAGATAAGTAGCAACAACATCGATAAGAACACTGTAATTCGTGTGTGTGTGTGTGTATGCATTACACATTGCATTAATAAACTACTTTGACATCTTGTCAACCCTTTATCATAAACGTATAATCAAATCTATTGATAATTGATCGATAACTGAACGCATTTTTTAAATGTGGTGGGGCCAATAGCCCCCATTTAGTCGGCTTACTACAACCTAAAACTAAAACTAACTGCATTGAAGACTTCAAACTAAGATTTATGGCTAAAACATAAAACTAACAGTTAAATCTAAGGGGAATAGTTAAGGAGATTAAGGCTGCCGCTAAAATTAGGTAACATTACGTTTTGTAGATACCCCAGCAGCAGCGAGGATCGAGCTAGAGTCCCTGTATCGAAGCAAAATTAGAGAAGTGCAGTGTAGTGTAAGACGTGACAAACGTAATTATATTAACAACCTGGTGTCAGAAGCAGAGGAAGCAGCGAGCAGGTGCGATAGCAGAACCGTTTATAGAATCATCAAAGAGCTGACAGGAGGTCACCGCTGTAGCCAACATCCGGTGAAAGGCCTGGATGGTGCCGTACTCGTTTCAGATGAGGATCAGCTCAAACGATGGAAGGAGAATTTCTCTACGGTCCATAACCGTGTATTCGCCAACGATATGCACCCAAATCAAACGGAGCTGCCGGAAGCAACAATTTCCAGAATTCGCACCTTAACTCCCAGATGACTACCGCGATCAACGTACTAAAAAACAACAAGTCGGTAGGACTACATGGTATACGCGCAGAGCTTCTGCGTGCCGCTCCAACGACAGAGAGAGAGCTTGGAATGCAGAAAGTTTCCCGACGAGTGGAAAAAGGGAATGATTGTCAAGCTCCCATAAAAAAGTACTTTAAAAAGGTAGTCTTATGGAGTGCGAAAACTAGAGAGGCATTGCGTTTTTCCTGCAGTTACAAAGGTAATAGCCAAAGTAGTACTTGAGCGAATTAAGGAACATCTGGAAGCAGGTTTCCGCACTGGATCATCCTGTGTAGACCACATAAACACCCTGCGGATCATTATTGAACAGTGCGTTGAATTCCGGTCACCACTGCACCTGCTGTTCATCGATTTTGAGAAGGCGTTTGTCAGTGCCAACAGACAGTTTATCTGGCTCGCCTTGCGCAGGATAGGTATACCCGATAAACTAATAGCTATTATTAAAGCAACCTATGATGACTCTAAATGTCATGTGCTGCACAGAGGAAAGCTGCCAGAGGAATTCGAGATCCTAAGTGGGGTACGACAAGGTTGCATTCTATCGCCGATACTTTTTTTGTTGGTTATTAGCGATGTGCTTCACGCAACTTTATCTACTGGAAACGGAGGAATTCGTTGGACTCTTACATCTCAACTCAAACATCTGGAGAGGTTTACTCTCACACAGGATTATGAAGCTGCACCAAATTTTTTTTATATAGAGACTTATTTATTTTACTTTTTATTTATTCCCCATTGACAACCAATGTGGAAAGGTAGGCAAATGTTGCGGGTTTGAAGATTAATACTGCCAAAACCAAAATCATCAACTTCGGCACTAACTCAGTAACTCAAGTTAACATTGTTGGACAGCTGTTAGAGAGAGTAGAGAGTTTCCAATATCTTGGGAGTATTGTCTCGACCGAAGGTAGAACCGAACAGGACATTGTCAACCGAATCGGCAAAGCAAAATCAGTGTTTGGAATGATGCCCATGATTTAGCGAAGCAATGCGATCAGCTTAAACACCCAGCTGCGACTGTTCCGTTCAAATGTTGAATCTGTGCTGTGTTAAGGGTGCAGCACTTGGAAGGTGACCGCTACTATCACAAAAAGATTACAAACGTTCGTAAACATCAACATCTTAAGGGTTTTCTGGCCTAACCGTATCTCTCACGAACATCTTTACCAGAGAACGGGTCAGGAACCAAAAGGCACATCCATCCAACGACGGAAGTGGCAGTGGATTGGTCATATACTCCGAAAAGGCGACAGTTCCATAGCATTAGGGAAGAGTTGGAGAGAGCTGAAGCTCATTGCCAGGAACCACACGCGATGGCGCGTAGGCGTAGTAGAGGCCCTAGGACCCAAAAGGGGACATAGGACATAAGTAAGTAATTACGTTTTGGGGCTATGCCAAGTTCACGTTCTACACTGCGGTTCACTGGATTAGAAGCAGGAAATTTTGAGAAGTAAAAATGATCTTTCTTCCGTTCTATGGCATTGAGAGAAATAAAAATGCGCTGAAGTCATCATTGGTCCATATCAGTGTGTCTTCATCACAGGCAAAACAACAACTGATCAGATTTACACCCTTAAGCAGGTGATGGAAAAATCTCTAGAGTTTCAAAACTCACTACACCATCTTTTTATTGACTTTAAGCCGCCTATGACAGCATAGCCAGAGTAGAACTTTATAAAGCCATGAGTGTATTCGGTATCCCAAATAAGCTGACACGACTATGTAGGTTGACCATGACCAATGTTATAAGCCAAGTAAAATTATCCGGATCACTATCAAGCCCATTCAACATCTATAACGGGCTCCGACAAGGGGATAGACTGCCCTGCGTCCTCTTCAACCTGGCGTTGGAGAAAGTGATCCGAGACTCTGACGTAACGGCAAGATGAACAATCCTCTATAAGTCCATTCCGATACTGGGGCTTACGCAGATGATATTGAAACCGTTGGTAGAAACCCAAGAGCCAGAAGCTTTCATCCAGATCCTTTAACTATCTCGGGTCAACTGTAGCAGCCGATAACAATATGGAACAAGAAATACGCGCACGGTTGCCTAAAGCCAACAAAGCCTCTGTCAATACTCTTCAGATCCAGGAAGTTAACCATAACAGCCAAACTGCTGATATATAAGACAATGGTCATACCAGTACTTACATATGGATCCGAGACTTGGGTGCTTAGCTAAAAGCATTCTGACCTCTTAGCCGCGTTCGAGAGTAAAGTCTTACGGAGAATTGTTGGCCCCGTATGTGAGGAAGGACGACTTCGGAGACTTTATAATGATGAGGTCTACGAGCGTTACTGCGATGTCGACATCGTGAAGAGAATTAAGCTCGGTAGACTCCGGTGGGTAGGACACCTAGCTCGTATGAGCGAAGAGGATCCTGCTCGAGAAGTCTTTTGCGGTAGGATTTATGGAACACGCCAGCGAGGCCGGACAAGTCTATGCTGGAAGGATGGCGTAGACCAGGACGCCCAGAGTTTAGAGATGCAAAACTGGATGACATCGGCTCAAAATCGGGACCGGTGGAAAGATTTTTTGCGGAAGGCCAGGACCGGACCCCGGTTGTAGAGCCAAATATGATGATGATGATGAAGATACCAATTCTCAGTGAGGTGGAAACCAGAATATGTTAATATCAGCCACATTTATACACCGATTTTTATGAAATTTTAATTTACATTTCTTGCAAGTGAAAAAGATTATAAGATATAGTAAACCCCTCACCACGCGGTGGTAAGAGATGGTGGGGTTTCATATTTGCGGATAGCGAAGCGCTCGGCAACAGCTAGTCCTTTATAAAAAAAAAATAGGGCGCTCAGATTTTTAAACTATTAGTTTTTGAATTTATTCAACTTGCAAACAATTATTAACTAAGTAATTTCTCAAGCGTTTTCTATGAAATTCGTTGCGTACGACTAAGATGCGACTATGGAAATTCTGCGATACGGTCATTAGGGACTGGAATTTCGGGAACTAAGCCACTTAAACTGATTTGTACGAAATTCGGTATGGCCTTTTGGGCCCTTTTTATTTCCAAAAGGGTTAATGTTGACGGGATTGGGCTTTTACCTTGAATCGATGAAATTGCAAGAAATAAAACAAACTTGTAGCTTCGTCAACATGTAAGAGACACATACATGTTGAACAGACCATGCCTGACCATGTGACCTCATTAATGGATATGCGTTTTTATTTTGAACTTGTGAAATTTCAGTCATAAGGCGAAAATTGAAAAGCCACTAACTACACTTACAAGAAATTTTCAAAGTCTTCATCAGTGTTATGCAGCTCAAGTGATGAGTTGCGTTTTCTTTTGGTCGCCTTCTTATCAGAAAGGGGATTCCACGCCAGCGTTCAATGCAGGCAATACCAAGCAAACCAACCATGTGGACATTTTAGTGGCAACTTAATTGAACAGATTGTACAAAATAGATGCTTTCCCCTCTGTCTTTTTGTGGAACGTTGTTGCAATCACATATTATTCGAGATCATAATTTCCAAGAAACTATACCTATACTGTATAGTGTATACTTTGTATACTATACTGATGGAAAATGAGAAACAATGTCGACCGCAGTTCAAGTAAACCGCAATCATAAACTCTTTCGCATGACAACCTGTGACAGAGGACAATAACTGCTAGTTGGAGCACACAGTGTCCACAATTTCCACGTTTCTATGAGTATTTTAGTAAAAATTTTCTAAAAAGGACCCATTTACGCCGATACAAATTATCTATCAATTTAAACCACAGTGACAATGTTGCGCATTGTGCTGTACTGCGGCAGTTTCATATGCGGTGCAGAAAGTGCAATAATTTCTGGATTTTATTGTACTTTGGCTAAAATGGAATTTTACGTTTAATTTTATCATCTCATTGTTGGAGGTTGACCGTAATCGTGTTGTGCTCGAATTCCGTTTTAACATAGTTGACTATAGTTGAGCCAAAATGCTGACCGTTGGTCAGCAACGATCAAAATTTTGGATATTATGTTATTATGTGATATTTATACTATCCACTTTTTGTTTGATTAAAAGTTTTTTTTAAGATGTTCATCATTAAGTGACATGATTTTCGTGGCATAATTGCAGCACAAAATACTTCATAAAGAATTTAATTTTACTGAGTTATCATTTATTACTTTTAGGTCATAATAAAGTTAAGTTAAGATCATATATATGAAATACAATGTTTTAAAAAAATATAGATTAATTATGTCTACTTTACTCACTATAAGACTATTGACTATTGAAGCACAAAACACTTATAACAATTACATTTATCTTCTTTTTAATATTTTGAAAAAAAAAATCAATAAAAACAGCACATGGTCAGATTTTCGAAAATCATCCCTTCCCCCAAAGGCAATAGTTTATCAAGTTACAAATTTGCACGCTCCTGTCAATGGCTTTATTCATCGGCAAGGTCAGTTTTTCACAATGGCCGAAAAGATTTTCTCAAAAAATAGAACCTTCAAACGAATTAACGACACATAATCGCAATAAGGGTTGCTGATCTAATCAATAGATATATTCGTCGATAGGTAAGGGTTGCCGTTGCACTCACTGAATAAGACTGCCTAAAAACCTCCCCTCCACAATAAATGCTTAAATGAAAACAAACATTTAGAACGTGCCCAGCTTATACACGGAACACATAGTTCATGTGTACCAATCTAACCAATAGTTGACGTTGCATTTTGCCAGAGATTTCTCAGCGAAAATCCAAACGAACTAAAAATCAAACGGCATCGATGCCATCGACCGACCGTGCACTGTGCATTACAAGTGTGTCAGTAGTCTAAAAATCGAATGTGGATGAAAATGATGCACACATGCTAAGGAAAATTATTGATACATGTCATGATTCGGAAAAGAGAGTGGTTAGGGGGAATGTAGTATTATTCCTCATTAAATAATCAATCCCTGTCGAAACAAACATTGCACAAACATAAAAGAAAAGGATCATATTGGTAGTGGAAAATATTACGACTATGAAATAACACAAAACAACGCATCATCATCGTGTCCATAAAAAATGCAAACTCGGTAAAACTGCAGAGAATAAGCTGATAGATCGAAAACACAAATACCCCGATATGATGGAAGATGACCTGAATAAAAATTTTATGATACTCGTATTTTGTTTTTTAAACAACAACAAAAACAAGTATTTGTCATTCGTGCTAATAGAGAAAACAATATATTTTAAACCTTAAGAATGGCAAAATTATGTATCTGTGATGCGGCAAGTACAGGATGTTCAATTTAATGATATACTTGGCCCCGACATAGACATACTAACTCATTATTATGTAAATAATGGAAACTTTACATACAATTTTGATAAACAAATACAGGATGCAAGGATTGGAAGGTAATTCGATTTTTAAAATATAAATTATATGATATTTTCATTTAAATTGTTAATTCTATAGAAACGAGTTCAGAAGTTAAACTTTATATTCATTTTTGAAATTCAGGTAATTGTTCTGTTCCAAGTCAGCCGAAAAACACATCTTGTCTTTAAACTTAGCTCTGAATTCGATAGATGGACGATAACATTCCTCCTACCTCTCCTTAATTCCCTAACGCCAACGCTGTGAGCTCTTATTATAAAGAAAATCATAGTTTTTGGCAAAAACGGCGCTACACACCATGAAAGATAAATAAATGAGTTGATTCTAAGTGGAACCAGTTGAAGCTTCAAGTGGCGATTATCGTTGCTGGACGCTAGAACCCGAGGAGCAGCCGACGTCTACAGCGACCACCACCTTGTGGTTGGCAGTGTGCGATTGAAGCTCGCGGTCCACTCATCCACACGAAGTCAAACAACGAGAAAGCCAGCTGTAGCAGCACTAAAAGACCCAGATGTGAAACTGCAATATGTATCCCGCATACAACAGTTTCTCTCTAAGTTACAGCTCCAATCCCTAGAGTCTAAGTGTAGTAGCCTCAACCATTATCCCGACAAAACTAGAAAAGAATGGATATCAGAACAAATGAACACCATTCGTGAACGCCAATCCATCGAAGTAGAGTTAATGGGGCCTCGGGTGCCGAGCAAAGCGCATTAGCGCGGAAGTATAGGAATCTGGACCGGCAACGATCATGGCTAAGCGACAACGCAACACAAGCACAGCAAGCCGCTGATGGTAGACAATACAGCACAGTCTACCAACTCGCTCGTAAGCTCGCCAACAAGAAACACCACATCAACTACCCTGTTGATGTTATGGGGGAACAACAATTAACCCGCTGGACAGAACATTTTAAGAATGTTTTGAATTGTACTTCGTCAGGCACGTCCATCAACCCACATATGCACCCTAATAGGCTACTAACATCAGCGTCGCTACTCCTTCGTTGGATGAGATAAGGACAACAATTCTTTCAGTGCAATCAGCAGGCAATGACAACATCTACGCAGAAATCCTTCAAGCCGACGTCGAGTTAACTACGCGAACATTGCATGCGATGTATCAAAGTATCTGGGAATCTGAAACTATTCCATCGTCGTTAAAAGAAGGCTTAATAGTCAAACTCCCCAAGAAAGGTGATTTGAGCAATTGCGAAAACTGGAGAGAATCATCAATCATCAGTTAGCGGACGATATTACGAAAGCCGCCGAGTTGGCCGTCCTAGCAAGACATGGAAAAGAACAATAGAAGAGGAAGCAAGATCCGGGTAGCAAGAACAGAGTTTCGTCTCTTAAAACCTCAGGCGATAAATCGAGTTCGTTGGCGGGCGTTTGTAGAAGCCCTATGCTCCCCCGCGGAATAAAGGAAAGAAAGAAGAAAGAAGAAGTCGAACCAGTTCTTACTTTAGAAAGATGATGTTATAGTAGATTACTTATTATAATAATAATAATATAATACTTACAAAGAAGAAGTAACGAAATCTGGAAGTGAGTATAACATACCGGGACAAAATCTACATTCCATGACGGATTTCGTCGCATGAGTATCACTTGCAGAGCAATGTTCTTGTGATTAATTGGAGATTTCTTTTGTACAATTCTTTAACAATTTTTCTAGCAAATCAATTGTACAATAAATATTTTTCCCATATTTCAATACAATTAATACATCATTATCATATTTGTCTTGGCGCACCCTTCGGGCTGCAGTGCCCGTTCACTCCAAAAACTTTCAAACAATTGTGTCTATCGGAGAAGGTATAAAATTTGAAGAAAATCGGGTTAATTTTTTTGAAAAATTATTATTGGGCCCCACGACCCCACCCACCAAAATGTTGGCAAAAAGAATTTGAAGAAAATTGGGTAAATTTTTTTAAAAAAAATTTTGGGGCACCACTTACCCAGGGCCTCCAAAATTTTTACAAAAAGTGTTGCCCATCAGAGATACACAAGTGTATAGAATTTGAAGAAAATCGAGTAAAATTTTGTGAAATATTTGTATGGGAGCCCTCCCGACTCCGTCTCCGGAAAGCAAAATTTCAATAAAATCGGGCTTTGTGAAGTGGGTTAAAAATTGATCGCAAGATTCCACGACTGACGGCAGACGACCGACATCCGTGCCACAGGCAAGTGAAGTTAATATAGAGAATTTAGAAAAATATGTGGACTTTCATTACATTACATAAAATGGCTCATTATAAAAAAATATGTTAGGTGGGACATACGTCCCAACATATTTTTTTGAGACAGGGTATAGTGGGACATAAGTCCCAATTTTTTCTTTTGGCACTTATGTCCCTGCTACATTTGTCTTTAAAACTGATGTCCGGTTCTGGTCTACAAAAAAAATATCTTCAATGGATTTCGGGCCGTTGTCATCCAGTTTGGCATAACTAAACTCAGGGCGTCCTGGTATGCGCCGTCCTTCCAGCATAGGCTTAGCCGCCCTCGCTGTCGTGTTCCCTAAATCCTATTGCAAAGTATTTTCCGAACAGGATCCTGTTAGCTCATGCGAGCATGCCAGAGCCTAATGAACTTAATTCTCCTCACCATGTCGAGATCGCGGTAACGCTCGTAGATCTCATAATAACGGAGTCTTGCTTTCCTTCCTTGTCAACAATTCTCTTATTGATTCGGCTAAGAATCAATCAATAAAAGTGATTTTTTCTAAGCACCCAAGTCTCTAATCCATATGTAGTTAATGATATGCTCACTGTCTTTTACGCCAGCAGCTTGGATGTTATGGTTAAATTCCTGGATTTGAAGTGTCTTGAAAGACTTAGTAAATGATTATAAAAATAATTAATTAAATCTATCAAAATGTGTCATTATTGTAGCTGATTACAAATTCTCTTTCAAATCTACTTGCTGAACACAAACAAAAAAAATGTCTATGATGGAATTGTATCTGAATGCAACGGTGTAAAAATTTGTTCCAGCCGCTTGTCGCCACTCAATAGTCTTCTTGTCAACACCAATCACTCACTCGATATAAATATCTCTTCATTAATTTCCATTCGCGTTGATTGGGTGCTGTAAGCATTTTGCATTTGTTACCACAAATTGACTAAGAGGGAGCAGTTCCTGAGTGTATATCTTATGCTATTTGCACAATGCAGCCGTTTACGTTGCTGCTGCACTTGTAGCTTGACAAATGTAATGCTTTATAATTAAGAGGCAAGTTGCAACCTAATTAACTTATCGCTTTCAGTTGCTGCGGCACGAAACCAAACATCTATTGAGGTACAAAATTCATCCGGAGGATAAATCAAATACAAATGTTTATAGTACACGATCCATTCACTCCGTTGCGTTATTTCATTAATTGCAATTTCGGTCGAGTTAGATAGAAGACGCCGATTGGAATACCAAAATTTTATTCCCACGTGCATTTTATTGGACAGCACTGCGGCACACGTATGGGTGTTATGTAAATAAACAACTAAGTGGATTATGCCTTTTTTTGGCATAGAACTGCAGAGCAGAGACTAAATGCAATTAGTCTATTCCTCCATTTCGTTTATTCATTATTTAAGATTCATCCAATCTAACAGAATAAAAGTAAAGAAAGAAACACATGCTGATTCTTTAAGTGCTGTTCTTGACTCCGATTGTAGAGTTAAATATAATTCTTATTTTTTAAACTTATTGCCAAGGGAGAACTACCTGAATGACTTGCGCCACGGCAATAAGGTGTGCTATACCCTTTATTAAAATTAAAATTAAAATAAATATCGAAGGAATGTTATTTACAATGTAGCCAGAGCGTAGGCTTGGCCGGCCTCGCTGTCGAGTCCATAAATCCTACCGCAAAGGACTTTCCTTACAGGATCATCTTCGCTCCTTCTTCACATAAGGGGCCAACAATTCTTCGTAAGACTTTCCTCTCGAATGCCACTAAGAGGTCAGAATGAAGTAAAAGTTACAACGTTGTGAATCAGATCTCACAATAGGGGCACAATTAATTACTGGTGGCACGTAATGCTGAACTGCTTTCTGTGAAGAAAGACATGCCTGGAATTTATTTGGGTTAAATTCCACCCTATTATCTGCCACAATCAAGAATGACTTGAATGTTCGACAGAATAGCCGTATTCGTTTAATCTCTAGCGAATACTGATAGGTTTAGGAAGCCCGCAGTGCGTCAACAATACAGAGACCATCTTGCCTTAGAAGCAGAAATAATCAAAAGCATATCGCAGGAGAACGTGGACGACCATTGGAATGCTGTGAAAAAGTTTTTTGTAACTGGGGCACGCACCTACGTCGGTAAAAGGCAGAATAAACACCGCACATGGTTATCCGCAGACACCTGAAGACGGATCGATGAATGTAAAGCAATTGCAGCGCTCTCATCAGTAGCGAGTAGCGAGCTAGAAGCCCAATATCGCGTCAAAAAGAAGGATGTGCAGCGTAGTGTAAGACGTTACAAACGACAGTACATCGACTCACTTGCCTCAATGGCCGAAGAAGCAGCAAGAAGGGGTGTCAGTAGGACTGTCTATAACATCACCAAGAAGCTCAATGGTGGTCAGAGCTCCAAACAACATCCAGTGAAGAATTTAGATGGTGACCTTCTGATGTCGGATAAGGAGCAGATAACTAGATGGAGAGAACATTTCGCTATAGTCCTTAACCACTTAGACGATGGTGATATGATCTGGATGGCCCTGCGCAGGAGTGGTATCCCAGAAAAGCTTAAAGCTATTATCAAAGCTCCATACGAAGGTAGTAAATGTCACGTTCTACACAACGGTAAGGTGTCCGAGGAATTTGAAGTCCAAATTGGAGTACTTCAGGGGTGCATACTATTACCGCTGTTAATCCTGGTGAGCATCAGCGATGTACTCCGTGCGGCACTGACGGTAGGGAACATTGGAATTCGATGGACTTTGACAACTTACCTTAAACACCTACCTACGCTGACGATGTTGGCCTGCTCTCACATCGGATAATGCACCTTCATATGATGGCCCAAAATCTAGAAACCGAATCATGCGAAGTGGGGCTTAAGATAAATACTGCCAAAACAAAAGCCCTGAACACTTCTAACACCCGCTCTCAGCTTAACATTGCTGGACAGGTAGTCGAAAAAGTTGACAACTTTCTATATCTAGGAAGTGTGGTCTCGGCTGATCGCGGTGGCACCGAACTGGATGTGTGCAGCAAATCGGGAAAGCAAGGGCTGCGTTCGGAATGCTATCGAAAGTCTGGAGAAGCAATGTTTTCAGCTTAAGAACTAAGCTTCGACTGTTCCGCTCCAACGTCGAATCAATACTGGAAGGTGGATATCACTACCACGCACAAGCTGCAATATTTTGTAAACAAATGCCTACGTATCATCTTGAAGATCTTCTGGCCCAGTCGTAAAACGGGCCAAGAACCTATAGACGTTATTGTGCGAAAGAGAAAGTGGCAGTGGATTGAACACACACTACGGCGCGGCGACAACTCCATTGCGAAATATGCCATGCAGGACGCAGGACAGTCAAGGAGGAAGCAGGGTCCTTGGGAATGAGTTGGAGCCAGCTCAAACGCGTTGTAGTAAACAGAACAAGATGGCGCGTAAACGTTGTTGACGCCCTATGCCCCTCGAGGGATGAAAGGATTTAAGAAGAAGAAGCATTTTAGCAAATATCAGACAAACAATTGATATTTACGGAATAAGGTTTGAAAGTTGCAACAAAAATATGTAACAAATTCTTAATTAAAAACTAGCTGATTTCAACATCCATCCCCGGAGTATATGAGAAAAATTCTATGTAACTAATTAAATAATAAATGCTGTTATTAGTTTAATTTAATCTCTTCGGATGTGATCATCTTTGTTCAGGAATTGAATAACATTTTCTTTGGCCATATTATATATGAACATAAGCTAACATTATCATCCATCGACCTAAACTGGAAAACATTTTTCCTATAAATGTATGCAAGCGTAACGTTAGTTTCCATTTCCATCCATCAGCAAATGTTGACGCAAATCTGGTCTTATTCAAAAGAGCTTGTGCAGAGTCGTTGATGCGCTTTATCTGTTCGTCTTCAACCCAATTTCATTGAATCGTAATGAATGAGTACACTTATGCATGTGTACTGATGTACTCGTAAGTGCTGTGTACAAACTACCAGCTACTCTGGAAATTCAATCGGAAAGCAATGATCGATGCTGCACTACACTACTCGATTCTCGAACGTACAGCGAGATAATAAACCAGCAAATGCAGTGCATCGCAAGCAAGGAGGAAGCAAATCGCAATTTGACGGATACTAATCACGTACATACGCGCGTACGTGTAAAAAAGTGCATTTAAACATCTCGCATGGGAAATCGATTGACGGACGCAATTGTGTAACGCTAGTCTGATAAGTCAATCAAAGATCGTGGTGTTGGCTGGAGACTGACTGCGCGTTGCATTGTGATGTGTATTTCTCTTAATACAGTAACACCTTTCACAGACGAAAACTATTTTTCGCGGAAAATTGTCAGACACGGAAAATTATCATTGAAAAATTACCTTTCATTGTAAATTAGCCAGAAACTTGTGAGACGTGGAAGGAATTTTTTTTATTAATACAAAATTATTAAAAACGGAAATACTACTAAGTCAATAGTGAAAAAGAAATTGAAACCAACTTATTTAACTAAGTAAAAAACAACCCATAAAAATTAAAAATTTTCATCTAAATTCTCTAATCGCAGAAATTCATATGGGAGCCCCTCGATCCTGGGTCATTTTTTTTTATTGTAGGAGAAAATCATCGAAAGAGACATTTGACATCAGATGTTAAAATTGAAAAAGCTCAGATCATTTTATTCTGAGCACTTAGAGCACGCTCATACTCTGAGCAAATAAGAAACACGAGCATTTATCTTGAGAACTCTTTGACTGCTCTGAACTAATTTATGAAAACGCGAAATGACAGAATATTGCGAAAACTTGTTGTTCTATCTGTAAGTTGATATCGACAACAAAAAAAAAACGACATCAATAAAAATACAATTCAGTAAATAAGTAAGTCAGTTGAATTAAGCATAAAACATTTATGTCTCGTTTCATTTGCTGGGTTCATTTGTGCGTGATCTAAGATTTCTCCTTCTCTCTCTCCACCACCAAAATCATGCCGACTGCGCAGCACACACCGCACACAGTCATTAAAGAACGACGGTATCTTATGCCACTATAAAAAATTAAAAAATTGTATAAGGGCCTTGCGGCCGAACCCGGGACCCGATCACTTCCAAAATTAAAAGAAAGTATTGTCACCGGAAATACACATGTGTACAAAATTTGAGGAAAATCGAGCTTTAGGAAGTGCGTTAAAAATTGATAGTTAAAAAATAATAATTTGTATGTTTTGTCTCCGGAAATACACATGTGTGAAAAATTTCAATAAAATCGGGCTTTGGAAAGTGGATTAAAAATTGATCGCAAGATTCCACGACAAACAGACCGACCGACAGACAGACGTGCCATGGGTAAGCGAATTTAAAAATTAAAATTTTTCTTGTAAATTCTCTGATCGGAGATTCGATTTTGTTGTGAAGTTCCCCATTTGGCAGTTAAAACATAGCAGCCACAGCGCACGGTACGACGCACACACAATGACGTACACACAACGACGACGTACGGAGTACCACTAAAGTTCTTTCGTTTGAGTTGAGTTAAGCTGTAAAGCAGCGTGAGTGCGTAACCAGTTCTTCATATACTCGTAATACATATTGTACAAAACACAAATTAAGAATGCACTCACCCAACTGATTGTACAACACATTTCAATTACGGAACCATTCAGTTTTGTATAAAAATATTTGTTCTACTTCCTCTTGATATCTTTATACTCTCGACTGCAACACAACAACAAAACAACCACAGCCGTAAAGCGAGCAGCGCTGCTTACAGCACATCGCTCAGCGCACACAGAACGCAGTCATTATAGTATGATATGATATGATGATGCTGCTAAATGGAAATTTTTTATGGGAGCCCCCCGATTCTGCACCCTGATCTCTCTGAAATTTTAATAGAAAGTATTGTCACCGGTGTGCAAAATTTCAAAAAAAAATCGGGCTTTGGGAAGTGGGTTAAAAATTCATCAGAAAATCTGACCAGCCAGCCACATGCACGCGAAGGTAATATAGAGCATTTAAAAAAATCTCTATCTGTGCCTCTGTGTCTGTACACTGTCCACTCTACAGCACATCCGGCTGAACTTATCGGGCTGAAAATTCATATTTAAGCTTTTTACATAAATTTTAAGGGGCCAGATGATTTGACCGAAATCTAACAACCGGAGGTGACAGTTTACTTTGACAGTTTTTCGCGTTTTTGCAAATAACTCAAAAAGTATAGCACTTAGGAGAGAAAAAATTAAAAAAAAAATTTGAAAAAAATAAAAATTTAATATACATTTACTGAAGATTCCGGCCCCGTCGTGTTGTGCCCACACCTCTATTTTCTTTAAGAAACTATTTAAATTCATTTTACTTCTAAATTCTAAATTACGTAATTAATTGTGAACAAAAACTGTGTTGTCTACATTGTATGAACATGTAATTTCTTTAAATTTTGTACATCAACCTCACCAACCGGAAGCTGAAAATTTTTGACGGTCCCTTAAAATTCCGTCTTTGAGAGGTTTAACTGTAGTTCTATTCGGTTTCATCATTAGTTGCAATAATATGTTCACACCTGTATATATCGATATGTACTATCTAAGTAGTCCAAATCAATTTTCCAATATATGTACAAAAATGGTTTAGTGCACTGGCATATTGAGAAGCTAAGCGAATGGCGTAAAACATAGTATGTGCTAATTTATCCAGCGTCTGGAAAGTTTTCCTCCAGATGTCTGAAATGAGATGTTGAATGCCAGTTAATGAATTCTGTACATTTTAATATCTACTAGTGCATTAAACTTGTACTTCTGCTCAACGTAAATTAAAGAGTTTTGAACGTAAAAAGCCGGTATTGGCGAGCGGATCATTTCATCTTTCTAGTGCAGGATGTTGTTCTTGTCTTCTTCATCAGTTGTAAAACAATAGCTCGGTAAAAAAAATAAAACTACGATCTGCAACCGGATACTTTTAATTTCTATTTGTTACCTTATATTTAGATTATCCATTGAGAAGTTGGTAATTACCTGAAAATAAAATATGAAAATAAATATTTAGATATTATGGTATTAAATTTAATAAATACTTTTTACTATTTTAGTGAGCAAATACTACTTTTTTAAGTCCTGCACTTATGTTTATAATTATTAAATAGCTATATCTATTAAATATATTATATATATCATAATTCTTTATTGAGAGTAACTTGAATATGTTTACACAATTGGAGATTTACATAGAGACTTAGCTATACGCTATTACAACTAAGTTTAATTTTTTTATTAGGGCATAATATATTTAATAAAATAATTATGTTTTTTCTTTACAACAAATGATTAAATTTAATTCCATGAATTGAGAACAAAAAAAAACAAACATGTGGAGACTGATTCCAGGGATTTTAGTGAAGCTTGGCTATCCGAGAATATACGGATATCCTTAGCGGATATGACGTTTCTATTCAGCCAAGACAAGGCTTCACTGATCGCCATAATTTCAGCCTGGAAAACACTACAGTGACTTTGAAGACGGAAAGGGAGTCTAAGATTTAGCTTTTTTGAGTTAACACCTGCCGACTCTGTCATCAGTTTCATCTTCCAGGTAAACGTCCTCGTCCCAGAATGATCTGGGAATGGTGTAGTCTATGTTGTCTATGTTTCCTAGCTCTTTATGAAATATACTATTCGCTATTCTACAGTACAGATATACCCCCATCATAAGTAATGTAGATTCATGTCAATTCAATTAACCGCTAATAAAAGGATTTTGTTCCTTGAGTTTACAATTGACGGACTGAGTTGTAGAGCACATAACTTTATTTATTCGTGTTTTACCGATCGTCGTTCATCTTAAAACGAGTTTAAATGTACATGAAATAAAATTATTGTATACTAGTACCGGCGTTGCCCGGCACTAATATCGGTCGTTTTAGAATATTTTTACATGTCATCACCCTCCCACCACCGCCCCTATAGGGTTTAGTGGTATTACACCGTCACTGTTAATTTCAGCGTCCCTGAAACTATGGATTCGACACTAATATCGGTCATGTCAACTGTTACAGCCTTACCAACCTGCCCCTAGGGGTGCTAGGGTTTCTTACAGTCACCATACATCTCAGCAGTCCTCAAAACTATGGATTCGACACCAACACCGGTCAACTTAAATATTAGTCCATTCCCACCACCATCCCTAAAAGTGTCTTAACGTCACTATGCATCTCAGCGTTCCCGAAAACTTTAGATTTGACACTAATATCGGTCATGTCATGTCATATGTTTTAAATTATTTATAAATTTGACGAAAAACTGTCAACGAAAATATTCTGTTTTTTAAAAGACAATTTTACGATAAAGGCGTTACGTATTCCCAAAACTCAATTGAAATTACGTGCTGGGGAGCGAGCAGACGAATTGTGGACAGCAATAAGGTTGCTCTCAAAGACATTTTGAGTAGATTTATGTGACAACATCGTTCACTAAAAAGATAAAGAACTAGACTTACTAGTAAGTACATTTTATTAAATTGGATAACAACAGACTAGCATTCTTAAATTTTTGTGCCGCATCGTAACACTCATCCCAAATTATATTCCACGACATCCAGCCATGCCAGCATAAAGACGTTTTACCAGGTTACTTAAATTAATTTTTTATTGATTCAAATTTTTGTACATTATTATGATTTATAATGAAGCGAAGAAACTGTAAACACTTTTGTTTTTAATTGTAGTAATACGAGGAGTATGTTGTTGTAATGTTTTACTTTGTTGGAAACAAACGGCAAAAACTAAGGGTAGCAACCCCAACAAATGCGGCCACATGGAAGAAATTTTATAAACTCGTATGTATGTATGCGTAAATGATATCCATGTCATGATCAAGCAATAAATATTCAAGGCAAGAAACTGGATGCTCACCCCCTAAGTAGCACCTAATATCCTCATAGACAGACACATAGACAGGCTGGCACAGGCACAGAGGTAGCATTCCATGCAGCTGCAATGTGGGAACATCTGTGCGACGAGTGCGGTGCGGATGACACGAGTCCATCCACCAAGTTCAAAAGGATTTTTTGTATGCTGTGTAATCTTATGTTACAGTAACTGTTTTGAACGCAGCAGACAAATAAATGTGTGGTATGTCATTTGTGTAGTATAAATAAGTATACAGATAGAAAAGCTGTAAGGGAAACACTAAATGAAGATAGGTACACTCTGCGAAAATATGTCACAGGAATGAGTTTTCAGAATTATAAAATTGTCAGCAGAACACAACATCGACCGGTGGCAGTATTGCGACTGGTATGTGTGATTATCGATTTATTTCCTATTTCACTAGACAAAATAATGTTTTTCCCGAGACGTTTCGCCGGCCGTAAAGTATCTATTGAACGCTAAATGCAGTAAGACACGATGAGCATCTTGTGCAACCACCTGGACTAGCTGCTGAATGATTGTTTACATGCTTTTGTTTTTTATGAGTCGAAGAGTACCGTCTTATCTTTACTACGATTATTTTTTGTTAAAATATTTATTGTTTACTAAGCCTAATAGAAAATTTCGTTTTAACCTACATATTTACAAATGGTGATTGATTCAGAGTTATAGAACTTTCGATCCAGAGAGCTGTTATTTTAAAGTTTGTAAAGGACATTTGTGTATAGTACTGCACTAACAAATTTACATTGAAAGACTTACAACGTTTGCAATTTGTGGAAGTATATTTCCAAAATAAATCGTCTGAGCCACTTAATCGTCGAGTTAATGATAACCAAGAGTGGCAGCAATCCGTTATACGAATAAACGGGCCTAGTTTTCATTATTTATTGACTTGCAAGGAAAATAATTCTCGATTTTTATTTACAAGTTTGAAAAACATTAAAGAAAAACTTGAGAATCACTATAACAGTTTCTGTCATTATTGTTTATGTCTCTGTTAAAGGTTTAATAAACACTGAAGAACTTTGAGAATCACCAAAAAATAACAGTTTGAGATTCTCTGAAATAAAGAGAAGAGCCCTCATGGTTTATGTCTCTGTTAAAAGTTTGTGAATCACTGAATTAGTACACTGGTTATATTTCACTATAGTTTAGAGAATTACAATGGTATGTGCGTGCGTGCGTACGTGCGTGCGTGCGTGATGAAGTGAGTGACAGGGCAATTGGGGTATTAGGGCAAGATTTCGAACAAAAAAGAATCAGCGAATGTTTTCATAAAGTTTCGAACTTGTCTGTTCGTCGCCTTTATCAGCAAGTTGGCCTTTTATTCCATTTGTTATTCCATTAAATAGAAAATTTTGCGTAAAGATCTTGGTCTCCACCCATATAAGATTCAATTAGTTCAATATCTCAATCTCAAGCCGCACGATCATTTGTTTAGTGAATAAGCTGAAAGTTAACTGGAACTTTTATCGAAACATTTTGTTTAGTGATAAAGCTTATATCTGATTAAATAGTTACGTTAATACAAAAAATTGCCGTATGTGGAGTAAAATTAATCCATAGAAGCTTCACCAAGTTTCAAATTAACTTGAAAAATTTATTCTTTGGTGTTGTTTGTATGTAAAAGGCACTAATGATGCAAATTTCTTTAAAAATGAGGTCGCAGCGAATGATACTGTCAAAGGAGATCAAGATGGTTGTTTAGTGCCATACAGCGAACCAAAAAATTTATTTATTGAAAAACAAATTTCATGACAAGAAAGAAATGGTTCAGTGAATTGTCTTCTAAAAACGTGTGATTTAATGCTATTTGACTATTTTCTTTAGCGAAATGTGTAGTCACTTGTACGAGGGTAATAATTATGTTTTCAATGTAACTTAGTAAATTTTAAAAAAGATCTTTCTTTATTAAAATAATATTACAAGTCACAAGAAAATTATTTAAGACAATATCTTTATTGAATGATTCTATATCCTGTATCACTGTGTATAAATTTGTAGAATGGAAGTGTTAATAATACAATCCGTTAAACAATACTGAATGAATGTTGGATACTTAATGAATGTTGGATGGAAACTTAATGAATCCCGGATACTTAATGAATTATGAATACTGAATGCTTCTGCTTTTATACTTATTTCTATATACTTATTTTGTTATGTGATCCAACTTGTGTTGTGAAATAGTTTTGGACTTTGAACTTGTTTTCGTCTTTGAGGACGTAAACATGTTATTGTCTTAGATCTGATTTGAGATAAGGTTGTTTTCATGTTCTAGCATGTTTTGAATAGATATCTAAATTCGTCGTAATTGACCATCTGGCGTTTTGATCATTGATTGGCCTTGAATTGAAGATGGTAAACATGTTGACAAAATTCGTATTGTGATATAAGATTGGCCTTGAATGTTAAAGTAGTAAACAAGATGATTTCATCATGTTGTGAAATTGGTAAACAAGATATGAAGTTGGATCGCATTTACATTATTCTTATTCTATGTGATTATGTGATTACATACTGTGAATATCTTATATTGTTATTCAGTATTTCTATATTATAACGGGTGCCTGTAGTGGGATATTCTCTATGTTAACACCCCCACCGCTAGCCTGAGGCTCCGACGAAGTAGTAGCTTTACATATTGATATTTTCTTATATTTTAAAGGTTTATAAATTGATAATATGATTATTAGTATGAAAATTATGGATATATAAGATGTATGAAAATAGGTTTGTTCTTTAGTTTTTATAGTAATTTCTTCAATATGTTTTCTATTGTTTTCTATTTTTTCGATATGAAATCTTCTAATTTGATTTTTTCGATACTTTTATTTTCTATTACTTCTGATATAAAGTATGGAAGAATGATATCATCTTTTATTTTAAAATATGAATTTATATATGTTTTATTTTCGATTTCTATATTACAGTTTTCGAATTTAATTATTTTGCTTCCATATATATCTATTTTTAATTGATTACAGTTATGTTTGATTTTAGAATTATTTTAGAAATATTTTTCGTTACTACAATTCCTGGGATTATTTCTTTAATTTCTTCCTCTGTAAAATTTTTCATTTTGCAATAGGCTTTTTCAAATTTAATAATATTTGTAGTACAGTTGTTTCTTATTTTATTTAAGTTTTTCTCTAACTTATCTTTTACATTTTTATCATATATATTATTATTTTGATCTATTATAAAGGTGCTTTCGTTTAATGATATGGTTTTATTGTTTTTGTTTGGCATTGGTTCAATGATAATAGTGGAATATGAGGAGTTAGAATATTCGGGTATTAAGAGGATTATTATAATAAGTTCATATTCGAATATTACGGCTATTTTTGTGTCTTTAAGTCCTTGGATATTTTTAGCTAGTTTTAGTTCCTTTTCTGTTAAAATATTTCTTGTAAGTATACCAAGTTTGCTTGTTAGAATAATTTGTTCTATGTCGTCTATGTGATGTCGGAAAAGATTGATGTCATAATTAATTTGATAAATATGTTCTATGTAATTTATTTCTTTTTCTGTTTTAAGATTTTACTTGTTTATGAGTTACTTTTATGTGTTTTTCCTTTTGTTTTAATTGTTGGTGAATTGTAGTTTTGATATTTCTTTTTCCGTTTGATGTGTGATTTATAATATTTTAAATTATTTCGTTTATCGATTATATGATTTTCGTCTATTTTTTCTGCATCAAGTTTTCTGAATTTCGTGTGATTTTTTCCACCGCGTGTTTCTTTAATGAAAGTAGTTCCTGGTTGTATTTCTAAATCTTCTCTTTCTTTATTTAATTTATTTATGGAAGTTTGTTTTTTCTTGATTATTTTATCTTTAATAGAATCATATTCGTTGTTATGTATTTTTCCATTTTTAAAATCGATTGGTTTTTTATCAGTAGTTGAATGTATGGTATTGTTATAATAATTTATAATTTTTAATATCTTTTCCTCAACAGTATTATTATTTGTGTTTGGATCATGCCTTAATAATCTAATGTGTTCATTGATTGTGTTATGTAGTCTTTCTACATCTGAATTGGATGTGTGGTTATAATTTGAGGTATAATGAATTTCTATGTTTTCGTTTTGTAAAAATTCTTTAAGTGGAAGAGCTTTAAATCCTAGCTCGTTATCTACAATTAATTTATTTATTGGTCCAATAGCAGCGATTAACGTTAGAATGCTTCTTTTAAATTCTGTCCATGTTCTTGCTGTGATTTTTATTGCTTGAGCGAATTTGCTGAATTTATCTATGAACGTGACAAAGAGTTGTTTTTCAAGTGAATAGAAAACGTCTGCATGAATAATTTCGTTTGGTGCTGAAGGGGTTTCCGTTAGTTGATATTTATTTTTAATTGGATTTCGATCATATTTTTCTAAATTACATATTTCGCAATTGTTGAACTGCCTGTTCCTATTCTGATATTGGTCGGATCTATAATTATTATAGCTATCATTTCTATAATTGTTAAGATGTTCATTTCTGTTTGGGTTTTGTTGGTATTTATTTCCATATTCTTGTTTATTTGGAGAAAAATTATTATTTTTATTGTAATTATTATTATAACGTATTTTCCTATTATTATTGTGATTATAGAATGGTTCTGGATTTGATTGATCTGCGTAGCCTGTTTGACTAAGTATATCAATTGCTGATTCTAAATTCTCAGGATTTCTACAAATTAGAATTGTTTTCATTGGTTCAGGTATTTTATTTTTAAATATATCAAGTGCAGTACGTATGTTATTTAATGAACATTCGTTCGCTATTTTACCAGGGCCAGTTACTAATAAAGTTTTGTTATTTAATTTTCGTAGTTTATCTTTTATTTCGTTGAAAAAACCTAAAACATTGTTTTTGAAAGTAACACCTTTCAATTCGTCGAAAAGTTGTTCTACACTACGTCTTTCGGCAAAGTTATTTTGTAAAACGATTTTTATATCATTCCAAGCAATGGCTTGGGTATTAATTTCTATTACTTCTCTAGCTTTTCTGATAAGTTTGCTTCTTATTATGTCCGAAAATAAATATTGAGAAAGGTCATCGTAAGTTATTAATAGCGGATTTATTCTGTCTACTAAATTAGTGAATGTTAATAAGTTGTCCGAATTTCCGTCAAAGTAAGGAAGGGCGTTTAGGTATTTAATAGGATTTAGGATTATTTTATTTTCTAAGATAATATTATTTTCTTGCATTAAATTATTTACTTGATTTTCCATTTTGATTTTATTAAATATTTTTTTGTAATAATAAAAAAAAATAAAGTAACCTTATATTTTATATATATAATAAAAATTGTAGATTTTATTTGTTAAAAATTATTTAAATTGTGTATATATTTTTCAATAGTAAAAATGTCTATGATTTCACCTTGATTTAATTTTCAGATCAGCAATTTGATGATAAATATTGATTGATGTTCTTTGTTAATTTATTATGTTGAATCGTCTTTAATTTGTCTTCTAGTGATATTGCGGATAATTGTCTTTGATTCGTCTTCTTTATGTTGATTTGACCAATAGTTTATTTTGTTAATGTTCTTTATTTTGTAGAAAATGTTCGTAAAATTTTTCACTTATTTTTGTGAGTAATGCGATTATTTTTGTAAAAAAGTGTTTGTAAAAATGGTTCACTTATTTTTGTAAATGATGTAATTATTTTTGTAAAAATGTTTATAAAAATGGTTCACTTATTTTTGTGAATAATGTAATTATTTTTGTAAGAATGTTTATAAAATTGGTTCACTTATTTTTGTTAATTATGTAATTATTTTTGTAAAAATATTTGTAAAATTTCTGCACTTCTGCTGTAGAATTTTTTTTCACTATTATTGCAAATAATGCAATTATTTTCGTATAAATTTTGTTCACTATTAATGCGAATAATGCAATAATTTTCGTAGAATTTTGTGAAATTTCTGCACTTCTGCTGTAGAAATTTTGTTCACTATTATTGCGAATAATGCAATAATTTTTCGTAAAAATATTTGTAAAAATTCTGCACTTCTGCTGTAGAAATTTTATTTTTTCACTTTTGTTGTTGTGGAGTGCTTTAAATTTTTTAAAAAAAATAAGTCTTAGTTGACTAGCACTATCCTACCGACTGCGCCAATTATGTTTTCAATGTAACTTAGTAAATTTTAAAAAAGATCTTTCTTTATTAAAATAATATTACAAGTCACAAGAAAATTATTTAAGACAATATCTTTATTGAATGATTCTATATCCTGTATCACTGTGTATAAATTTGTAGAATGGAAGTGTTAATAATACAATCCGTTAAACAATACTGAATGAATGTTGGATACTTAATGAATGTTGGATGGAAACTTAATGAATCCCGGATACTTAATGAATTATGAATACTGAATGCTTCTGCTTTTATACTTATTTCTATATACTTATTTTGTTATGTGATCCAACTTGTGTTGTGAAATAGTTTTGGACTTTGAACTTGTTTTCGTCTTTGAGGACGTAAACATGTTATTGTCTTAGATCTGATTTGAGATAAGGTTGTTTTCATGTTCTAGCATGTTTTGAATAGATATCTAAATTCGTCGTAATTGACCATCTGGCGTTTTGATCATTGATTGGCCTTGAATTGAAGATGGTAAACATGTTGACAAAATTCGTATTGTGATATAAGATTGGCCTTGAATGTTAAAGTAGTAAACAAGATGATTTCATCATGTTGTGAAATTGGTAAACAAGATATGAAGTTGGATCGCATTTACATTATTCTTATTCTATGTGATTATGTGATTACATACTGTGAATATCTTATATTGTTATTCAGTATTTCTATATTATAACGGGTGCCTGTAGTGGGATATTCTCTATGTTAACAGGTAATCTCAGAAGTACCCGAACTGGCATATAGATAGCGGGTGTTGTTCAAAAATAATGACCGTAATACGCTACGTTGTTTAGTATTTGTACGGCAGCCATCTATAGTGGACGCTCTCAATGAATTTTTAAAAATGGAAAAAATTGGTCATCGTTATGATTGCACAATACTTTCATTTGAAAGGCCTCAATCTAACCAACATCAAAACGAAGCTAGATTCTACTTTGGGGAATTCTGCTCCTTCGTTTGCAACAATAAAATATTGGGTGGCAGAGTTAAAGCGAGGACGTACGTGTTGCCAAGACGAACATGTCCGTGGTCGGCCAAACTAGAAGTGGTGAAAAAAATCCACAAAATAGTATTGGATGACCGTCGAATGAAAGTGCGTGAGCAAGCAGATATGGCAGGCATTTCAAAAAGTGCTGTACATCGCATTTTGACTGATAATTTGGCCATGAGAAAGCTGTGCGCAAGATGGTTGCCGCGATTAGTCACAGACTACGAAAACAGTGTTTGGCGAAGTTTCACACCAACAGAGAGGAGTTTTTGCGTCGATTCATAACTATGGATGAAACATGGCACACCGGAGACAAAGGAACAGTAAAAATAATATACTGAAAGGGGAGAATCGGTTTCAACTAAGGCGAAGACAGTTCTATATGCAGGCAAGGTCATGCGCGTGGGATAATTTTCATTGATTATCTTATCATGTATTATGTTTGAAAGATGAAATCAAGAAAGAATGGCCGAATTTGGCGAAAAAGAAAGTTTTTCTTCATCAGGACAATGCACCAGTTTAGACATCCGTCATCGTGGTAGCCAAAATCAAAGAGTTAAAGTTCGAATTGCTTCCTCATGCACCCTATTCTTCAAATTTAGCCGACTCGGATTATTTTCTGTTTCCGAATTTGACAAAATGGCTCGGTGGTAAAAGATTTGCCAACAATTAAGAGGTAGAGTCTGCGGTTGATGTCTATTTTGATGATCTCGACGATTCTTACTATTAATAGAGTATATCGAAGCTATTGAAGATCGCTGGGAACAGTGTATCAAACAAAAAAGATACTATATAGAGAAATAAAAATATTTTTCCCAAATTTTTTGTGTTTTATTTGTTATGTCGAGTACTTCTGGGACTACCCTCGTAAGTTATGCTAATAATTTAAATTTCTTTCACTGTTATTATTTAAAATTCATCAATCGATGTTATGTTTTGTTGATGTTTTTATGCTACATTCTATTCGACATCTACATATTGGAACGGTTTTCAAAGTCAATTTGTAATCTCTTTTTCCACAGATTCTATTCCAAACTCTATGTTGATAGCGCTGTTTCTGATACAGCAGATGACGATGACAATTGTAATGATGTAGAGCTTCTTTTGCTCTTTATCTTTGTCATATTTACATTCGAATGATCCGCTGCTGTGCCTCACATAATGTAGATGCCTTCCTGACTTCCTACCATCCCTTTATTTAGCACTTCTTAAGTTCTTTTACACCTTCCCTTTCTTAAGCTCTTCTTAAGTTTTGTAAATCTTTGTAAGTTTTCCTTTCACAATGGATGTTCTCAAAATATATCGCGTTGAAAATCGCACAAAACTTTGCTATCGCATGTGCTCAACTATTACGAACGGTAAAGTTTGTAAGGAGATTCAGATCCACTTTTGACACTCGAGGCATTCGCTTTTCTAAAGGAACGCGATACGTTCGTATTGTATGTATTTTTTTTGTATTTTTTATTTTTAAAGAAGTTGAAGTTAGTGTCACAAATGTTGAAAGGCATTAAATTTGGTTTTTTCGGTGCATACATTATGTTCAAAAAATGCTAATTGGAGATACTGCAGTAACATACCCGAATGAGACAAAAATAAAAATAATGCAAATAGATACCTTAAGGATAAACAGAGGCAGTGTCTGGTGTAGTCCGCACGATGGGTATCATGGAGTTGTCATATTGGCAGCTTTATATGATGCAGGTTGTGCTGGAGACTTAGAACGCTGCCAACGAAATATTAGGGAACATTCCATTTTATGTTTATTGTTATTATTTTCTTGTTAACTAGTTGTAAGTAGTTTTAAGTAATTTAAGTAAAATAAATAAAAAAATAATAATTTCTTTAAAAAAAAACAATATATAACATAATACAAATTATAGGAAAAAAATGTATCAATAAATAAAAAACTTCATTTAGATATGAATATAATGAGAACCAATCTGGTCATTTATATAAATATTCTTATATAGCTGGCCAATTTCGTTATTAACTTACTAACATTAGTATTAGTTTTTAAAGGGAATAACTAATTGACGACAAAAATAATGTCCAACAAAGATTCTAAAATGCTGACATCAATATACACGATTCTGTCTTATATAAGTTCTTTAATTTCCTTTTTTAAGTTAAGTTTTATGTTTACATCGAAACACATAACACAGCCCTTTATTATTTGGTAATAGTCGACAAATTATCTGTTTTTGAGGTCGGGCCGGGCGTATTTCAAAGTATTCTCTTTTTTCTTTTCCATGCATCACACCCTCTACACGCGTCTCGGCAACACGAGGGATATCAAAATTGGCCATTGACAAACCGCCTCCTTCTCTGCTGTGATCGCGGTTTAAAAAGACGTCCCCTTTTTTTTTAGATCGTGGAAGTTAAAGTTATAACCATTCGGTCCATATAAATTGAACCTTTTCTCGTAAGAAGTTTTCCAGTTATTCGAACTTGTTCGTTGTTGCACATCTAAGGTCTATGCTATGCGATTGCTTCCTGCTGCGTTACTCTCCACAAGTCTTGATTGGTGATAATGTTCGGCGATCTTATTCGCAGTATCCTCCTTAAGCTCTTGTTGACGAAGACATGGAGGCGCGTCGCAATTGACTCTGTGACTTACCAAGTTTCGCAGCCATACAAGAGTACTTCGTTAGATCTGAAGATCGTTAGCTTCAAATTCCGGGAGATTTGCGAGGAGTTCCATATATTACTTAGCATACTGTAGGAGTGTCGCGCCCTTTTTACACGAGAGCACATATCTGAGTCAGCACCACCATTTTTTGACATCCAGCTGCCCAAACAACAAAACTTATCGACTTCCTCTATCTGATGTCCGTCAATCGAGAGATCACATGTTCCACTAGTGGTAACGTGAAGAAGTTTTGTTTTTGAGACGTTAATTTTTAAACCTACTTTGTTAGCGTGGAGTTCTAGTAACTACCTAGCGATTGTGATAGGAGACAGATGTCATCTGCATAGTGCAGGTCTTCTAGGCGGTGAAAAACATTCCATGGCAAACCCGATGGAGTACGGGTTACTATTTTCATCACCCAGTCGATGACAATTGTGAAAAGCAATGGTGAGAGGGTGCGACCTTGCTTGACTCCAGAGTAGATGTTGAAAGGTGAGCCAAGATGACTGTTATGAATGACGCGGCATGTTGAGTCGCGGTACAGATCCTTAATGATGTTAATGAGTTTTTCCAGAACACAAGACTAAATCTGCCACATCATGTTTCAACCAACGCTATCAAAAGTGCGTTTAAAATCTACAAAAACCATATACAGAGGAGAGCGATACTCAACTGACTGTTCAATGATTATACGCAGGGTGTTAATTTGATCAGTACAAGAACGGTTTCGGCGAAATCCTGCTTATTCATTTCTCAAAATTGGCTCTTACGCATTTCGTAGGCGCCTAGCTATTATAAAGGAGATCACTTCGCTTATGGTGCTTAGCAGCCTAATTCCTCTTCAGTTTTCGCAATTGCTCAAATCACCTTTCTTGGAGAGTTTGATTATTAAGCCCAGATACCTTCATATATAGCATGCAATGTTCGCGTAGTTAACTCGAGGTCGGCTTGAAGGAGTTCTGCGTAGATGTTGTCATTGCCTTCTGCTTTACTTCTTCTGTATTTGTATTTGTATAACCAGACAATTGGAATTGATTTAAATAAATTTAATATCTCTATCTTTCCTATTTTTAACTCCTTTAACGCTTTTACAAAATGTTTAATAATAAAAAAATTATCATTCGTTTTGACGGAATTTCGAGGGATTTTTCACATTTTCAAATTTCCCTACTGGGTCGTTAGTTTGTATTACATATACGTATACGAGTAAAAATAGAAAGGGATCAGAAATAAATTCTACGTGCAACAGAAATAAAAAAAAATCATTATTATTCCCAAGTCGGTCGGGGTCGGCTGGCTGTTTGGTGATGGTGGTGGTGATTCAATATCAACCCCCGCCATTGGTATACATACTTGCATATATTTTTCCATATTTGTTTTATGTTAATGCCCTGCTGATCCATTCCTTGTTTAAATTACATTCTTTAATGAGTATGAATGGGAAACATTTTTCTTTGATTTTTGAATTTTTACTTTAAATGTTTGCATACGTACATCCAACAACTCAGACAACATCAGCCACACCTAAAGGATGCATGCTGTTAAAACATATGGAGATTATAACGTCAATGTCAAACACACGGAAGTTATGTATGGTATCATATGGAGATTAAGGATACCAGAGCACAATGCATAAATGATGGTCGGCTTTGTTGTTGTTCATCTTAATGGTTGCATGGTCACTTGAGCTATTTACTCGTTCATTGGTTTTACGTTAACATATTGTAGTCACCTCACTTGGAAATATGCACAGCACAATTAGGGGGTTAGAAGATGCATCGCATATAGAGAGAGCAGATAAGATCATCCATTTTGCTTAGATTAACATTATGCATAGAAAACAGTCACCGCAGATCGGTCGGATGCGGAAACACAGAACTTGGCAATTTAGTGTCCGCTAAAAAATGAATTTCTGTATTGGTCGCTACGTCTAAAGGTGGGACAATAGTACTCCATTGGCTCGGGATGTACCGAAATATATCTTTGGAACAGCGCTAGTGAAAATAGAGAATTAAGGAACACCAGCATTTGTGAATAGACTGGACACTCCGTAAACCTTAACGATGGTCGCTAAGGATTGTTGTTGTTAGCGTGATGACTTAAAATTTCGGGTATTCAAGTGGGCTCATTTACCACCTAAGTGAGATTGCTTAACTCAGCAAACAACTCAGCATCCATTCCTTGAAGTGTTATCACAAGGGAATAGTGAAGCCAAGTCAGCGTCGGTGTCGGTGTCTGTGCCGCATTGGTAAGACCCATTGGCTCCCACTCGAAGGACACCGGGTTCAATTACCGGCGCTCCCAAATAAGGAGTTGATGGATGAAGTAATCTGGATGTAGAGCCGCAAATGTAGGATTATTGTTGTTTGTGAATGCTCAGGTGAACTCAACTCCGGCCACCACAACACTTTCCTTCTTCTATCAAAATATTTCCAAGCCTGTCTAGGAAAAGAGCCTGATTAATTGTTTGGATTGCCTAAGCCCCGGACGCTTTCCCAGTGGGCCAGACGAAGTTTGTGTTCCCAACAATTTATCAGTTCTGTGGCGGCAGCACAGTTAACACCACAGTAGGGTTCAGGTATCATGAACGCAAATTCCGAACCAACTCTAGCTAGTTCATCTGCAGATTCGTTGCCTGCAATTCCCTGATGACCCTGGAACCCAACCGAGTTTGACTTTGTTGTGTCTGGAAAGAGATTGCAGTGCATGTCGCTTTAAGTGCTGCCTGGCTATCTGAAAAGATATACGTTTGTATATTCTAGCGCCTTTATTCCTTTATTTATGTAAATCCCGGCGCAGATCTCAGTGGCATGGAGTTCCGCCTGGAAAATCGAGGGACTTTGTCCCTATGATATCGATCGGTGTTGGGTCAAAAGACACCAGCCCCAGCTCCATTTTTCATCTTTGATCCATCTGTAAACAAGACCAGACCTCTAGCGTCCAGTTCCTGAATACAATTGCACCAGTTTACCCGGTCCAATATTTCTTCCGCAAATTTCCTTCCGAAACAATGCTCCCTGACCAAAATATCGGGGATAGTGCAGAACATGTCTCTTTCAGGAATTGAGTCAAGAATTTTCAATTGCCTCACATAGTCACCCGGATAGCACCCATATTCTAGTTGCAGCTTAATAGCGCATCTAGCAGCCGTCTTCCTAATGAAGATTGGCAGGGGTCAAAGCCCTACAACAGCTTCTAGTGCTGTCGTAGAGAAGGTGCGCATGGCACCCGTTATACCTAGACAGGCAGCTCTTTGTAGCTTTTGAAGATTAGTTGCCGTTGTCCGTTCAAGATTCGGCCACCAAACGATAGCCGCGTACGTGATAATAAGTCTCACCATCATTGTGTACATCCCATGTACCATTTTAGAATTAGGACCCAAAATTCTGCCTCAGAGGCGTCTTCTGGCCAATAAGGCCGTAGTGGTGCGTTCGATGGCGGACTTGAGAATTTCAGTTTAGCCGTTTATCAAGGATGACACCGAGTATTTAACCTCAATTTAATAATCAAACGTTTTGCCTTTAATGATGGTAGGTCTTAAAACGACCAGTTTTGCAAGGATTGATGGATAGTCCTTCTCTGCTACCCCATTCTAAAACGTGTAGTAAAGCACCTTGCATGACACTACTGATATTCGTGCAGTGCTTATCCTGTACGCGAACTGAGTTCAGTGCAGAGGGGAAGACCGGCCTCTAACCGCCCTCTAATATGAATATCTATAAGTCTCTCTATGGTTTCGAGGACAATTGATGTTAGACCTATAGATGTTAGACTTAGACGTATGATTTAGGCAGCCACTAGGCCTATTGCCTGGTTTATTTATTACCTGTCTCCAGATAGTAGAAATGTACTCCCTACTGGCTCTAAATGAAGCAATCATACCCATCTTCTTCGTGCGTTTAGCAGAGTTCAAGAGTTTTCTGACTTTCTTGCTAAGCTTGTGTAGACAAACCAGCTGGTCGTTCCACCAGTGAACCTTTTGTCCACACACGCTGGTTTTATGGACAGAGCTGTCATGATAGGAAGAGAGCAATACATCATAAAGTTGATATGCTGCCTAATCTAAGACCCCTGTGGACTCAATAGATGTGGCAAGCATATCTACTTTAGACAGGACAAGTCCCCAAATTTGATTCCAGTCCGTGGTCTTTGGATCATATCTAGAAGAAGCATCTGTCAGTTTGCCAGGAAGGTCAAACCTGATGTGTTGATGGTCTGACAGCGAGGCGTCATCGGACACTTGCCAGTTTTCAACAAAGTACCCTGAGAGTGAGGTCAAGTACCCCTTCGCGAATCGCATTTATGAAGGTAGGTTTGGATCCTTTATTTAGTATATCTACATTGATACTAATAAGATATTCTAAAAGACACTCACCCCTTCTATTAATCTCGCTGCTGCCCCAGACCCGATGATGTGCATTTGCATCGCATCCTATGAGGTTTCTGATCCGGCAGTGCTCTTTCAACTCCTGGACCACTAAGGGCGGAAAGATGTCGTCATCGTCGGAGAAATATGCTAAAGCACACATGATGTTCTGTTTTCGGTCGGAACATCAATCAGTAGGACCACCAGGTCTTTTGTTATGAATTCTGGAATAGGAAGAAAGTTGATGTTCGTGCCGATCAAGCAGGCCGCCCTTGGCACTGGCTCCCCGCATTTACAGATCAACTTACTTCTCCCGTTCCGTAGACCTTTTATCTGCCCGCTAATAACTCAAGGTTCTTGGATGAGACCAATGACCGCTTGCTGAGGGTAACGGACGCGCCCTTCACGTGATTCAGGTTCGCCTGTAACACCCTGATGGAGCTCATTAGTCCTCCCTGAATGCTGAAGTTGAAGGGGCGACTTTGGCAAAAGCAGGAGCACTCTCTCTATCTTAGCCATGCGTAAAGCATGTTTAATTCGCTTTCTCTCTAGCGATTTTAATTTAATGAATTTAATGAATCCACCTCGGGATTGCTGGATTCTGCCGTAGCCCATCTAATGCCTTTCCAATAAAAGAGCATCGGGATTTCTTCGAGATGACCCTACATGCATCAACGATTGTGGATGCGTCTAAATCTTTCTCTATATACAGAGGGTTGCTCAACATCCGAACACGAATTTGATGCGCTTTGAGATACATCATTCTCATATTTATTAAAACTTGACTCAATAATGACCCACGAGAAAGGAGGTCACCCATGCCAGTGCCTAGGCATTACAAGGGTGCAAATCCCTTGAAGAGTTCGCTTAATATAAAAAAACTAAAATTTTGTACGAGATATCTGAGATTTTTTATTTATTTAATTTGTTTCATATCTATACATATTCCTTGCAGAATACGTTATAGATTAGAAACATAATCGAAAGGGGGTTTCCTTAAACTTAAACTTTCTCAAACGTAGGATTTGATAATTTTCACTATCCTTGGTTTTCAATGAGGACTTTTGAGTATTTTATGTATTTGTAGTACCTCTACTATTTATTTATACTTGTGAAGTATGTATATAATTAAAAACATATTTTTCACAAGCTGAATAGCTTCCTGCAATGAAATGAATTACTGCTTTCTGTATCTGCTATGGCACTCGACCCATATTCCATAAAAATCGACGGGACAACTTTACGAGCAGTTATTGAAAATCTTTCTCTTTTCAGTAGAAAAATGAGTTGGTTTTTATAACTGCAAAGGTAGGTTAATTACACTATGTTAAGTATACTAACAACAACTAATGAATAAAAATGTTTTTTTTTTTAAAGAGGGACACTCTATAATCACAAAAAAAAATACTCTTATGTAGTGAATATGATGGGTTTTACTGAATATTAATAATATATAGATAAAATAAAATTATATTAAGGTTTATGACAAGATTAAATGAACATCAAATGCTTAGCACGCTTCTTTTAAAATATGTGATTTTTTAAGCCGCAAGTATTTCAGATTTCCATTATAAACATTCCAGCAATTTTTATTTTTTTATAACAGTTCTAGGGGTTTTGGGGGCTGGTTAGGCTTCAAAAACGGCATTTTTTTTTAAAAAAAAGTTTTTTTTAAATATGTAACTTTATTTTATGTATATAAAATTTCAATATTATTCACATGGGATGGGAATATGGAGACACCTTCAAGATTCCCTCAAGACCACCCCAAGACACCCTAAAAACCTTCTTAAGACCCCTCAAGACCTATCCTATCACGACCCTCTCAAAATCGTCTCAAGATCCCCTCAAGATTACCTAAAGACCCCTTTAAGACCCCACTAAAGATCCTCACAAAACCCCCTCGAGACCCCCGTCAAGACCGTTAAGACCCCGTTACCAGCCCCATCAATTCTTCCTCAATGCCACCTTAAACCCCTTAAAGGTTCCCTTAGGATTACCTTAAAATAGTTTCAAAACCACCTAAAAACCTCCTTAAGGTTCCACTGACGACCCTCTTAAGACCCCCTCAATAACTCCTTATGACCCCTCAAAACCCTTTGAAGATCCACTCAGAACTACCTCAAGACACCTCTCAAAAGACTGCGTCAAGACTACGTTACGACCCCCTTCAAAGCCCGCTTAAGTCTTTTCAAACCCCCTAAATACCATCAAAAGACTCCCTCGAACCGCCCTCAAGCCCTCAACAGCACCCTTAAGACCCCTTAGGAACCTCCCTCAAGACCCCCTCCAGGCCCCCTAAAGACCACCCTCAAGACCGCCATAAGTAACCCCTTTAATACTCCCTTAACATCATCTCAAGACTCCCTAAAAATTACCCCAAAAGCGAATCAACGTCCCACTCAATACCCTCTTTAAACCCCCTCAAGACCCTCTCTAGGCCCACCTGAAGGTCCAACATGCATGACTCACCTCAAAAACCCACGTCATTTTTTTTCAAAATTTTTATTTAATTTTTTTTTTTAATTTTATTTAATTTGTTTGTTTTTTTGTTTGTTTAAATTTTTTTTGCACTTTACAAATTTCACCTAAATGCTATATTTTTTGAGTTATTTGCAAAAACTCAAAAAGCTGTCTGAGTAAACTGTCAATTCCGGTTGTCAGATTTCCGTCAAAATCATCCGGCACCTCACGATTTATGTAGAAAGCTTAAATATGAATTTTCATCACGATAATTTCAGCCGTCTGGGCTGTAGAGTGGACACAGACAGACAGACAGACAAAGATTTTTTTTTATTTTCGCTTTTTCTGACTCAGGAGATACGGTAATGGGTAAATCTGCAAAAATCCCGAGTTCGAAAATTTTCATGATTACTATACTTCCTTTTACTATGTAAAAGAAAGTAAAAAGCGTGACAGAATGACATATAAACCGACAGAAAGACAGAAAGACACACAGACAGAGGGGCAAGTTAATAAAAACGCATTTAATTAGGATTCACCGATGCAAGTACCATTCATGGATACTGGCGGAAGACATACATAGGGTACAGCACAACACACCAGAGTTGAAACCGACACATAACTCAGTAGCAAAGTTTAACTATAAAGTCGTAGTTAATGAAGTTCTCGAAAGTTTTAATGAGACCCATGTCGGAGTACTGACGACCGGTTGCGAAGTTGACGCGAAAAGCATGCTGCGTTGATATCCGCGACCCGCCAGTTTGAATAAACTCTTTAACAACAAAACCGCGATGCTCTCCAGACAAAGCTATGCAGGACCCTGAGGAAGCATAGCGAACTGTTATATCTTCCAGAAAAGTTGTAAGACTCTCTCGCGTTTTCATCTATTTTACTGGGAACGCTAGAGTTAAAGCAGAATTTTGCTAACCACCAAAGCCTCGGAAATACATATGCAGGCTCATTGTTTTATACAATCACAAGTTTGTATTTATGATTAAGTTGAGAGACTATAGAAGGGCCCCATCGTACCACCTAATCAATCGGAATTTGATTAATTTGTCAGCGTTAGACAGTCTTTGCTTGAACTTCTATTTTAATGCAGAATTTGTAGAAAAAAATATCCTCAAAAGTTTGTCTTTATCTTTTCTACTTTTTTGCAAAATGGTAAAGTTGATATGAAGATGTTGATGCCGAATTGGATGACATTACATCGGCTTAAAATCCGGAACGGTGGAGAGATTTTTTCGGGAGCGGATTACTGTCGTAGAGCCAAAATGATGACAGTTGATGTGAGTTTATTGGTCGAATAATAATAATTGACCACAAACCGAGATGCACTCTTGTTGATTGATTCAAAAACAATCAAACTCCAAGCAAACCTTCTAAGCTAACTTCATAGTTTCATTTCCAACGCAAATTTATTAGCCATTCATAATGCATATTTCTAGAAATTTTGAAACTCCAACAACAAATTCATTAAAGTTCCATTTTAAATTTTCTGATTGCGCTCGACAAGCACTTCACTTAAGCGGAGTGGAATAGAGTAGGATATTTCAATTTGGTCGCACACAGTCTTTCCTTTTAAGTTTAATTATATAATTAAGCTGAATCAGAAGTAGAAGTCAAACAACAAGAATTCGACATTTCAAGTTCCAAAAAAAAAATAGCACAAAACGTCCGTTTGATTGGGTACACACACACAATCAACCTTTTGAGTACAGTCGGGTACTTTGTACTTAAAAAAAATAAAAGAAAATTAATTTCAATTACAATTTCCTAATTTAGATAAATTTTATGAAGAAGTTGCAAACCAACAGGCTGTAAGACATAGCTAACCACTGCCGCCATCCAAGGCACGACTGACATCAATCATAGACCGAACTGGTCACGCTCTGAAACAAAATCTTTGCCGTTTAAAAAAGACACAACAAGAGCACAAACTTTCAATTAGGTTGTGGATGAAGGAGAAGAACTATCTAAACTAAGCAATTATTTTTCATTTTAAAATTTAAAAAGTCAAGTGACACTGAAAGATGAAGCGTCAAGTCAGACAATTTTTAGAGCAGTATATTACGACGCTTGGATTGCAATTCTCACACTTCACCGATAGCATTTTTACTCTTCATCGGGAGACATCTGGATATTATTTTCGGAAGAGGCAAACATGAACGATAAACAAAAGAAAAAATGAAATTGAAGAGGAACATTTCTTATTTAGTAATGAGGGAGACATTAGTAAATCCATCAAAATCAAATGGAAAAAAACAACCCATAAAAATTTAAATTTTTCATGTAAATTCTCTAATAACTAAAAGTATACAGAATTCCACTATAAATTGCTGATATATAAAAACACATACGAAGAATATGCAATCCAACAACAAAACATCCCCAATCGTAAGGCAAGCAGCGCTGCTCATAGCGCACAACGCACACAGAACTCAGTCATTATACAGTGGAGTACCGATTAATCGGGATGAATGTGACGGAAAATCGAATACCACGGATGAACGAGTAAATTTACCATGAACAAAAAATAATCAAAATTCAACAAAAAATAGTTTATTATGGCATATATAATAAGGAAATATAATATATGGCAAAGGAAGAAAAACTTAAGAAAATAAATAAAAAAAAAAAAAAAAAAAAAAATAAGAAAATTCATTAGGAATTCAAAATATACACATATAATAAACATTTAAATCGGAATTAAGGAAGCTCTGACCAAGTCAGGAGTGGAATCCTTCCTTACGCAATGGATCGTATCCATGCTCGGCAGCAGGAATATACATGCCAATCTTGGCAGCTATAATATTACCAAACGAGTCGACAGAAGCACTCCTCAAGGAGGGCAGTGTATAAGGGGTCGGAAAATTAAATTAGAGGAGGATGACAGCTGCATGAGAAGCGAAGGGAAACCCCGTGGCATCTTCTCAACGACTGCGGAGCAACGATCCTCCAGAGGAGCGACCAGCTGGGAACTCACGCATTCTCCGAGCTTGAACGTCATTCATTAGAAACTCTCCATATTATTAGGTTCCTAAAGGCCATTGGCATGGAGGGAGTGCTCTAGGGTTGGGCAGGCACCGTCCCTAAAGCGTTAGTCGGGGGGTGGGGGGGGCAATAGATCCACAAGGGTCGCAGTGCCATTGATTTTACCCCCATACCATCATCATCATCATCATGTTCTCATACCTGAACGCTAAAGGCTGGATTTATAACCATGTCCTTATCCATGCTAGACCCCGAGTTTTGTGGCAACAAAATGGCGCATACTAGCGCTAATTGAGGACCTCGCAAGCACAGCGTGGACCACCACTCTACCTACCTACATATATCTTTACTTTTTTTTAATTTAGTTTTTTCTAATGCCATCAACTTGCATTTTGTCTTGAAGCGTTAATTCAGGTAGGTCAAAGTGCTCTAAGAAATCCAGAAGGGTACTTCTTGAGTTAATAGCCCCATCTAATGTTAATTTTCTGTCCGCTTCTTCAAAATCATTTGAATTTGATTCATCCACCTCAGGTTCAAAATATCCACAATATCGTCTTCAGATAAAATAGCAAATGTTAGAATGTTCTCATCGGAATCCATCCAATTTCTGATTGCATCTTCATTAAAAACTTGCATAATTTACGCTACTTTGTCAGGGTTATCTTCAGCTGATAAAATAGATTGCAAAGGTAAATTTTGCCAAACATTTTTTAAAACTTCAGATGTTGCAATAGTCGAGATTGCAGTTTTAATGTTTAGAGATTTGCAAAACTCTTGTCGGCTTTCTGAGCTTACTAATTTTCGCAGAATTTCTTTGCGGTAATGACTCTTTAAGCTCCGTATGACACCCAGATCCAATGGCTGGATCAAAGATGTGTAGTTTGGCGGTAGATATCTCACAATAATATTATGGCGATTGAAATTTCTACATCTGGGTGAGCTGGGCAGTTATCTTAGAGTAATAAAACTTTTCATGATAAGTATTCTTCAAATGCTCTCTCACTTCCTATACAAGTTTTGATTGAAACACTCAAGAAAAAGTTGTTGGGTTGCCTAAGCCCTCTTGTTGGCCTTATAAATGACAGGAAGCTCTCTGATGTTTTTCAATGCTCTTGGGTGGATACTTTTACCAATTACCATCAATTTGCATTTGTGAGTCCCTGCCGCATTGGAGCAAACTATCACAGTGCACCGTTCCTAGGATTCTTTGTAGCCCTCTATTGAATTTTCTTCTCTACACGCCAAAGTATTTGGTGGTAAACTCTTCCAAAATAGGCATTATATATTTTCTCATTTGTATTCCTCTTTTAAAATTCTCTATATTAACTTCGCGTGCCGTGTGTTTGTTTATTTGTTTGTCGTGGAATCTTGCGATAACTTTTTAACCCACTTCCCAAAGTCAGATTTCATTGAAAAATTGATGGACAAAATTTTTTGTAAAATTTTTGGTGTAAACGGGCCCTGAGGACCAAGGGGTGCCCATATAATTTTTTTTTAAATTAGCCTGATTTTTTTCAAATTTAAAACATATGAGTATCTCCGATGGACAAAACTTTTGTAAAATTTTTGGAACCCTGAGGCCCGATAGGTGCCCATATAAATTTTTTAAAAATTAGCCCGATTTTCTTCAAAATTTTAAACATATGGTTATCTCCGATGGACAAAACTTTTTGTAAAACTTTTGGAGTGAACGGGCCTGAGGGTGATTTTCTTCAAATTTTTAACACATTTCTATTTCCGATGACAACACTTCCTATTGAAATTTTTAAGTGATCGGGCCCCAAGGTCGTTGGCTCCCATAAAAAATTTTTACACTTGTGTATCTCCGGTGACAACAGTTTTTGTAAACATTTTGAAGTAAAAGGGCTCTAATATTAATTTTTTCTAAATTACCCGGTTCAAACTTAGCACACATATGTATCTCCTTTTAGAGAATTTACATGAAAAATTTTATGGGTTGTTTTTTTTATTAACTCAACTAGTTCTTAACTAAAAGCGTAGCGGAAACATAATCAGCCGATTGTTTTTCGCCTGAACGTTTAAGGCTGTGAATTTCGTGACGGTTTTTAAAATTTCTCAGTCAGCCAGGTAAATACACACATCCAGAATCTTGACCCAACTTAACGTAAAAATACTTTGCCTTTTCCACAATCATTTCGCCAGAAAGTCTCTGAATCTTTGTTGACGTCCCGTTCATACGTTGCACTTGTCCACTTTTGGGTTCTCAGCATTCTTTGGTTTTTTACGGTTTCTGCAAACCTTTGATGGATTTACTTTCAGCAAAAAACTTTAAGATCATGTCCTTATTTTTAAGCAGGTCATACATACACTTTCATGATCGTTAATTAAATCAACTTTTTGACAAGACTTTTATTTGCTTTTTATATGAAGAGGACACTCGCCCGATACAAGTTCATTTTAACGATGCGCACCGTGTATCTATTGCGAACAATATGATGAAACAATTATAAATTTTTCAATTATCGAATTTCAGTTTATTTTAAACTTCCCGGTTGATAAGGCATACCGGTTAATTGGACCCCAGTTAATCGGTACTCCACGTAGTATGAAATGATCTGATACCGCTATATGGGAAAAACAATTTGTATGGGAGCCCCCCGCCCCGCGGCCCGATCACTATCAAATTTTAATAGAACATATTGTCACCGGAAATATACATGTGTGCAAAATTTCAATAAAATCGGGCCTTGGGAAGTGGGTGAAAAATTGATCACAAGAACTGACCAGCCGACCAGCTAGCCAATCCGCCAGTCACGGGTACGCGAAGTTAATAAAGAGAATTTAAAAATGAAAATATATAAACTTGGCTGCACATCCACCAGATACGCCATCTGAGCAACTGCTAGCTGTTGGCTGCTTGTTTGACTGCTAGAAAAGACATGGGCATCATAAATCTTAAGACTGAAATTAATTTCTAATTTCTGTTATGGTGGTCTGTCGTAGGCGTCTTAGTTCAATTAGTTGACAATGGCCAATTGTACGCACAATTGATGTTTATAACTGCATGTACATTAGGATTAATTCACATAACATACGCGCTTGAGGAGACGATATCTATGGTATCACACGACAATCCACAGAATTAATTCTATCCAAGTGATATAATGTCATACTTTATTGTTCCGTGTTCAGCGGCGGTCATCAGAGAATCTGTGTGCTATGCATGTCTGTGAATTGTTGTTTTCTTACTCCCTTATTCTCAATCGATATTAATTGCTTTTCAATAACTTAACCATTGACAGTTTACATATGAAATTTAAAGTTGACCACCTAAGCAGTATCAAACAGGGGGGAATTGTTTTAGGGACTATAATAAATCGATCAATGTGTGTCTTACATGACAGGGAAGTTCTCTAAACTACGAGTATTAATTTCAATTTTAATGGATTTTCAATTCTGCATACATCTAAGAACACCTATGCTCTAGTCCATTCTTCTTCGAAAAGAGCAATGAAATTAAATGCAAATCGCCTTTATCGGAAATGAGTTTCCTTATGTGTACATGTGTAGGTATGTGTGTGCAAACACTGAATTATATCTGGATTGATGTACAAAACAGAGTATATCTGCTGTTTAAGTTCATATGGTTCTTAGGTTATTTGCTTAAATCAATTCAGACAGACACAGTATGATTACAAGTGTTTCTTTGTATTAATTCCTGGAATTTCCTTGTGTAAATTGACTGATTTGTTTATGCTTCTCCCGCATTACAATAAACCTCAAAGTCATTAAAGCTATCGTGATGGTTTTTCACATTGATTTCTTTGCTATACTGCTGGTTCCGTTTTTTAATAAAAAGATAAAATTCTACCAAAATACTAAAGTGTACATGTCCATATTTTATTCTAAAAAGTAAGTACTCAAAGAAACTACAAAAATGAAGCTAGGTAAACTTCCTGCCTCTCTTGGAATACAGGTGTTATGCATACTTGCCCGAAAGCAGCCATAGAAGCCATTGTCAGGCGTTCATGTCTCCATATCTTGTTGAAGGAGACTGTTGCATTATGTGATATTAATCTGCAGCTGAAATATGAGTTGTACTTATGCTCTTATAATGACAACTCATATGGCAACGCTACTTAACTTGATCCTTATAATAGATATACATACATAAGAGAGTACCGTATCTATGTATAGCTTCGTAAAAATATGCTGGGCGGGAATGATGGTGATGATGATTCCTAGGAAAAAACCAATCGATTTATCCTACAACTACTGAGGAGTAAATCCAGGGCTTAGACACAAAGTCAAAAGAGTAATTATAATGTACTAGATGACCCGACAGACGTTGTCCTGTCCAACTTGTGAATTTGTGAAAAGCTATTTAAAATGTTAAATCACAATAAAAAAAAACAACCCATAAAAATTAAAAATTTTCGTGGAAATTCTCTAATCGGAAATACACAATGTGCAGTTTGAATAAAATCGGGTAAATTTTTTAAAATTTTTGTTAGAGAGCCCCTCGACCCCGGGGCCATTTCACTACCAAATTTTTACGAAAAGTGTTGTCCATCGGAGATACACGTGCGTATAAAATTTGAAGAAAATCGGGTAAATTTTTTTAAAAATTAGTATGGGAGCCCCCCGACCCCGAGGCCCGACGTGCCCAAATTTTAATAGAAAGTATTGTCATTGTGTTTTATTCACAGTTCGATTTCGATTGTAATGTCTAGTAATCGAAACAAATCATTTGTTTGTTCTGATTGTTTGCTTAAACATCACTGTTTCGTTCATTGCAATGCTTTATGATATAAGACAATTTTGTAAGTAAAACTGCTTTATCGGCGGTTAGGAGAAAATTTGGTACGGTATACAAAAAAAAAAGTTTGGGTTGCGATTTTGAGTCACATTATTGTGTTACATTTTGAAATTTTGGGAACTAAGTCATTTCTCAACCGATTTGTATGAAATTCGGTATGGTCTTTTGAGGGTCTTTTAGAGGAGTCTTTTAAAGGTCTTTGTGGGTCTTTTGGAGGTCCTTTGAGGTTTTTTTGGGGTCTTTTGAGGTTCTCTTGAGTATTTTGGGGAATCTTTTGAGGGTCTTTTGGGGGTACTTTTGGGGTATTTTGGAGGTCTTTTGGGAGTCTTTTGAAGGTTATGTGAGGGTATTTTGGGGGTCTTTTGGTGGTCTTTTGGTGGTCTTTTGGGGGTCTTGTGAGGGTCCTTTTGGGGTTTTGGTGCCTTTTTGAAGGTCTTTTGGGGTATTTTGTGGAGTCTTTTGAGGGTCTTTTGGGGGTCTTTTGGAAGTCCTTTGACGGTCTTTTGGGGGTCTTTTCAGGGAGTTTTGGGGGTATTTTGGATGCTCTTTTAGGGTCTTTAGGGCTCTTTTGAGGGCCTTTTGGAGGTCCTTAGAGGATCTTTTTAGGGCCTTTTTGGGGCATTTTTTGGGTATTTTGGGGAGTCTTATGAGGGTCTTTTGGGGGTATATTGGGTAGTCTTATGAGGGTCTTTGATGGGTCTTTTTGGGGTTTTTTGAGGATCTTTTTGGGGGACCCTTAATGATTTAGGAGGTGGGGGTCTTTTATGATTCTTTAAGGGACTTTCGGAGGTACTTTTATGATTCTTTTGGGGGTATTAGGGGTCTTTTGGGGTCTTTTTAAGATCTTTTTGCACACAACATCAAAGATGTTTCACTTCAATTTCGCATAAAGTTAAACGCACTTTTTTTCTGTTTTTGTTTTCTTTTGTTGTCTGGCTCGTAAGCAAACAACGCTGATGCTTTTCTGACACTGGAATAGGCAACATAATGCCACAAATTTGGTTAAAGTAAAGTTGTTGCACTCGATATTTCCAAGGCATTTGACAGAGTCTGGCATCAAGCTCTTTTGTCGAAAATGAATGCTTATGGAATTAATAACACCCTGCTCAATTGGACTAGTAACTACCTTTCTGACCGTTCAATCCAGGTCGTATTGGACGGATTCAAATCCAATGTTCATCGCATAAACGCCGGTGTTCCTCAAGGCTCTGTTTTATCTCCGACACTCTTTCTAATTTTCATTAATGATCTCCTATCCACCACCTCTAATCCAATCCATTCTTTCGCTGATGACAGTACTCTTAGCTTTTCATATGACTTCACGCTTTCTGCACGACCCTCTTTGTTACAAGTGGAACTTGAACAACAACGTATGTTAAGCACGTTAAATTCTGACCTTGACAGCATAACAAGGGGGGGACTACATAATAGAGTTGAATTTAACGCTTCTAAAACCCAATGCTGACTTCTGTCGTCTAAGCGTAATTTAAACCCCCATCCTTTATCCATGATTGGTTCTTGCATCAAAGACTCTGAAAAGCTCTCAATTCTCGGTATGTGCGTCAACAACAAGCTTCATATTTCATATCATCACAACATATTTGCCATCGCCAAAAATGCTACGAGATGTTTAGGTTTCCTAAAACGGTGCAAGATGTACTTCACTCCTTAAGCTACTGGCTACTATTTACGAGGCGTATATTCGCCCTAAACTCGAATACAATTGTATTGTCTGGGCAGGTGCCCCCAAGACTACATTGCATCTACTAGACAGAGTTCAGAACCGCGCGTTAAAACTTTTTTGTGACGTTCATATCGCGAAAACAATCGAATCGCTTTAACATCGTAGGAATGTTTCCTGCCTGTCACTGTTTTATCGCTTTTTCCACAAGCGGTAATACCCGTGCGTCAACTCGAGCTCACGGGTCTACTATTAAGCCTACCTTCGGACGTACTAACCAATTCAGCGATTCCTTCTTTAGCCGCACGATTGTTATATGGAATGATTTGCCTGATTCTGTGTTTCCGCATTTTAATGATCTGCAATCGTTTAAGACTCGCGTGCATAGACATCTCATCTTTTCCTCTCCCTAATTTTCTAACGCCCACGCTGTGCTAAGCATTATAAGGGTGCAAACCCCTTTAGCATGTGGACATTATAAAAACAAAAAAAAAACAAAAAAAAAAAAAAAAAAAAAAAAAAAAAAAACACTGATTTGTTTATTGTAATTGCGAATGCAAATCGCAGCCGAAGCTGGAAGCACTTATAGTCTAATGGCATGTCGTTCGGAATCATGGGTATGCATTGACAAATCTCTAAAGAAGTGCAAATGGATCAGCTGTCAAATAATATTTGCGCAGATAGCACCAACTATTAGAATCTATTGGAATAGAAAGAAATAACGGCTCTTGTTGTAGGTACAGATCGCGAATCAACACAAATTTAATTTTATTTTAATTGCGTCTTTCCAGAGTTTTCATTACACCTAAAACATTCAATTGAGTTATTTCCTCAAAAAATATCCTGTATCGAAATTTTTCTGAATTTTCTCCGGGACCATAGCGAACAAAACAAAAACTGAATTACGCAAATCCATCGTTCGAATCGTGAGATATGGTCGCGGTTAATACAAAAACCCTTTGGAAAACAGCTCTATCAGTTTTTTCCGGATTTTTGGGCAGCTTTTCTAACTTTTTTTTCAACATAAACCTTATTCGGACTATGGCGCGAACATTTTAAAATAAAAATGAGCCAAATCGGTCCAGCCGATCTCAGGTGATGCGGTTACCAATGAACAGCATTTTTATATAAATAGATAACAAAAAGTTGGGAAAGAGGTTTTTTCGCAAGCCTAAAATTTCATTTTAATACTCAGAAACTGTCACCCAGAGGCAGAGTTTAGAGAGTTTTAGTTCGTGGAGTTTTAAAACTCGATATCACAGGAAAGGTACTTACCTTGATTACTTTGGTAAATGGCTGTATGCTAGCATGAAGTACAGTACAATATTAAACCCAAATTGCTGAGGAAAGAGCAGTATACCCAAACTATCATTTTCAAGTAATATCTTAATCAAACAATAAATATTGGTGCTTTTATAAGGGGACCTCGGTTTTTATAGACTGGTTTAATATCGATTTTAATATATTTAAAGAAACAACATAAAACGATGATGACCTTAATTACAGTTACCAGGCATCTAAAATAACGAAAAATCTTATAAAATGGAACTTTTTTAATGCAAGTTATTATCAGTTGTGATAAAACTTATCAGATTAATAATAAACCGTTGTTAATCAAGAAAGATAATGTATTGAAAAATTGTTCACCCCTAAATAGACACAAGCGACCTAAAAAAACGTAGAAAACACAAACCAAAGTTTAAAAGTTCACTAAACTGTTTGCGCCGAAAAAATCTAAAGCTCTTTATTCTTAACTCTAAAGCGTACATTAAACTTGTGTGTCATCACGGCACTTTTAGAAGCGATTTCAACGTTCGTTTGCTGCTACGAATATCATCACTCAATAAATAATACCATGAGGATTATGCGTGAATTTTATTACTAAAATTTAAAAGCGATAAATTATGCATATTTAGGAAATAATTACCAAGATAATTCAAGAACGTAATAAACTGAACAATGACATTATTATAATGTCATTCAACCTTAAAACAACACTCACGAATGTTAATTGGAATCCGAGATTCAATGTGTTGGCTGATTTCCACCAAGAGATCGTGAGAGAAAACTCATTTTTGTGATGAAACCTAAAACCCAAAGGATAACATTAGTTCCATCGAAGAAAACACGCTGAATATCTCATGAACAGAATCTGTATAAAACAAAGCTTTATATTCATTGTCGTATCGTTTGTCCTGTGGCGTTTCTAACCGCCTTCCAAGTATGTGTGTAAAGAATCGTGTTTTATTTTTTTTTATTGTGGATATTTTTGTGAGTGGAATTGTCACACAAGAAAGAATTTCATCCGCAAATGAACGCATATAAACCAACCAGATGACAGTGGGACGGACACCTATTGAAGAAACAAATCTCGGTTAAAGTTTAAACTCCCTCTAAATTAAAAAATAACTACTGCTTTGTCCAAGCAAGATATTCCTGTTAGAAATATACGTTTATGTCAAAGGATCCATGTCCGTCTGACTGTACAGATCGTCACTTCCAATAAATATGATATAAGTTTCCAATAATCTTCTTATAATAAGAGCATTTGGCGCGACAAACTGTTGGTGTTCTGGGATTTGAATTTCGAACCTCATGCTTAGAGGTCTAATGCACTAACCACTAGAGCCACGGCATACACATTTAATAGACGGCTCTTTGATCCTTATGGAGGAACAACAATTAACCCGCTGGACAGAACATTTTAAGAATGTTTTGAGGTTTCCAGGCTCGTCCATCAATCCACATATGCACCCTAATAGGCTACTTTACATCAGCGTCGCTACTACTTCGTTGGATGAGTTAAGGACAACAATTCGTTCACTGCAATCAGGTAAAGCAGCAGGCAATGACAACATCTACGCAGAACTCCTTCAGTTAACTACGCGAACATTGCATACGATATATCAAGATATCTAGGAATCTGAAACCATTCCATCGTCGTTAAAAGAAGGTCTCAAAGTCAAACTCCACAAGAAAGGCGATTTGAGCAATTGCGAAAACTGGAGATGAATTACCCTGCTAAACACCATAAACAAAGTGATCTCCTTTATAATAGCTAGGCGCTTACGGAATGCGTTAGAGCCAATTTTGAGAAATTAACCAGCGGGATTTCGCCCAAACCGTTCTTGTACTGATCAAATTAACACCCTGCGTATAATCATGGAGTTGGAGTTGGAGTCAGTTGAGTATCGCTATCCTCTGTATATGGTTTTGTTAAATTTTATACGCGCTTTTGATAGCGTGGGCCTAAACATGTGGCAAATTTTGTCTAGCTATGGTGGTTCGGAAAAACTCATTAACATCATTAAGAAGCTGTACCGCGACTCAATAGCCATATTCATTCATAACGTTCATCTTGGCTCACCTTTCAACATCTACTCGGGAGTCAAGCAAAGTTGCACCCTCTCACCATTGCTTTTCAGAATTGTTATCGACTGGGTGATGGAAATAGTAACCGGTACTCCATCGGGTTTGTCATGGAATTTTTTTCACCGCCTAGAAGGCCTGGACTATGCCGATGATATCTGTCTCCTATCACAATCGCTAGGTGACATGGAGCGAAAATTAAACTTACTAGAACTCCACGCAAGCAAAGTGGGTTTAAAAATTAACGTCTTAAAAACAAAACTACTTCGCGTTAACGCTAGTGGAACATGTGATCTCTCGATTGACGGACATCAGATAGATGAAGTCGATAAGTTTTGTTAGTTGGACAGCTGGATGTCAAAAAATGGTGGTGCTGACTCGGATGTGTGCTCCCGTGTAAACAAGGCGCGACACTCCTATAGTATGCTAAATAAAGGGTCCGCCAAATAACTTTTTTTTTTTTGAAAATGCTATAAAAAAAAACTACTGAATATTTTCTCAAATTTCTTTTTTTATTTGAAAGTACAATCCTTCCGGTTAACAATGGAAAATAATTTTATTCAAATGGCTGCCTCGGCTGGCCATGCAGTAGCCTACACGATCGGTCCAATTTTTAAGCACATTATCGATTGTGTGCAGCTGTATTTCACCAATGGCTTCACGAATATTGTCCCTGGCTTGTCGGCGTAACACTTATCTTTTAGGGCACCCCACAAATAATAGTCCAACGGTGTCAAATCGCAGCTCCGAGGTGGCCAAACGACATCAGCTCTGCGGCTTATAATGCGATCTTCAAAAACAGGGCGCAAAACATCGTGTGTAGCTTCGGCTGTGTGGCAAGTAGCGCCGTCCTGTTGAAACCAAATGTTGCCAATATCCTCCTCTTCAATTTTTGTGAACAAAAATTCGTTCAACATGGCCCGAAAACGATCGCCATTGACTGTAACGGCCACTCCTTGCTCATTTTCGAAGAAAAATGGCCCAATTATGCCTCTGGACCAAAATCCGCACCAAACAGTGACTCGTTTTGGGTGTACCGGCTTTTCGATCGATCGCAGGCCCACTCAGCGAAGCGAAAACGCATTGGATGGTCAGTTGGCTTCAACTCCTGAACCAGTTTGACTTTGTATGGCGTCATACCAAGGTCTTTATGCAAAATTCGTCTCAATGATGTCTCCGAAATGTTCAATTGTTGAGAACGACGGTGAATTGATGTTGATGGCGCTTCACGCACACTTTCTGCCACAGCATCAATATTCTCGGGTGTACGCACTGTTTTTGGCTTTTCACGCTTTGGTTTATCGATGAGGATGCCAGTTTCTTTCACTTTTTTCACAAGATAACGAACATACGGAGCTGACGGTGCTTCTCTTCTTCCAAAATCCGTACGCAATTTTCGCACACATTCTGCAACATTACCATGATTTTCAAAGTAATGTCGCAATATTTCCCAGCGTTGTTCAAGCGTATACACAACCATATTCGTTCAGCGGAAGGATATAACTAATTATCTGTCAATACAGACATGAGCTATGTGTTACCATTCACGAAATAAGCACTAGTTGAAAAAAAAACTTTAGATGGCGGACCCTTTAGTATCTGGAACTCAGATCTAACGTTCTCTTAGTACTCTTGTATGGCTGCGAAACGTGGAAAGTCACAGAGTCAATTGCGATGCGCCTTCAAGTCTTCGTCAACAAGTGCTTAAGGAGGATACTGAGAATAAGATGGCCAGACATTATCACCAATCAAGACTTGTGGAGAGTAACGCAGCAGAAAGCAACCGCGATCACCATCAGACGACGAAAATGGGGCTGGATTGGTCACACTTTGAGAAAGCCAGCGGACGATATTACGAAACTAGCACTCGACTGGAATCAACAAGGAAGCCGCCTAGTTGGCCATCCTTGCAAAACATGGAAAAGGACTATAGAAGAGGAAGCAAGATCCTATGGGACCGAGTGGCGTCTCTTGAAACCACAGGCGATAAGTCGAGTTCGTTGGTGGGCGTTTGTAGAAGCCCTATGCTCCCCCGCGGAGTAAAGGAAATAAAGAAGAAGATGTTTCTCAAAAGCAATCTGTCACTTCGCATCGCAACATTGGTTTTTATTTTCCTGGAATTGAATTCAAAGAAAAAATTTAATTATCGCGTGAAAATTTTCGTGTGATGACTTTTTACGATTTTCGAAAGGGGCTAACTCAACAACAGTGCTTCGAATCAATTCATTCGACTTTTGGCGACGAAGCACCATCCTTGTCTAACGTTTATAATTGGTACAATGAATTTAAACGCGAACGACGTTCACTCAAAGATGAGCCTCGTGAAGGTCGTCCAAAACAGCTGTTGTGCCAGAAAACATCGATGCTGTGAGAAAACTGATTGAAGAGGATCGTCATGTGACTTATCGGGGAATCGAGGCATGCCTCACATAAACATTTAAAGGTGCGGAAGCTATGTGCAAATTTTTTGACAGAGGCACAAAAAAAGGTTCTTGTCGATTGGTGCCGCCAAATGCTTGAAAAATTCGTTGAAGGTACCTCCAAAAACGTCTACAAGATCGTAACCGGTGACGAGTAATGGATATTTGCGTATGATCCGGAAAGAAAAGGGCAATCGACTGTTTGGGTCTTCCAACTCGAAGAAAATCCAACAAAAGGTGTGCGAGCTCGGTGCGTTGGGAAGCAAATGGTAGCATGTTTCTTAACGAAAACCGGTCATGTGGCTACTGTGGCTCTTGAAAATCAAAAGACAGTCAATTCAGCTTGGTATACGACCACTTGTTTGCCAGAGGTTTTCAACAAATTGACAGAAAACAATCCAAAACGGCGTATCATTTTGCATCACGATAATGCGAGCTCACACACATCACATCAAGCAATCTAGTATTTAAGCAGTCAAACGATCCGCCTTACAGCCCCGACGACTTGGCACCCAATGACTTCTTCCTGTTCCCAACAATAAAAGAAAAGACAACGATTTTTATTGCCTGAAGAAGCGGTTGAAGCGTTCAAAACCATGTTTTGGAGCATCTTCGGACTGGAAAAAGTGTTTCGATAAATGGTTTGAGCGTTTGAGCAAAAGTGTATAGATCTTAAAGGCGAATATTTTGAAAAGCAATAAAGCCATTTTTGATGAAAAATTTTAATTTTTTATTACTTTTCCTATAAACTTTTACGGCACCCCTCGCAATAAGAGCATTTCATGCACTAGTTTTGAGCACCTCCTATCACGTTAAGAACATTACCTGCATCAAATCAAAAACGTATTTTCATCCTAAAACGATGATAGTTTTTGAGTTTTGCGATATCTAACGTACAGACACACAGAAATTGATTTTTATATTTATAGATACTATAATTATCCTTAAAACCTATAAATCATTCTATACTCTTCCTACAATTATTCCTCAATATTCTTATAATTATTCCACAATATTATAATTCAATAATCATACTTTAATCCATCTATTATCATCAGATAATCATTCTATAAATTTCTAATAATCTATAACCTATAGTAATCCTAAAACCTTTTTATTATCGTCCCATAATCTTGCAAGTACACTTAACACCAAGAGCGTCATTATCATGGTGATGCAGACGTTAACTGTACCGAACAAACACTAAAAACACCGATATTAACCCACTGTGACTTGAGTATTATTTGGGAGACTTAAATTGAAATCTGCTTAGAAGCCTCCTATACTCATTCTGTAAAGATCCTATGTATGATCATGCCTCAATCAATCTATCATGCTGCAATCAACCTATCATGCTATAAATAACCCATATAATTTTACTGCTTGATATGCAGTTATGCTTGCAGTACTGTAGTAAAGTTCCAGTTTATTACACCATTTTAAATTCAATAATCTTATAACTTGCAGATACTTAATGAAATGCGAAAAAATAGATGTTTGAATAAAAAATTGAACTTTTTCTCCCACTGTTCAGGGACAGGGCCTTCGCGCAACTATAAGCGACGACTTCTTCCAATGAATTATGTTATGTTGTTATCCTGTGCTTGACATATACAGACACACTAACAAATGTATAATTTCATACGCGTAATAAAATGAAAATGTATTTTTCTTTGCTGCTTTCGAGATAAGAGTAGATCTGTACGGAATCTAAATTCTGAATGCCAGATATTCTAAGCTGCAGATGACACGACGAGGTACGAGGATGACTTCTTTTCACAGTTGGAAATGGATTTCAGTGTGTTCATGACGGAATTACTTAGCTGCACAAGATGGAATGAACGCTCGCGTTAATGTTCTTCACATTTACAGTGTTACAACCAGTAGCCAGCAGCACAAATGCCTACTTCACAGTCTAGAAATGCACTCCCAAGAGAAATCCCTCCCCTACCTACTATGTGCTGTGGTAAACTCTTAACATTACGTTGACGGATGCCTATTGCGTTCTTACACAAACGTCCTTTATGATTTCAATAAATAAACGTTCAAGCTTTTGCACAGTCGGATGCATTGCGTAATTAAAAACTGCAAATAAGAACTAAAACAACTTAACTCACTAGTAGAGTGGAGCGCTCAGCGCACAGGACGGTTCACTGTGACGCCGTGAGCACGAGTTCTTCTTGTAATAGTTTCTTGAAAAAGATTTATAAACGAGAATTAAGTATTATTAATTTAAATAAATAATAAATGTAATTGCTCGGCAGTTTGTAAGGCAAAGTGCAAAATGCTCGCGTCCATTAAGCAAACGTTGAATGTTTCGCAAAATTTACGTGGATACATGAAGTCTCCTGAGTTTACTCATCTGTTGAATTATTGTACAGAATCCGTGTTGCATTTAAAGCACGCGCAATGAATTACAATAAATTTGATGAGTCATTTAGACATCTCGGAAGGATGAATCCGAATCGAACATATACTCACAATGATGACATAAACCTTATGTTAGCACCGCCACACCCAAAAGAAACACTCACCTGAAAAGAAAAAAGTTAACAAGAATGTCAAAAATGTCAGTCAAGAAACTCTATGGAATTTTATAAAAACAACAAACAAAATACAAATTATTGTGACAATAATTAATGTAAAAAGAGAAATTCTGATCGTATCCTTTTATAAGATTATGAATAACTTTCTCTTTGGGTGGTTTTTGGTTTTGTTGAACGAGTAAATAAAGCGAATATTGCTTTATACTCATGCAAGAAAGCCATTGGTAAAAAATGGGGTTTGAAACCAAAGCCGGTACACTGGCTTTACACTACATTACTATACGGGGTAAGCGTATGGTGGCAAGCTATGGAAAAAACCACGTATAAAAGTATATTGGTGAAGCTACAAAGAGCGGCCTGTATGCTTATAAACGGGGCGCTGAGATCTGACTAGCGCTCTAGAGGTTATGCTCCACCTTATCCCACTAGATATATTTGGCAAATAGAAAGCGGCAATTACAGCTACGCGACTGTTATGTGTCAATCAGTGGAAGGGTCTTCAAAAGGGGCACTCAACCATAACCAAATCGCTAAAAGAAGAGCTGACGAAACTTGATTACATAACACCAGTGTTATGCTTGCAAAATGTTTTCGGACAACAATACCCTTCAGAGAAGTCTGGAAGAGTGGATCCGTAACCGATAACGAAACAATACAGTTTTTCACGGATGGCTCTAAGCTAGACGGTAAAGTAGGACAAGCTGAAAGTAAGCATCTCTGTCCCTCTACCTGATCGCTGCATCGTATACCAGGGTGAGGTGATAGCGATTGAAGAGGTTATGAGTTGGCTGAAGTATAATGTACTATCTTTAAAGAAGATTGTCATTTATATGGACAGTAAGGCGGCCATAAAATCGTTAGAGGCGGTCTCGGTGAAATCTAAGCGTTGAGCTGTCACTCCTCTGTTAACGAGATGGGTGAGCAGTTCAATATAAGGATTATATGGGTCCCGGACCACAGAGATGTTGAGGGGAACTGCAGGCCGGACGATCTAGCTAGACGAGGTACGACTCTGCAGCGGCTACCGGAAAGGGCAGAGGTAGGAAGTCCTGAAATTTGCGCTTATTTCCCTACAAAGACGTGAACTAAGAACGGTTGTAGGAATAATGACAGGAACACTGCCTTCTAGGGAAACACGCGAGAAGGATTGGTGTTGAATATAATGAGTTCTGCAGAAGCTGCATGGACGAGGAGGAGGAGGAGACCATAGAACATCTTCTTTGCTCATGTCCGGCACTAATTTACATAAGGCACAAACACTTAGGTAAGCGGTTAATGAATAACCTATCAGATCTCGAAAACGGCAAAGTGCGAGATATACTTAGATTAATTAAGAGCTCTGAATGGATGTTCTGAAAAGGGGAAAGGTATAAGATCCTGTGGTAACACAAAGAACCGCGAATGGTCTAAGTGAGCATTAGCTGCCCCCACAACCTAAACTAACCTAACCTTCTCTTTGAGTCTTATTTAAAATTTTAAAACATCCCAACCAATGGAGATACTGACTGAAGAGTTGCAACTGCCGAAGAAAATTAAAATAAACAAATAATTCGATTTTATTAAAACTTAATGTAAACGTGAAGGCCTTCATTGTAGAAAGAGTCATTAAAAAAAGCTATTATAGGTCCCTTTCATTTGTGCCCAAAAATATCCATGCGCAAGAAAAATGGTCGCGAGAAGCTAGGCCTTGCATCGCAATGGTGTGTCGCGCCTAATAGTTTTATTATGGTCAGTTATAGCAGCTTAATTTCGCTCTATGCCAACCGTTCAAGAACCAGACTATAAAATTTGGTATTGACATACAGATCCACACTCCGCACTCCGAATGCTTGGCTATGTTTGAGAGAATGTATTCGGGTACAAACTTTTATATATACATCGAAACATGCCACACAGTCCTTTGGTAATAATCGCCAAAATATCTGTTTCCTTTTTCCACGCTTCACATGCGCCAGCCGCTACTCGCGACAAAAGCGGGATATTGAGCCGTTCACAAAATTTCAGCCCTCTGGTCGTGCGAAAGGTGGTTAAAAAATACATCAAAAAACGAGAAAATGGAGCGATTTCAAAACATCACACGTAATACGCGTCATACTTCATGGAACATAAAAAATTGTATTTTGGACTTAGATACTCACAATTTCAGCTCTCTAGGTCATGTGTTAGTTGGTTAAAAAGGACCTCAAATAAGTAGAAAAAAAGAGTTCAACCCATCACTCGCGACACGCGCCATACTCGGAATATAAAAAATGCTATGTTGAACTTATACAATCACAAAATTTCAGCTCTGTAGGTCGTGTGGAAGGTGGTTAAAAAGGACCTCAAAGTGATCGAAAATACAGACAAAAAAGCATCAAGTCAAGTTAAATGAAAGTTTATATATATATATATATATATATATATATATATATATATATATATATATATATATATATATATATAAATATATATATACCCGTTAGATATAACGTGTTTTTTTAAGAGGTTGCCGATTTTTTTTTTGAATAAAACACATATAAAATTATGAAATGACCAAAATTTTTTTTTATTTGGTAGATAATTTTTTGGCATTTAACATTTAAACACAATTTCTGGCATATGGCTACCACGACTATTTTTCACAAATGTCATTTTTTTTTTTTTTTTTTTTTTTCATAATGATTTGCCAAACAATACTGAGTAGAAATGCCACTTTGAGCTGTCAAAACAACTGTCATAAAATAAAACGACATCGGAAAAACAAACCTCCCAAAAAAACACCCTTTATATATACATTCTACTAGAGATAGAGTTTTTTTTCTTAACTACGAGTAACCATGGCTGACCTATTTTGTTCCTAGTTCAAGTTTACATCCAGCTGGCAAGTTCTAGTAGGGATCAGTTAACTGATCAAGCGGTCAGAACGCTCTTTCAGGTAGATGAGTGTTAATTCAAAAGAATTGCAAACAGAGTTTTTCTCTGTTATAGAAAAATAAAAAACAACCCATAAAAATTAAAATTTTTCATGTAAATTCTCTAATAGGAGATGGGTACGTGTTAAAATTTCAAGAAAATCGGGCTGATTTTTAAAAAATTTACATGGACACCACACGGGTCTCAGGGCCCGATCACTCCAACAAACTTACAAAAAGTTTTGCCCATTAGTGATACACATGTGTTTAAAATTTGAAGAAAATTGAGCTAATTTTTAAAAAATTTATTTGGGCACCCCTCGGGCCTCCGGCCCGTTCACTCCAAACACTTTACAAAAAATTTTGTCCATCGGAGATACACATGTACATAAAATTTGAAGAAAATCGGGTTAATTTTTTTGAAAAATTTTTATGGGGCCCCGGCCACCAAAATTTTTGCAAAAAGTGTTATCCATCGGAGATACACGTGTGTATTACATTTAAAGAAAATCGGGTTAATTTAAAAAAAAAAATATGGGCCCCACGAACCCGGGGACTCCAAAATTATTACAAAAAGTGTTGTCCATTGGAAATACACACGTATATAAAATTTAAAAAAAATCAGGTTAATTTTTTTTAAAAAAAATTTTGGGGCCCAATGACCATGGGGCCCGGGGTCTCCAAAATTTTTACAAGAAGTATTTTTCATCGGAGATACATACGTATTTAAAATTTGAAGAAAATCGGGTTAATTTTTTTAAAAAAAATTTATGGGGCCCCACGAACTCCAAAATTTTTACAAAAAGTGTTGTCCATCGGAGATATACATGCGTATAAAATTTGAAGAAAATCGAGTAAATTTTGTAAAATATTTGTATGGGAGCCCCCCCGACCCTGTGGCCCGAGGGGCCCCAAATTTCAATAGAAAGTGTTGTCTCCGGAAATACACATGTCTGCAAAATTTCAATAAAATCGGGCTTTGTGAAGTGGGTTAAAAATTGATCGCAAGATTACACGACAGACAACCGACGACCGACATCCGTGCCACGGGCAAGTGAAGTTAATATAGAGAATTTAAAAAGATACGTGTAATTGTAGGGAATGTAACAATTAAGACAAGATTGGGGAAATGTTTTCACTCGGTAAAATCTGAATCAATGTCTCAGCTTATAATCTATTATTTAACATAAATTTTTATAGTTGTTATCAAGCCTAAAGGAGAGTTACAAGACAAAGCCTTTGTGCAACAAAGAATCAGTATTTATATCGTTCGTTAGATGTTCGCTATGCTCAAATTTTAATTTCAAAACAATAAGAAGCAACTTAAAATGGCAAACATACTCCACTTCGATGCCAGTAAGGCCAGCCAAAGTAATTGAATGTGTCCAAAGAAAGACGAGTACCATTTGAGAAGCTAATTTGTTCATGTCAGCAACTTATTCGTGTCCAACTTAATCATTCCAAAATTGCATTTTAAACCAGCCACATAGACATACTAAATACGTATACACAAATGAATTACAAAAAACCACAAGACAGAGTGATAATGGTAAAACGGACTGCCGCAATTAATTTAGAAATTTCCTTCTTCATTTTCACCTTGTAGGGGGAAGAAGTCAGATGCCCCTTAAAAAAAAAAACGTTATCCTACCCACAAATCAACCCATGTGGCCAACAAACGCCAAATCTTTAAACAAAAATTCATAAAATAAAAATAAATAACCACAATTTTGAAATCATCATTGGCTTTGGGCAGTCAGCTCGTCATTGGAGGCTGATACAGTCTGCAGCATCCAAATATAGACGACATCTCTTGCCGGCACCTTGTTCTTCGTGGCGCGACATAGCGTGGCGTCTAATCTGCAGATTTATTTTTGGGTTCATCGATTTTTCCACCCCTCACTAAAATTCAATTCCATTCTCACTCTGAATCTCAATCGCTTCACTTCACTTGCTTCTCACTCGACAACGACGACGTCGGGTTTACACTTTATGCACAAAGACAGAGATATGCGCGGCGGCGGCGCTAGGCTGACAATGATTCATAACCAGAGACGCGACTAACAAGTGGAAAGAAATCCACCAAGTATTGTACCACCCAGCAAAGTGAAGATGGCTCACTTCAACAGTGAACTGCCGGATTTTGTGCAGCAGCTCAGTGGAAGAGGGAGGGGGGGGGGGGGGGGGGTTGGACTTTACGGATGTTTAGACGGATGTTTAGACATTGGCTGATAATAACGTGGGGCTTGATGGAGCCGCAAATTGAGGGAGTGAGCGCATCTGGGAACTTCTCCCAGCTGGAAAGACGTCAGCAATTGCGCACAGTTAGTTTGTTGTTTGTCGCGTAAACGCCAGAATCTTTTACGGATATTCTTTCTTCCTCTTTGTTTTGGAATGTCTGCGTTCGTCGAGCTGGGATGCTGATGCAGACGTTGAAGTAAATATACTTGTTGAAGGCTCTTTTATTTAATTGGTTTTTTGCTTTTTCATCATACATCGTTACAAACGTTTAACACCCGAAAGGAAGCGTCTCCGGTGGTATTATGCGAGTATATAAAATGATTCCTATGTGAATTATACATACGTCTGAACTCTGAATCTACCAACTTCAAACTCACAGCTTAAAATTGTTTTTCATTTATTTTTAAATTTTTGAGGTTAAAAAATATATACCCGTAGTTACAATGTGCCACGCCTCTAAAAATTTATGAAAAATTCAACAGCAAAATTTTTAGATAATACTCGTATGAACAGAGAGCATGCCAAGGATTCGATAAATGACAATTACAAATTGTTTGTGTTACCTCTGCAGCTTTAACTTCTAGACATTATTCGTTTGATTCCAAATAGAAGTGTGTGCGTGATGCACAACCGTCGAGTCATAAATAATTGCAGTGTTTTGTAGTGGTAGTGAAGAGCACTGAACATAATAATTCCTTGTAATAAAGGTAATTGTCAGCACGTTGATTTCGTCGCTACATGAAAGATGTCTTAGACAGCGGTAACTAATGCCCAGACAGGTTCACGTTATTTAGTATTCTACTGCTGTGCAGATTTATATTTTAACACATAAGAAATTGCAATAAATTCTTTAAAAAAAGTAATGAGTTAATAAACAGAAAAACTTTATAAATGTCCAACGAAAATAGGCTCACACAGAGTAAATAAATATTTCATGATCTTGACTTTGCTTGGCAAATGATAAAACTTTTCACTTAGCTGACAATATAACCCGTGCCATGCTGACATTTGTCATCTTGTTGGTATGGTGCTCCGAGCGCGGATTGCATCATCACGAAAGACTGCATCCGCAAATCAGATTCGAGTCAACACGGCTGCCCTTCGCAACGAAGAGACCGGAAACAACTTCGGTCAAGCGATGGGACTCGCCCTAAATGCTGGGAGAGTAAGTCCTGGGACTGAGATGTCAGGCATAGAAGAGAAATGGACACGCCTTAAAAATATTGTCATTTGTACTGCTGACTCCATGTTAGGTAGTAGTCGTAGAGTTCGGAAGGACAGGTTCGATGACGAATGTAAGCTAGCGATTGAACGTAAGAATGTTGCGTACCGAGCAATACAACAATCTCATAGAACGTGGGCACGCGAATATGAATATAAAGAGCTCAGAAGATATGAAAAAACAGTTCACCGGCGAAAGAAAGCAGAAGAAGAATCTCGTCCGTGAACTAGAACAGTACAGATAGCAAGGACCGCACCAGGCGCGGAAGTTCTACCAAAGAGTCCGCGGTATAACGCAATATACACCGCGTTGCACAACCTGAAAGGACAGAGGTAGATCTTAAAGGCGTCTTAGAGCGATGGGAAAAGCACTTTCATAAGTTGCTAAATGGGCAGTTAAGTGAGGAATTGGAGGCTCCACCAATGACCGAAGATCATACTATGCAGCCGCCAGCAAGCATAGACGAAGTTAGCAGAGCGATAAATCGGCTCAAAAATAATAAGGCCCCGGGAACTGATGGGATCCCAGCGGAACTGATCATAATAAGAGTCCACACATTACACCAAGCAATTCATGAAATAATAGTGCAAGTATGGGAGGAAGAAGCTATGCCAGAAGACTGGCGAAGAGGCATCCTGTGCCCCATACCATACCGCGTATAAGATTTTCTCTTCTATCCTTCAAGACAGGATAGCCCCATACGCTAAAGTCATCATTGGTCCGTACCAGTGTGGCTTCATCCCAGGCAAATCAACAACTGATCAGATTTACACCCTTAGGCAGGTGATGGAAAAATGTCAAGAGTTTGAAAACACACTACACCATCTTTTTATAGACTTTAAAGCCGTCTATGATAGCATAGTCAGAGTAGAACTTTATAAAGCCATGAGAGAATCCCAAGTAAACTGACACGACTATGTAACTTGACCATGAGCAGTGTTATAAGCCAAGTAAAAATATCCGGATCACTATCAAGCCCATTCTAGATCTATAACGGGCTCCGACAAGGGGATGGACTGGCCTGCGTCCTCTTCAACCTGGCGTAGAAGAAAGTGATCCGAGACTCTGACGTAACGGCGAGAGGAACAATCTTCTATAAGTCCACTCAGATACTGGCTTACGCAGACGATATTAACCTCGTTGGTAGAAGCCGAAGAGCTGTTCAGGAAGCTTTCATCCAGATAGAGGAGGCGGCACGAAATCTGGGGCTGCACATAAATGAGAGCAAAACAAAGTACATGGTGGCATGGTCTGCGAGTAGAAGATCCAACATTGGTCCCTCAGTTCAAATAATGGAGCGCGAATTTGAAGTAGTGCAATCTTTAACTATCTCGGGTCAACTGTAGCAGCCGATAACAGCATGGAACCAGAAATACGGGCACGGTTTCTTAAAGCAATCCAAGCCTACTATAGTCTGTCAAGACTCTTCAAATCCAGGAACTTAACCATAAAATCCAAGCTACTGATATATAAGAATTGTTGGCCCGGTATGTGAGGAAAGACGATTCCGGAGACTCTATAATGATGAGATCTACGAGCGTTACCGCGATGTCGACATCGTGAAGAAAATTAGGCTCCGGTGGGCAGGACACCTAGCTCGCATGAGCGAAGAGGATCCTGCTCGGAAAGTCCTTTGCGGTAGGATTTATGGAACACGACACCGAGGCCGGCCAAGCCTACGATGGAAGGATGGCGTAGACCAGGACGCCCAGAGTTTAGGGATGCAAAACTTGATGACATCGGCTCGAAATCGGGACCGGTGGACAGACTTTTTGTGGGAGGCCAGGACCGGACACCGGTTGTAGAGCCAAATATGATGATGATGAAGTTTAGCAACTACTTGCAGTGCACACAATTTCTCTCAAATTATCAAATTTCCGCACCTAATTTTTCACTTCACTTTGCTTAATCTCACGTAAGTTAACGAACATTTGACGAAACCGACCAAAATCTTATTATAGTCACAGCATACGAATTGCATGTAATGAGTCGTTCACATCAGCTAAATGAATCCAACTCAAGTTCACTAATTGGCCCTTTTTTTATAATGTACAAGGGGTTTGCACTCTTAAAAGGTTAAGGTTATTCAGGTCTTGCACATCTGCCTTAAATGACTGTAGATCATCAAATGCGGAAACACAGATTGGGCCAAAGTTCATTCCACATAATTATTGTGCGCCTAGAGAAGGAATCTCTAAATTGGTTGGTACATCCGAAGACAGTTGATGCACGAGTATTGAGGTTGGGTTGGAGGATGAGCGGGATGTATCTAGATATTTCTTTTGAAGCGATAAAACAGTGTCAAGCAGGAAACATTCCTTTGATGTTCAAGCGATTCGATTGTTTTCGCGATATTTACTTCACCAATAAGTTTTACGGCGCAGTTCTGAATTCTGTCTAGAAGATGGAATGTGGTCTTGAGAGCACCTGCCCAGACAATACAGCTGTATTTAAGTTTAAGGCGAATATATGCATAAATAAATAGTAGTCAGCTCCGAGGGAGTGAAATACATATTGCGCCATTTAGGAAACCTAACCATTTCGCAGTATTCTTAGCGATGGCGAATATGTGGTCATTTCAACGAATGTTGTGGTTGACGCTTATGCCGAATAGCGAGTTTTTCACTCTCTTTGATGCAAGATCCATTCATGGATAAAGGATGGGTTTAAATTACGCTTAAACGACAGAAGACAGGATTGGATTTTGGAAGCTTTAAATTCTACTCTATTGTGTAGTCCACACCTTTTTATGCAACGTGAATTTAACGTGCTTTACATACGTTGTTGTTCAAGTTCCATTTCAAGAGGAGCGCAAAAAGCGCGAACTCATATAAAAAGCTAAGAGTCAGCGAAAGAATGAATTGTATTACAAGTAGCGGATAGGATATCATTAATGAAAATGAGAAAGAGTGTCGGAGACAAAACAGAGCCTTGTGAACCACCGGCGTTTATGTGGTGAACATTGGATTTAAAACCGTCCAATACGAACTGGATTGAACGGTAAAAATTCCATAGGCATTCATTTTCAACAAAAGAGCTAGATGCCAGGATCTCTAAAAAAAAAACACGGGGTTGTTGATACGTTCGTGATTTCCGATAGCCTGCATGGGCAATTATGAATAGTTTTCTGCTGAACCTTTAATGGAACGACCCTTTTTGTATCTGTGAGGCCTTCCGATGAGATTTCCGGCTACTCGTATGACCGCTTTCAGACGTGGCTTAAGCAATCTCTCCAGGAGTTCTTGTGCAATATCAAGCATGCATGCCTAAGACGAGTATAGATTACCCTGGTTCTTCTAAATATGTACTAGCGGTTGAACTTTCCATCTTTTTTGTTTAACTTTCATTCTTTTATAGGCACGGTTATTGTATACCAACAGTTATCACTGAGCTTAGCAACAACTTAGGTACAAACGACAGTTTTCTACTCAAAACAACCGGTGTTCGGTATTGTATTGTCCTCCCTCCCAGGTGTGATTCTATAGTATTGGAAGCTACATCTACATGTCAAATTATAACTTTCGACATGCTTTGCGTATGTACCTATACACCCGGAGTTTTTTTTAATTGGTCCACAGATAACATGTAAAGTTCGAGGTTGTCAAATAGATAAGCAAAATAATGTCCCAGAATTGCAAACACAAGCCAATTTAATCTTCATTCAGAGATAGAGAATGGAGAAAACAGAATGTGGGTCAGTTCTCTTGCAAGGCAATGAAAATATGATATACCTATACGCACAGAGACTGTAGGTAGAACAACAACTACAATTGCAACATCAAGCAAACAATAATTAAAACTCCCAAAGACTCGGATATCTGTGGTAGTTTTGTTTATTTTATCTTTTATTTTTTTCGAAATGAAATGCAAATATATAACACTATAATAAAAACAATAACAGCTCTACAACAACAGCAATAGTCCAACCGACACAATTGTTTTCTAGCCTGGAGCTGTGAACTTAAGCTAGTTTGTCCTCCGATCGCTTCCATTACACTACTATACGGAAGGTCTCAAGGGGCAAACATATGAAATTGGAGCGTAAATATACTCACTCTACACCGGGTACTTATCGCAGCAAACGAGCGAGCTACTAATGTGCTTGAGAACTACTACTGTTCATATACACAGCATATCGCGTATGCGTATACTCGTAGATGGCAGAGAAGAAAAAAAAGGAAAAAAACAACCTAAGAAAAGATATGAAACAAATCGTTGAAATTGTATTATGTTGTTGGATGACGCGCTTTCGGCGTCGTTGCAGTAAAATGCACATTCGATTCAATAATCACAATGCGCTCAGAAATTATTAATAAACTTAATCTATGACCAACAACGCTTTCCTGTTGAATCGCTCAAAGTGAATGTGTCGCGTGGAAAACAAAAAAATAAAAGAAGAAAAGCAGAAGACACAAGCGTATCCATTACCGACCCTACATACGTGTGTGTGCTTTTTAGCTCTTCCAGACACATTCCTCAATGAACCTTTGCCTTGTGGTTTCTTTATAAAAACTGTGTCATTCAACAAGCGCTTAGCCATATATTATGCGACACATGGATTCCACGTACATTCCATAATTTAAATGATTTTTTTTATTTCCTTTTTTCAAATTGGTAAAATGATTTATGATGAACAAACGAATATTGCTTAAGAATGAGACGGTATTTTTAAAAACTTTTATTTAACTTGACTTGATCTCTTCTTGTCTGTATTTTCGACCACTTTGATGTCCTTTTTAGCCACTTTCCACACGACCTAGAGAGCTGAAATTTTGTGAGTGTCTAAGTCCAAAATATCATTTTTTATTTTCTGAGTATGACGCGCGTCGAGTGGGTCGCCTGTGATGGGTTGACTTTTTTTTGACTTCTTTGAGGTCCTTTTTAACCAACTTCCACACGACCTAGAGAGCTGAAATTTTGTGTGGTCTTAGTCCAAAATATCATTTTTTATATTCTTAGTATGACGCGCGTCGAGTGTGTCTTTTGTCACTTTTCGGGTGTGGTACGTGTGAAAGCACGTGAAATAGCGCCATTTTCTCGTATTTAAGGTCTTTTTTAACCACGTTTTGCACTACCTAAAAGGCTGTGAGCGGCTCAATTTCAGGGGTCTATTTTGATATCCCACTTTTAACGCGTGTGAAGCGTGGAAAAAAGAAAATTCTTTGATATAGCCCCGACCTTAAAAAAATTTATTTTGGCAATTATTACCAAATAATAAACGACTGTGCGGCGTGTTTCGATGTATATATAAAAGTTTGTACCCGAAAAACGAAGTTTTTTTACATTTACTTGTTTTTTCAACTAAGATTTAACTCGATTTTGGATGTTCCTTTAGACCTATACCTTTTCATATCCACCCAATCAAATGCATTTCCTTTTAACCGACAACATTTGTAATTATTTTTTAAATTCTCTATACTAACTTCGCGTGCCCGTGGCTGACTGGCAGGCTTGTCAGATTTTCTGATCAATTTTTACCCCACTTCCCAAAGCCCAATTTTATTGAAATTTTACACACATGTATATTTCCGGTGACAATAATTTCTATTTCAGATAGATCCGGCAGCGGTATCGGGGGGCTCCCATACAATTTTTTCCATTTAGCGGCATCAGATCATATCATATTATAATGACCGTGTTCTGTGTGCGCTGATGAGCGATGCGCTGTAAGCAGTGCAGCTTGCTTTACGATTGTGGTTGTTTTGTTGTTATGTGCGGTAGAGAGTATAGAGTTATCAAGAGGAAGTAAAACAAATATTTTTATACAAAACTAAATGGTTCCGCAATTGAAATGTGCTGTACACTCAGTTGTGTGAGTGCATTCTTAATTTGTGTTTTGTACAATATTACGAGTATATGAAGAACTGGTTACGCACTCAATTGCTTTACAGCTTAACTCAACTCAAAAGAAAGAATTTTAGTGGTACTTCGTTCGTCGTAGTCGTTGTGTGTACGTCGCACCAGCCGTGCGCTGTGGCTGCTATGTTTTCACCACCAAATGGGGAATTTCACCACAAAATCGAATCTCCGATCAGAGAATTTACAAGAAAAATTTCAATTTTTAAATTCAATTATTTCAATTACCCGTGGCACGTCTGTCTGTCGGTCGTGGAATAATTTTTCTTTAAAAAATTAACCCGACTTTCTTCAAATTTTACACACGGGCCTCAGAGCCGAGGAGTGCCCATATAAGTTTTTTTAAAAATTAGGGTGGTCGATGCGGAGTAGTTAGTCAAATGTAGTGGAGGGGTTGGTCGAAGAAGGAGGGCGGTTAGGTGTTCTATGGTTGGTTGGAATGTGTTGAATGTGGGTTGATATTAGTATCGAATCAATATTTTTCTGATCGAGCAGCGCTCTCCTTAAAAATGGTGGATTTGGAAGTCACTCACTCTAACTACTATTCCCATAAAGTTTTTGCTTTCGCTCGCAAATTAAAGCAAAGAACCCCTGAACGCCTGAACCAACGTCAACACAAGAAGTTTTTATACGCTATGGAAAAAAATTTGTATGGGAGTCCCCCGATCCCGCAGTCCGATCACTCTCAAACTTTGATAGAAATCATTGTCATGGACACATGTGGCAAAGTTTGAATAAAATCGGATTTTAGATAGTGTGTTCAAAGTTGATCACAAGATTCTGCCCACCAGCCGGCCAGCCAACCAGAGAATTTAAAAAGGGAATGTTCCCAGTGGTTATAAATACAATTATTTGCGAAACCTCGAATATGGGAGTAGCAAAAAGTCAAAAACAATAATAATTAGTTTCATTTTCTGATTTTAAGGCACATATATGAAATATCAAGAAAACATAATCTTAAATTGCTAGAGAAGAGATTGCAACAAAAACTCTGAAGCGTTGCATTAATGTCGAACGGAAAAACGTATCTAAACCACCACCGAATGGTTGGCCCACTTCTTCTCTCCACCTAATCATCCTTACCCAATCAAATTGTTCCTTTTTTTCAAGGTGTCCAATTTACAATAATCCACCGGACTATATTTTTCTATTCCTTAAATTCAACTAAAGTTCTGTAAAAACAGATCTAAAAAATCCAAAAATAGAGGAATAAACAGCTCACACAAAAAACCGATACGATACGAGTGATCGCATCACAGATTTAACAAAATTAAATTGGAAATTTTTTAATTATATTCCAGGCACTCATAGAGTTAAAAGTAGTCAGAAGCGTCGTAATGGCTTTGGGTAAAATACTGAACATGCATAGCAGAGGAGATCGCCTACTAAATCACAATCACTTGCACTCTTGCCATTACACGGCAACATGATTATTGGTGGCGTCTAAGCCTTCGCACCGCTACGACCGCTCTATGAATTAACATGCAGTCGCCGGCTAGATACTCACTCTTATCTCCTTTGTCTGTCGATTTGAATTTTATTAAGTGGCAGTGGCAGCTATCAGATTTCACAACACTAATGCGGCAGCAAGCGAACTAGTATTTTGTTTTTGCTGCGGAGATCTATGCGAATGCATTGAGCATTATGCCACCGCTGCGACCCTAAGAAATGGTCATCGATGTTCAGATGGTCCCAGCTTCGGCTTCAGCTAAGACTCAGTCCCGACAGTCTGCGTTCACTGGAATCTGATTTTAATCCTCTGGTAGTTCGCCATGTAAAAGTAATCATTAACTTGATATACGATCTGCGAGCTGCATTCCAGTGGCAAATCGGCTCCAGCCTAGCTACTGTGCTGGACACACTCTACTCTAACTCTCCGCGAGTTTTTTTATCTACAGTAATATGGTAGCAATTAAAACATTGTTATTTCCGTGCTTAAAGTAATCAAATGGAAGTTTTAAGCTCTGGCCAGTGTCCTGCATTGTTTTATATTGTAGTTGTCCAATGATTTGTAAAGTGGCACTTTGTGTTTGTCGCGCGTAGACGCAAAATGAATGAATGTTGATTCTCTAATTTTACATACGAGTACATAAATTACACCAGCAAGTAATATCGAATAATATAATATTTTTTCTTGAATTTTATTTAAATTTAATATGCAATGTAAATATGCAAAACGTTATCAAAAGATTAATATATTTATAACTGCAAAATCTTTACTTCATTTATTAGTAATGCAATAATTATAATACTCGATCTGTCTATTTACTAAGGCGAAGGTAATAATCAAAATGATTTATTGTTTTATTTTTAAAAAAAAAATTTGCTTGGAAGTGCTACTTTTTGTTCGTCCATTTTAACAGCAAAAAAAAATCAGAAACAGGATGGTTCTCGTGTGTAAAAATAATAATAAAATACTGAAGGGGTCATTGGCCCATACTTCTCCTTAAACGATGCTAGCAACGCACTGCATGAAACTACTGTCAATGTAGATCGTATCGGACCATGTTGATAGACTATTTCTATACTAATACATATTATAAAGAGGTAATGTTGGTTTCTGTGTAGGAGGTAATCTTCGAAACTACTGGACCGATTTCAAAAATTCTTTCACAATATTTAAAATGGACTTTTAGGGTAAACATAGGCTATATATTATAATAATAATAATAAGAAGGGAACTACAATTTAATGCCATATCCGAACGGCGAATTGAGAAGCTGTCCATGACAAATTATTTCTCTCGGACGTTTGTCAGACATTCGCGAGACGTGGGTTACCGTGAAAAATACTTTTGGTGTTACTGGGATTCGAACCAAGAACCAACTCCTGCTCAGAAGCCATGCACTTCTCCGCTGAGCCACGGCGCTCACTAAATAAATAAAGTCGACAAAAAAATGGTTGGGCATCATAATGACTATGTGCTGCACTGTTCGCTGCGCTGCTTTCTGCGCTGTACGAATATCACGAAATATAGCGGCATCATTATGACTGTGTTTCAAGTGCTGCGCTGCTTTGTTCGTACTATAAGCTATATAAATAAAAAAAACAACCCATAAAAATTAAAATTTTCATGTAAATTCTCTAATAGGATATACATATGAGTGCAAAGTTTGAACCGGGTTAATTTGGAAGAAAATCGGGTTGGTTTTTAAGAAAAATTATATGGGCACCCCTCTGGTCTCAGGGCCCGATCTCTCCAAAAATTTTACAAAACGTTTTGTACATCGGAGATACACAGGTGTTTAAAAGTTGAAGAAAATCGGACTAATTTTTAAAAAATTTATATGGACACCACTTAAGCCTGCCTTAGGGCCCAAAAATTTAAAGTTTGAAGAAAATCGGGTTAATTTAAAAAAAATTATATGGGCACACCTCGAAACTTTCAAATTTTAATAGAAAGTATTGTTACCGGATATACATATGTGTGCAAAATTTCCATAAAATCGGGCTTTGGGAAGTTGGTTAAAAATTGTTCACAAGATCTGACCAGCCAGTCAGCCAGCCCGCCAGCCACGGACACGAGAAGTTAATATAGAGAATTTAAAAATTAAAGTCTGTTGGTTTGTAATACGACACAAAAACTAAAAAACTAGACAGCCGATTGAGCTGAAACTTTCGCAGAATATGCGTCTTTACAAAATCTCGGTAAACCACATAGTGGGAATACGATCCAGGTGGCTCCTTGTTTAGGTTTAGGCAATAGTAAAGCCCTCCCGAGGTAGTGATGGCGGGGTGGCGTATAGCGCTTGGGAAAAGCTAATTTAGAATAAATTGGAAAGAAGTTGACTTGGATTAAATAATATAACCTGCTAATTTTGTGTACTAATTTTTTTATTAAAGCTTTCGACAGTTTTCGAAAAACTTGAGATATTTGTTGCTATTCATTTGCTATATATTTCGTTAGTAACTGGAGGACTGTTGAAACGTCCACCTCAATTTGCGTCCTTAATTGTTTCTCATTTTATTCTACGATCTGCTACTATACGTTGATTTTGTATTGGTCTTGTTGTGTTGTTTGATAATCTGAAATTGTGGTCCAAAAAGTAAAGTGTTGTAAAGAAACCAAAATGACATTAACTGTTAAGTGCGTCAACAAACCTTTATCTCTAAGTGGTAAGATTACCGAATATACACTGACATTTTATTAGAATGAGAAGTAACAGCAGACATTTAATTTATGTTAGGAGCCGTATATGATAGGAAGATGAGAGTGTAATCATCAGCGAAGAAATGTATAGAAATAAGTGTAGCAAAAAGACCATTAATACAACTACTAAAGTGCCAGGGAAGACACAGTGGCCTGAGGAGCACCATCATTAATGCTGTGAATTTCAGACTTTAAACCATCCAAAACCACTTTAATTAAAATGAAACAAAAGAAATACATTTAAATTGTGATTACAAGTTTTTTGGTTTATGTCCTGTCACTTACACCTCTTGTAACAAACAAAAAAACACCCTTGGGCTAAAGGCACACCATCATCATCATCACCTCCAACATGGTTTTAGAAAATTAATGGCTTACGCTCACATCATCAGACATCAAACATTTGGGAGTGGCCGAATGTTGAAAGACAAACACCAAACCCAAAACAGTAAATAAACAAAAGCTTCGCCAATAAAATGCGATATAACCAGAACAACAAACCAGCAACTTTCACTGAAAGGATGAGCTTGCGTTCACAATGGCCACAAGGGGCGATAATTCCCAATGTCGACCTATGCGTACAGTTAGATTTTTAAGCAGATCCACGGAAAACCAACAGAGCCATGAAAACAATGATGGCAAATGAAGAGTAAAACAGGTGTCAGGATTAGTCAGATTTTGTGGCCGAGTCAGTCAGTCTGACAGTGGTGCCAAGCAACGCGAAGCACCAAAAAGTGTCAAAAAATTGTGTTTCTCAATTTCGATTGTTGCGTCGTCCTTCACGAAAATGAAAACGAAGCACACAACAATCCTTGCCATTGTTTTTGATTATGGTCGATGAAGTGTATCCTTAAAACTAGGGGCTAGTGGTTATAGTCGTTGTGAATACATGCGGCTCATTGTTAAGTCCCTTGTGAAGCAATTCCAGCAATGTACACTTACCACAACGAGCGTGGCAAGGACCGGGAGGGTGGTTTAGGGATGCCATTCCAATTTTAAAGCAAATGACATTGGTTTTTGGCAAATACGAGATGCATATGTTTTAGTGCACAACCTTCCGGCTAGCTACTTGTATAAAATTCAAGTACATAAATTCATATATATGTATATGGTTGTGTATGTGTGTATATACATATATACGATAAAATACAAAACATAAATGTAACCAAACAATTTTGGTCCTGAGTCCTGACCAAAAGGATGAATACAAAAACATTTTCAAATCCCAGACGTTAAATTTTGCACTTGAATGCTTTTCGATTTAAGGAGGACTTTATGTTGTAGGTTTTTATATCAGAGAGAGAATACTGTACATTCCGTCGTTAAGTTCAGATGTTAAGAATTAAAGGCATGAGAAGTAGGATAACGACTGAATATCACTGTCACCGAAACCAATTGAAGTGCATGCAAGATATTTTTTGTTTTGTTTAGGAGTTTCTGTGTCTAAGTGGAAAGGAAATTTTATTGCGAATTAGTGAAGACCCCATTCTTTGGCACATGCTTTGAATTTTATATTCTTCCTGTCCTGCATTACCAAAATCTTTATCGAGTTAGCCTCGTCAGTGGCATTTTCGACAGACTCTCTAGAGTTTTAGGCGAAAAAAGGAGCTCAATAAAAAGAAAAACTGAAACTATTTTAAACGATCATCTCACACGTTTGTTGAATTAAAATATATATATGTAAAAAGTAAAGGTGAGGTGATAGGCAGAAATCGTTGATTCTAATACTTTCAATGGGAATTTGCATTTTTACAAATTTTTTCTAAGCGTAGGTATCATCCCAAGTAGCAATTTGTTTGCTATTAAGAAAGATTTTCTTATATCAGGCAAAATCAGAAGTTATTCAGAAAGTGTTAAGCAAAATTTTAGTTATGTCTGAATACTTTGCCTATATTGAAAATATAAGTTCTGATTTTGCTTAAATTTTTGCTAAAATTCAGAATGTTTAAAAATATTAATTTATTCTGAAGGTTTTGCTTAATTTCAGCTCTGATTCAAAGCAAAATAGTTTTCTTAAATACATGGCGTTTCTAAGAAAATTATTTCGCTCTGAATCAAAGCTGAAATTAAGCAAAACGTTCAGACTTATTTGAAATTTTCAAACATTCTGAAATCTAGCAAATCGAGTTGCAAAACCAGAGATAATTTTGACAATATTTTTGCTATTTATATGCAGCGTTTTTTAAGCAAACTATTTTGCTCTGATTCAGAGCTGAAATTAGGCAACACGTTCAGACTAAATAAAAATTTTCAAACACTCTGAATTTTAGCAAAAGCTAGTTGCAAAATCAGAGCATTTTTTGCCAATATTTTTGCTATTTTTCAGCGTTTTTTAAGCAAACTCGTTTGCTCTGATTCAGAGCTGAAATTAGGCAACACGTTCAGACTAAATAAAAATTTTCAAACACTCTGAATTTTAGCAAAAGCTAGTTGCAAAATCAGAGCATTTTTTGCCAATATTTTTGCTATTTTTCAGCGTTTTTTAAGCAAACTCTTTTGATCTGATTCAGAGCTGAAATTAGGCAACACGTTCAGACTAAATAAAAATTTTCAAACACTCTGAATTTTAGCAAAAGCTAGTTGCAAAATCAGAGCATTTTTTGCCAATATTTTTGCTATTTTTCAGCGTTTTTTAAGCAAACTCTTTTGATCTGATTCAGAGCTGAAATTAGGCAACACGTTCAGACTAAATAAAAATTTTCAAACACTCTGAATTTAAGCAAAAGCTAGTTGCAAAATCAGAACATTTTTTGCCAATATTTTTGCTATTTTTCAGCGTTTTTTAAGCAAACTCTTTTGCTCTGATTCAGAGCTGAAATTAGGCAACACGTTCAGACTAAATAAAAATTTTCAAACACTCTGAATTTAAGCAAAAGCTAGTTGCAAAATCAGAGCATTTTTTGCCAATATTTTTGCTATTTTTCAGCGTTTTTTAAGCAAACTCTTTTGCTCTGATTCAGAGCTGAAATTAGGCAACACGTTCAGACTAAATAAAAATTTTCAAACACTCTGAATTTTAGCAAAAGCTAGTTGCAAAATCAGAGCATTTTTTGCCAATATTTTTGCTATTTTTCAGCGTTTTTTAAGCAAACTCTTTTGCTCTGATTCAGAGCTGAAATTAGGCAACACGTTCAGACTAAATAAAAATTTTCAAACACTCTGAATTTTAGCAAAAGCTAGTTGCAAAATCTGAGCATTTTTTGCCAATATTTTTGCTATTTTTCAGCGTTTTTTAAGCAAACTCTTTTGCTCTGATTCAGAGCTGAAATTAGGCAACACGTTCAGACTAAATAAAAATTTTCAAACACTCTGAATTTTAGCAAAAGCTAGTTGCAAAATCAGAGCATTTTTTGCCAATATCTTTGCAAATAGCAAATAGAACACATAAATTGATTTGAGTTTGTTTGCATTTTTTTACAGGTTTGTTTTAAAATATATTTACAAAATATGTTAATTTTCGCAACATAAAAAATATCAAGCCACGTGCCAAGCAAAAACCCGGTTGTTGGTGGTAATAAAAAAGGTATAAATCTGCCGAAATATATAGATCTTTTTTTTTGGGAAATGGAACAGTCAAACGGGCAATCGGTGACAGATTTTCATGTCAAATAAAAAACAAAACAAAACAGGTAAATGTAAAAACAAATCGTTTTTCTGGTAAAAATGTCTATGTATACACCGACACTCGCGCCACACGTTTCAGACGCGCACAAAACTTTAACTCTATAGTTGGATAAAAATGACTTCAGAGAGGTCGAAAAAACTACTATTGCACGAATCACACGTGCCAGAGGAGACTGATTACATGTGCTCACACGCGGAACCTAACTAGCTACTCACAAAATTTCAATTCTCTGGCATTTGTGGAAGTTTGTTAAAAAAAGTCCTTAAAAAGTTGAGAAAATCTCTTTTTCACATATTTTTTTTTATAATGTACACACGCTAAAGGGGTTACATTTATAATGCTTAGCACAGCGTGGGCGTTAGGAAATTAGGGAGAGGAAAGGATGAGATGTCTATGCACGCGTGTCTTAAACGACTGCAGATCATACAAAAGCGGAAACACATAATCAGGCAATTCATTCCACATAACTATCGTGCGGTTAAAGAAGGAATCTCTGAGTTGGTTAGTACGCCCGCAAATAGGCTTAATGGTGGACCCGTGAGCTCGATTTGAGGCACGGGTATTACGGATGGGTTGGAGAATGGGCGGGATGAATTTGGATATTTATTTGGAACACCGCTTGTGGAAAAAGCAATACAACAGTGACAGGCAGGAAACATTCCATTGTCCCAGACAATACAGTTGTATTCAAGTTTAGGGCGAATATACGCCTTGTAAATAGTAGCCAGATCTGAAGGAGTGAAGTACATCTTGCTGGCATCTCGCAGCTTTTTTGGCGATTGCAAATATGTGGTCATTCCAACATTCAGAAAGGTATTTACTAGTCCCTTTGAGTAGGGTGTTATTAATTCCATAAGCATTCATTTTCGACAAAACTTTACAACTTTACTTTCACCAAATTTATGAATAGACTGGTTCCACCTTTCAGTTAGATAAGCCATCAGGTCACCTGTAGAACGCTGCCTACGAAAACCATACTGCTGGTCACTAAGGATTTCACGATATTCACATATAATGATGGAATTATAATATTAACCCATAGTAATCAAGAAATTATTAATTATTATTATTATTAGCATTTACGCTATTTTTACGTGGAACATAAAACAACATTGAAATTTTTTTCGCATGTGTCCATATAGTATAACTAGTTTAATTTACAACTAGCTATCTCATTGTTTCTTATTCTTTACTTTTGTTAAGTAGCAGCCATCTTGAAATTAAAATAATCAAATCAGTATCTCCTTTTCCATATTTGTATGGAAGCCCCCTGAACAAAATTCTGAAAAATTCATAAAAACTTGAAATTTGTAGATTTTTGGATTATAAAAAAATTGGAAACTTGAAAATTTCAAAACGGAGTAGTTTGGTCAAAAATGCCACATAGAAATAGCGAAAATATTGGGAAAATTAGTTCTGTTTTTGCAACTTGCTATGCAAAAACTCAAAATATCTGAAAACTTAATTTAGCCTATTTTTGCTTTATTTCAGCACTGATTTAGAGCAAAGTAGTTTACTCAAAAAACGCTGCATTTAAATAGCAAAAAAATTAGCAAATCAGCTCTGTTTTTGCAACTCGCTCTACTGAAATTCAGAATGTTTGAAATTTTTAAATTAGTCTGAACGTTTTTCTTAATTTCAGCTCTGGATCAGAGCAAAATAATTTACTCAAAAACATTGCATATAAATAGCAAAAAAACAGCAAAATCAGTTTTGATTTTGCAAATCGATTTGGCTAAATTTCAGAATGTTTGAAAATTTTAATTTAGTCCGCACATTTTGCTTAATTTCAGCTCTGAATCAGAGCAAAATAGTTTGCTTAAAAAACGCTGAAAAATAGCAAAAATATTGGCAAAAAATGCTCTGATTTTGCAACTGGCTTTTGCTAAAATTCAGAATGTTTGAAAATTTTTATTTAGTGTGAACGTTTTGCTTTATTTCAGCTCTGAATCAAAGCAAAATAGTTTGCTTAAAAAACGCTGAAAAATAGCAAAAATATTGGCAAAAAATGCTCTGATTTTGCAACTGGCTTTTGTCAAAATTCAGAATGTTTGAAAATTTTAATTTAGTCTGAACGTTTTGCTTAATTTCAGCTCTGCTTCAGAGCAAAACTGTTTTGGGCAGCAAGAATTGCTAATAATTAATATAGACCGATTTTAGCATTGGTTGTATACACAGTACTTAGGTCAGATGGTTAAGGAGTCGCTTCATATGCAGAAGATGATGGTTCAATTCCCGTATCAGGTAACTTTTCAAATACTACTGAATTATTCATAAATAAAAAACTAGCAATGATTTAAAATTCCAGAAAACCGAATGAATTTGTGCGGGAGATAGAAAAAATTGTAAAATAGCGAAGAGACGTAAGGGGAAGGGAAGAAAAGAAGAAGGGTGGAAATAATAAAACAACAATAAAAAATAACACCATCAACCAACAACAACAACAAAAATAACCAGAAAAAAATACAACAATTTAAATAAATTGAAAATTTAAATTTTTTTTTGTTGTTCTTATTTTTCGAAAAATTTAGCAAAATTTTCTCTGATTATTAGCAATTGTTTAGCAAAATTTTCTCTGATTTTTCGAAAAATGTAAGCAAACTTTGCTCTGACTTTTCCATGATTCCGCGATTACGCAAAATATAGCGATAGCAAACTAATTTGCTTAGTTGCAAATTTATTGCTCCTAAGAAGCTGATCAGAAGGTTTTCGACCTCCACTTTCTTCTGAATACCTACTGTTTTGCTAAAAAATAGTCTTAATGATTTCTCAAAAAAAAATTAGCAAAATTTTCTCTGGTTTTTCGAAAAAATTTAAGCAAAGTTTTCTCTGATTTTTCGAAAAAAATTTAGCAAACTTTTCTTTGATTTTTTGAAAAATCTTAGCAAATTTTTCTCTGATTCAGCAATTACGCAAAATACAGCGTTAGCAAACTAACTTGCTTAGATGCAAATTTATTGCTCCTAAGAAGCTGATCAGAAGGTTTTCGACCTCCACTTTCTTCTGAATACCTACTGTTTTGCTAAAAAATAGTCTTAATGATTTCTCAAAAAAAAAATTAGCAAAATTTTCTCTGGTTTTTCGAAAAAATTTAAGCAAAGTTTTCTCTGATTTTTCGAAAAAAATTTAGCAAACTTTTCTTTGATTTTTTGAAAAATCTTAGCAAATTTTTCTCTGATTCAGCAATTACGCAAAATACAGCGTTAGCAAACTAACTTGCTTAGATGCAAATTTATTGCTCCTAAGAAGCTGATCAGAAGGTTTTCGACCTCCACTTTCATCTGAATACCTACTGTTTTGCTAAAAAATAGTCTTAATGATTTCTCAAAAAAAAAATTAGCAAAATTTTCTCTGGTTTTTCGAAAAAATTTAAGCAAAGTTTTCTCTGATTTTTCGAAAAAAATTTAGCAAACTTTTCTTTGATTTTTTGAAAAAGCTTAGCAAATTTTTCTCTGATTCAGCAATTACGAAAATACAGCGTTAGCAAACTAATTTGCTTAGTTGCAAATTTATTGCTCCTAAGAAGCTGATAAGAAGGTTTTCGACCTCCACTTTCTTCGGAATACCTACTGTTTTGCTAAATAACAGCTCTCAGAATTTCGCAAATTTTGCTATTAGGCAACTACTTTTCGCAAATTCAGAGAATAGTTTGCTCTAAATTGTTACTTGGGATCTGTCCATATATAATATCAATTTTCCCTGCACGTTGAGATTGTTCCTGATACTCATTAAATTAATCAGCGATAATATTGTTTCGCTGTTAAAGTCAACATCGATCCATATCAGTGTGGCCATATTTCAGGCAAATCTCCAATTTATCAGATTTTCACAGAAGCGTAAACAGAAATACGCGCAAGGTTTCTTGAACCCATAAAGTCTGTTAAGACCATTTAAATCAAAGTGCCACGAGCTGCTGGTCAACAGAACCTCTATTTTCTTATTAGAGGTTTGGGTATCACAGCAAAAAGTACTCCGCACTTTAAGTTGTGTTCGTAAGGAAAATCTGACGAAAACTTTTTGCTCCGGTATGCGAGGTAATATGACTCCACAATTTATCCCTTTACTGCAAAATATACCCTTACTGCAATACTGGCATTATGCATAAACTTAAGCTAAGAGGGAATATATTTGTGGTGGGACTAATGGGACACGGCAGCGAGGCAAATTAAAGCTTTGCTAGAGAAGTTGGTAAAAGGTTAAAGATACCTAACTTGATGAGTGGCCTAGATGAAATTAGGTACGGTGCATTATTTCATCTCGTTAGTGGTATGTTAAAATATGCAATGTAGTATCAAGGCTTTGCAGAAATATTCTTATTGAACAAAAGATACTTATAAGACCGTCATTAACTGGACATCAACACATCTACACTCGGCGGCTACAGTGCGCATCACCACCTGGTTTCCATGAGATTTTCCTAGAATTATTATGTTAAAGCTCAAACAAAAAAAAATTCAATTTTATTTGCAAGGGTTTTTGTTTTATTTTATTGAGCTTGATTCGACTGCTTTGTTGTACAACTATTGCAAGACACAAAAAAAAAACTTTGACATGTTAAAATAAACAAAAAAAGAGAATTAATTACAAAAAGATGTTAGGAAATTATAGGTTTCGCGTCGAACATCAACTTGCCGTGCATCTACGGTACTAAATTATTAGAATTCGTCTCCACTAAAGCATTCAGTTATTCGAGATTTTGAATTATCCTAATATCGAAAAACTATTTCTTTAAATATCCGAATATTCGGCTAGTATTCGAATAGTAAAAGAAGTACTAAGAAGTATGAATAATCTTATATATATATAAGAAAACAACCCATAAAAATTAAAATTTTTGGTGTCAATTTCTAATCGGGGATACACAATGTGCAGTGTGAATAAAATCGGATAAATTTTTTAAAATTTTTGTTACGGAGCCCCCCGACCCGGGGCCCTATCACTGCCAATTTTTTTATAAAAAGTGTTGTCCATTGGACATACACATGCGTATAAAATTTGAAGAAAATCGGGTAAACTTTGTAAAAAAATTTGTATGGACCGAGGGGCCCCAAAAGAAGTTAAATTTACATGGACTTTAAATTTCAAGATCTCAGAAAAGAGTGGCTCTTTTTGACCCGCCATCATAGCAGATAATGGTTGGGACGGCAAAATCTTATTATGGCATCATCGACTTAGTGGTACAAAGTTCAAAAATGACAGGAAATAGCTACAAAGCGGTGTAAGAATCAGCTTTTCCGAAAATCCACGATTTCTTTGGACTACTTTCATGGATATTTCAACAGTATAATGCTCATTTACACCCCGAATACAATCGAATTGTTAAATCGTTGCCAGTGAAAATGTTGAACTTTTACCATGACCATTACCATTTGATGAAAATCGGGTAAGTTTCGTAAACAATTTGTATGGAAGCCCCCCGACCTGAGGCCGGGTTAATTTTAAAAAAATTTATATGGACACCTCTCGGGCCTCAGGTCCCGATCACTCCAAAAATTTTACAAAAAGTTTTCTCCATCAGAGATACACATGTGTTTAAAATTTGAAGAAAATCGGGCTATTTTTTAAAAAATTTATATAGGCTACCTCGTGCCTCAGATACCGTTCACTCAAAAAGTTTTACAATGAGTTTTGTGCATCGCAGATACAGATGTGTATAAAATTTGACGAAAATCGGGTTAATTTTTTAAAATTTTGTATGGGTGCCCCCGACCCCTGGGCTCGATCCCTATCAAATTTGCACAAAAAGTGTTGTGCATCGGAGATACACATGCGTATAAAATTTTAAAAAAATCGCGTACTTTTTTTTATAAAATTTTCATTGTTGCCCCCCGACCCAGGGTCCCGATTACTTCCAAATTTTTACAGAAAGTGTTGTACATCGGAAATACACATGCGTATAAAATTTGAACAAAATCGGGAAAATTTTGTAAAAAATTTGTATGGGAGCCCCCCGACCCTGAGGCCCTAGGTACCCCAAATTTTAATAGAAAGTATTGTCACCGGAAATATACATGTGTGCAAAATATCATATTTTATATTTAAAATCGGGCTTTGGAAAGTGGGTTAAAAATTGATCAGAAAATCTGACGAGCCAGTCACGGGCACGCGAAGTTAATATAGAGAATTTAGCAATGAAATGCTGTACGGTGGTAACCGCATGATTTGAGAACGGCTGGTCCGATTTGGCTCATTTTTATTTTAAAATCTTCGTCATTGTCCGAAAAAGGTTTATGCGAAAAGAAAAGTTGCACGAGAAATTGGAAAATTCGGGAAAAACTGAAAGTGGTGTTCTCCATAGGATTTTTGTATAGACTTACGACCATAACTCAAGTTTCGAACGACGAACAGTCAATGAGTGTTTGCGGCATTTACCATGAAAATCCATGCTTCTCGCATTGTCAATTGTATGTCGCCTGTTCCAGTGTCGGAAAACCATTAGCTTAGTTTGTTTACGCGTCAAACAACAAAACATATAAAAGCAGTGCGCGTACCTTTTACCCGCAGTTGATGTGAGACTTCTTTGATGTTGTGGGCAAAAATACCTTCAAAAAACCATCAAATGACCCCCACAACCCCAAAAAGAAGACCTCCGAAAGACCGTTAATAACAAAAGACCCCCAAAAGACAAATAAAAGAATCATAAAAAAAACCAAAAAAAAAATCTTTAAAGACCCCAAAAAGACTCAAAAGACGCCCATAAGACCTTCGGAGATGACAGGGGCAGTTAGTATATAGATGATCCGAAAACATTCTTGGTTTTGGCTATAAAAATAAAAGTTAAAAGTAGTTTTTGATCCTGGCATTATTTGCGGGACTTTGTTTTATTTATATTTTGTTGTTCCACAGGTAAGGTTATTAGGGCCATTGCTTTTTTTACATTTATAAAATGAGATCCTAATCACTAATGATCCTAAACACTTTCTCATATTGAGTGTCATATGAAAAGCAGTCTATGCGTATCTGCCTGTCACCATATATTCCATCTTGTGTTAAATTATGTAAACTGGAATTTATGGTTTCTGTTTATTTCATGGAGATCAGAACTTCTTCCGGGAGATAATGTTACAGCCCAAAATGCAATAAGGTATTATCTGCCTTGATTTATAGCACAAGCATGAGCTATATTGATGATTACATATTCCAAAGATAGATTGAGAGAAAGAGAGTGTGTCCCTTTAATTACCACCTTGCATATTAAGCCATTTTTTAATCCAATTTTATTGCGTCAATGTTAATAAAAATAATTGATTATTATTACTGTGTGGGTTTCAATAAATTTTGATTTGTCACGTGTAGAGAATGATGAAATCCTCCTCGTGCAATAATCCGAGAGCAATGAATTCTGATTTACGAGTATCGTGAAAATATACATTTGAATGGTAACATGTATGATGTATAGAGAAAATCGTGCAGAGCATTGCATATCAGGTAATGACAAAAAAATTTCAATTGCCTTCTGCCTTCTTGCTCTGTTATTTGAAGCGAACCAACAAACGTCATAGTTGAATTTTTGAAATAATTGGATTAAAGGGGACGACAAATCTTTTCCACTGAATATGAATATGGCCGAAACAAATCACGGAGTCATCATCATCAAGCGATACGAGTATACATCATCATGTATAGTATTTACGTATACTCGGATATGTAGGTCGAAGCGTAAAGAACGCTGCCATGCCATGGGATCACGTTTAGTACAATTACTTTTTCTTCTTTTCGCCTTTTACCAACCAAATACGGATACGTACCTATATGTGGCTTGGAAGTTGCATTTAAAATTCAAAGTAAACGATAACACCATTTTCCATAAATTTATTGACAGGCGCACATAGAGTGTGTTGTGCGATAAGACATCAACAAGTATGAAAAGGAAACCATTGATTGACGTTTCCACTCAAATAACACGACATATTTTCCTACAACTTAGCTTATTCATAGCGATCAACAGTCAATTATTGGTGTTCTTTATGCTGTTCGTTTTTTGATCCACTCGCAGTCAAGTACGTATAAACGGCGTACAAGTACTTTTGTAATTATGTTATGTTAAGTTTTTGCATAATTCTAACAAACATGTTGTCGCATTTCCATATAGCATATATGTAAATATTCGAGTTTTAGTTTGGAAAGAACTTCTTCGGCTGTACATAATGTACATATAAAAAAAACTGTTTTAATTGGGTGGCATAAGTTATGTTTTCTAAGTGACCTACACTTCCGGAGATTGTGCGTGCTATACAATTGGTATTCAAACTGTTTGAAATATTTCTTTAACCCTTAATCGGAATATACCAAGTGATGGAAAAAATTTGTATGGTAGTGGTTTTTACTGTTTGGGATAGAGAGCGAGAGAAATTTTATTCTATAAAAAATATTGAATTCAAAGGATTTATATACAGGGTGTATTCGTGAAAAAAATCGTACGGGAGGGGGGTTTATTTTCAACCCCTGTGGTGTACGTAGCGTTATAATGCGAAGAGACGTACTTTTGACCTTAGATCACTTTACACCCTGTAATCCTTGCAGGCTTTTAGCTAAAAGGTCTTAATCTTTTTAGAAATAAAATAAAAATTTTAAGGTAAAACAATGTACATTTTTTTAAATTCTTTAAACCATTACCGATATGAACGTCGTTAAAGTAAAAAAAAAAACAAAAAAAAAACCTAATTTAAATTTTTCATGTCAATTCTCTAATAGGAGATCACATACCTATGAGTTTAAAATTTAAAGAAAATCGGTCTAATTTTTAAAAAATTTACATGTACACCCTACGGATCTCAGCTCCGAATTACTCCAACAAATTCACAAAAAGTTTTGTCCATCAGTGATACACGTGTGTAAAATTTGAAGAAAATTGGGTTAATTTTTTTAAAAATTTGTATTGGGCTCCACCACCTCGGAGCCCGGAGGCTAATCTTTGCACAATGAGGCCGCTTGGTTTTAATCTGGACACCCTTTAAAAAAATATTCTACAGCTTAAAAAAAAAAATTGTATGGGAGCCCCCCGACCCCGCGGCCCGAGGGGCCTCAAATTTTAATAGAAAGTCATGGGATATATATATGTGTGCAAAATTTCAATAAAATCGGGCTGTAGGAAGTGGGTTAAAAATTGATCACAAGATTTGGCCAGCCAGCCAGCCACGGGCAAGTGAAGTTAATATAGAGAATTTAAAAATAATTGCTTCTGAAAAAATACATAAATTAGAATAATTGCGAGCTCGAAGGACGAAGCTTATATTCAGAGGATATGAACATTTTTCAGCGAACGTGTGTACATTTGTAGGTTTGTTTGTCGTGTCGTATATCTCGGCTTTTACCAGTCAACATTGGATGGGACTTGTTTTAAAACAATTGGTTAGCGCTTGGGTTGCGATGGCGTAATTGTTTCATTCATAGGGGTTACTACCCCTGAGAAAACTGAAAAAATACTCAATCTACGCATCGGTACCGATTTTTTTAAGCCTTGCACGTTTGCAAAGTAAAATGTAGTTTTTTCAGTCTATTTCAGAAATAGCTTTTGACTGAATGACCTATCGCTTATGATTGAGAGACCTAAATTTTACGATGCATACTATTAGGCTTCTAAGATAAATTAGTCTTTATACTGACTTACAACTAAATATACATAATGGGCCTAGTTTTAAGACAATTGTGACGCGTGTGACGCGTCTAGCGCGTATAAGCTTTTTTAAAGAAAAAAAAAGGTTTTTTAAGAAATAAAAAATTTCCCAAAAAAATAAGAAAAAAATGCTTTTACAGAAAAAAAATGTTATTATTGGGCTTTTAAGATAATTCAGTGTTTAGACTGAATTACGAGCGAGCTGAGAAGCTCGGTTTACTATCTTATATATTTATTTAAACACACACACAGACTCTAATTTCTAGTATAAATAATTGTTACAGCTAATAAGTGACCAATTTCTGTATTGATGATGATCAATCAATATGTGCCAAGGAGCTTCATTTATCCGGCTTACAATACAAACACCAAGAACGAACTAAAACGATGTACTGGGCAAAACCTTCTCTATAGAAAGCCCAACTGTTCCGATCGTACACAGATACATGCTTAGTTTTATCCAAAACGTATTTGTATTAGTAATCAACTAAAGAGCAAAATCCATATAAAATTTTTCTGTTTCCCACTACCACATCTTAAGTTTCTCGCTCTTCGCGACTACTTATTTTTTGTACACTGTATTCACATCCCACAAACACAGATGCGTTTTGGATGGGTTTCTCTATAGAGTTGGGCTTTCTATAGAGAAGGTTTTGGTACTGGGTTATACCAATACTTGTGCAGATGTTTTATCATTCACTGCCCTATACACACACTGCCCAATCACATCCCGTCTCGTCACCTACATTCGAAAAAAAAAAGATAACAGACGGTTTATGGATCTCTTGCTGGTCGCAATCTTATCGATAAGACAATATGATAAGGTAGACAGGCAGGCAACTAGCGAATGAAATTTAAATTTTGTATGAATTCTTGCACGTTTTTGTATGTAAATAGTTTTTATAGAAGAACAAAAATCGAAACAGTTCTAGATAAATCGCCACTGCATATATGATTATTGTGCAGGAAATGTGAAATATTCGGTCAATAAACGCGCTATTGAGTGTCTTGCCAATCCACTTAAGTACGTATGTATGTGTACAACAACAGAGCTTGTAGCTGTGTGTGCACTCATAAGTAGATAAATAAATCCAACTATCTATTCGAGCCGTGACAGTAATAATACTCGTAACAACAAGGGCCTCATGTATCGCACCAGTTTCTTATGGATCCCATAATAGACGCGATTTTGATGTTTGCCTGGTCTCGATCTCAACTTGGGTGACACAAGGAGAAGACCACTTTTATGTGCTTGATAGATGTATGGACTCAAAATGAACATATTCACACTAACGCCACTTTTCAAGCGTTATCACATTTATATGTATAGTCAACATTGTCGCCGCATAGTATACAGAGCACTTGTGACTTGTGGAATGTACGAGTGATTTGTACACAAGCGAACGTAGGTGATACTTCATTTATAGTTGCATCTATTAAGCTTCTTATGGCAATCGAATGAATTGAGCAAAAGGATAAAGAATGAGGAATGGAGTTAAAGTAATAATTTTAAGTGTGTATTTATTGTATTTCTATGCTTCGCATATATATATATAGCCGCGGTTCAGTGGATAAGTGCATGGACTTCTGAGCAGGAGGTTCGTGGTTCGAATCCCATCAACACCAAAAGTATTTTTCACGATCCCACCTCTCGCGAAGGTCTGACAAACGTCCGAGAGTAATAACTTGTCACGGAAAGAATTGAGAAGTCGCCATTCAGATACGGCATTACGACACAAATGGTCGCGAGAAGCTAGGCTTTGGACCACAACAGTCTGTCGCGCCGAATATTACTATTATAGTGTCTGGAATTTTTGGAACAAGCCATTTCTCAAGCGATTCGTATGAAGTTCGGTATTAGGACTAAGATGCGACTAAGACTTGTTCCTATGGAAATTCTGGGATCTAGCCAATAGGGTCTGGAAATTTGGGAACTAAGCCATTTCTCAAGCAATTCGTATGAAGTTCGGTATTAGGACTAAGATACGACTAAGACTTGTTCCTATGGAAATTCTGGGATCTGGTTAATAGGGTCTAGAATTTTGGAAAATTTATCAAGCAATTCGTATGAAGTTTGGTATGTAGGACTAAGATGCGACTATAAAATTTGTATCTGTAGAAATACTTGGTCATTAGTATGAAAAGCATAATTATCATATGTATGCTTTTCATACTGATGGCCAAGGATTTCCTGCATCTTGGGATATCTTAAATGGCAATCACCATTGTAATTTCATACTTTTAGTGAACTCTTGAAAAAGTGCAAGCATGCAGAGAGTTGTTCTGTTTTGGACAAAGAGTAAAAAAGAGTAAAGTATTAGCACCAACCTTTTCCGAAATAGCTAATCCCCTCTTAATTGTACGATCTTTACAACCCTTCAAAATATGCGTTTGTCTCTATGTTGACCTTCTTATTAAAGCCATAACACTTTTCGCCGAACCATTTATTCAAATTTGGAAACAGAAAACATTCGCTGGGATCTTCATCTAAAGAATATTGTAGCCCAATTCATTAAGTTTGACCATCACTTTTATGAACTTGTGAGCTAGTTGCTGTGTTGCTTTGGCAAAGCTGGCTTGGCTTACAACAACAATAGCATAACCATAAAGCCGAAAATAAATCCAAAAATCTTTAGGATTTAAAAACTAAAGCCATTTTATAGTTATAGTACTCACCGTAAGGCGGTGTTTTGTTTAACACACATAACAATTAAAATGCATCGAAAATTTAAAGCCAAAAGCTGTTGCTTTGTAAAGCCAAGCCGGCTTTTCCAAAGCAACACAGCAGCGTATTGTCTTGATTGAAGATAACTTTTTTCATTGCCTTTTTATCTTCAATTCTTCACTAAAACAATTCCAATAAGTTGGATTAACATTCGCCAGTTATTATTCTTTCCTTTTCAGGATAAACGATATGGATAATGACACTTGATGCATTCCACCACACTTTATCCACTACCTTCCGAACTGATGCAATGACTTATTCGTTCGTAAGCGCCAATTTGCTGGAAAAAGTAATGTATTTTGACTGTTCCTTTATCTGGGGTGTATAGTGATGAATTGATGCAGAAATAATTTTGAATCTCGTCTAAACATTGCCGCTAAACATGTCTCCGAAATCGTCACAAGAGTGCGGTTCTTGTCAACTGTGAGCAAACGCGGTTCCCATCGCGCGTATAGCTTTCTATAGGGTTTTGTCAAGCAATTCTGGTGTGTTGACCTTATTTTGGATAAACTAACCGTTCTTTCAAAGATGATCGTCCGACTGCACTTAAGTTCAACTATCTAAAATTTTATTGTTTCTAACGAAGGTGCAGAGTCCCACTTAACTTCGTTTTACTCCGCTTAAACTTCATCGTTCTTTTTATTTATCAAAAAGAAGAATCCAATCACTGCTCGATACCTACTCATCTTTTTCCATTTTCGGCAAAACACGGAAACACTTCTTTCAAAACAGTTCTTTCAGAAACATTCCGTAGGTGTCAAATACAAACTAAATTTCGCAGGTGACTAAAAAATTGACAGTAGTTGAAGAACGACATTAACAAAAACTGGTATTGCATTCAATTAGAAACACCATTCCTCGCCAAGGTTTTGTACTTATCACTCCGCCCTCGTACTTTCCATGTTCTATAGACCCTTTAAGTGATGTATGAAGTGATGACAACAGTCAATGCTTAACAATCATCTTACCTGAAATAAACAAAGCGAAATATATTATTTAAAACCAGAACTTGAATTTATAACTAAATTTTTAAATATTTTTTTTATAAAGAAGAATAAGCAAGGTTATATTCAAACGCAACTGCTTTGGAATGGTTAACAAAAATCGAATTTTAACGTACGATTTTCTGCTGAAACGGAATGAAACATTTCATGAGAGAATGATCTGTTCTTGTTGACACTATGTCTTGCCCTTATCCCATTTTCGCTGCACTTGTCTCATTGCTAGTAAATGTACAAAGTTCTGTCAATGATATCAATGTCGTCAGCATATGCTTGCAGCTTGTGTTTATGGTGAAGAGTTTGCACAATTCACTTTAATATGATGTCAAAAAACCGCATAACAACGCGTCACCTTGCCTAAATCCTCATATCCTCATATCCTCGTTCATATCGTTCCCAAAATTGTCGAAGCATCGAAAGTTCACCACGATGGAGCGAATTTAGCAGCGATACCAAAACAAGACTTAGCATTGTATACGTCTTTTCTATAAATACTGTCATATGCGGCTTAGAAATTGCAAAAAAAAACTACCGATACAAATTAAAATTTTTCATGTAAATTCTCTAATCGGAGAAACACATTGTGCAAAGTTTGAATAAAATCGACCCTGTGGCCTGATCACTTTTAAATTTTTACAAAAAGTGTTGTCACCGTATTTTCGCATGTGTACATAATTTGAAGAAAAAATAAATATGTGAACCTCTTGGCTCTGCAGCCTGATCGATCACATCCAAATTTTTACAAAAAGTGTTGTAATCGATATACACATGTGAACAGAATTTGAATAAAATCGAGTTCATTTAAAAAAAAAATAAAAAAACAACCCATAAAAATTAAAATTTTTCATCTAAATTCTCTAATCGCAGAAATTGATATGGGAGCCCCTCGATCCTGGGCCATTTTTTTTTATTGTAGGAGAAAATCATCGAAACAGACATTTGACATCAGATGTTAAAATTGAAAAAGCTCAGATCATTTTATTCTGAGCACTTAGAGCACGCTCATACTCTGAGCAAATAAGAAACACGAACATTTATCTTGAGAACTCTTTGACTGCTCTGAACTAATTTATGAAAACGCCAAATGACAGAATATTGTGAAAACTTGTTGTTCTATCTGTAAGTTGATATCGACAACAACAAAAAACGACATCAATAAAAATACAATTCAGTAAATAAAAATGTAAGTTGAAGTAAGCATAAAACATGTATGTCTCGTTTCATTTGCTGGGTTCATTTGTGCGTGAGCTAAGATTTCTCTCTCTCTCTCCACCACAAAAACCATGCAGCGCAGCCGACTGCTCAGCACACACCGCACACAGTCCATAAAGGGCGACGAATATCTGATGCCAGTATAGATAATTAAAAAATGTATAAGGGCCTTGCGGCCGAACCCGGGACCCGATCACTACCAAATTTTCGAAAAAGTATTGTTTATTTGATATAAACATGTGTGTAAAATTTGAAGAAAATCGGGTAAATTTTTTAAAATTTTTGTTTGGAAGCCCCCCGACCCCCCGACCCCGCAGCCCGAGGGGCCTCAAAATTTAATAGAAAGTGTTGTCTCCGGAAATACACATGTGTGCAAAATTTCAATAAAATCGGGCCATGGGAAGTGGGTTAAAAATTGATCGCAAGAATCCACGACAGACGACCGACGACCCACGGGCAAGTGAAGTTAATATAGAGAATTTAAAAATATATGAGAGCCCCTTGGCTCTGAGCCCCGATACCTACCAAATTTTATTAGAAAGTCTTGTCATCGGCGCAGATGGGACAAACTATGCTGAGATTCCATTTGTTGTATATACTTGAAACTTGAGTCAGCCTTTATTTATATGCATAAATTGTAACGGAGTCGAATAAAGAAGAAATGTAATTTTTGGTGATTGATGAGGGTCAGTCGAAAGTAGAATTCGAGAGAATAAAGTAATAAATTAAAAAGAATCAATCCTTTTCTTTTAATTTAAGTTTTAATTTTACTAGGAAATACATATTACCATTCATCAGTCATCCTTCCATCTGACAAAATTTTAGAGATAAGCTTGTGTATGAGCTCTAACAAGTCACAGTAACAAGTAAATGTAAAAAAAATTCGTTTTTCGGGTACAAAATTGTATCTATATTCTATACATCGAAACACGCCACGCAGTCCTTTATTATTTTGTAATAATCGCCAAAATATCTGTTTTGAGGTCGTGACTATTTAAAAGAATTTTGTTTTTTCAACGCTATACACGCGCCACACACGACTTGCAAAACGCGTGAATCGAGATATATCATAATTAACCCCTGACATTGAGGCGCTCACAAAATCCCTCTAGGTCGTGCGAAATGTGGGTCAAAAAGAACTCAAAAAACGAGAAAAGAAAAGAACATGAGTCATACGCGGAATATAAAAAATGCTATTTTGGACTTAGACACTCACAAAGTTTTAGATCCATAAGTCGTGTGGAAGGTGGTTCAAAAGGACCTCAAAGAAGTTGAAAAAAAAAATTTCAGCCCATCACATGCGTCATACACGGAACATAAAAAAATGCTATTTTGGACTTATGGTATAATTATATTTGAGAGACAGAACGAATCTTCTTGCGATTGACGCTTGACTGGCTGCATCTGACAACAAAGCACAACACCTGGAAGTCACTCACACTCAGCGCTGCAGGTCGTGTGAAAGGTGGTTAAAAAGGACCTCAAACTCAAGTTAAATAAAAGTTTTTAAAAGCTCGGCCGACAGGCCGGTCGGGTCAGCAAGTTTACAAAAGTTCATTAATAATATTTGGCGCGACAGACCGATGCGATGCAAGGCTTAGCTTTTTGCGACCATGTTGTGCGTGTTATATTTTTGCACGTAGATTTAAGGCAGCTACATTTAATGCCGTATCCGAAATGCGAATTGACAAGCTTTCCGTGATAGTTATTACTATCGGACGTTCGTCAGACATTCGCGAGAGGGTGGACCTTGTAAAATATTTTTGGTGTTTGTGGGGATTCGAACCTCAAACCTCCTACTCAGAATTTGAAGACACCTTATACTAGAGCCACGGCGCCCACCGGGAAGTTTACAAAAGAAAAAAACATCGTTATGATGTTTGCAGTAAGAAGGCAACCCGTCTATTTTTTCTGTAAGACAGAAACTTAACTATTAATTTTAAAGATAGGCCAAAATAATAGACACAGTTGCTTAAGGAGGAGAGTGCTAAAATATCTTTTTAAAAATCCAAAATCAAGACAGGGATGTCATTATGTTGAATGGCTTCCTGCCTTGGTTATCAGTTGTATGCGATTGACTCTTCCAAGGTGCTATGTGTGAAAAATTCATAATTAATAGTCAACTTTCTTGCAGGATGGTGTTCGCCAGGTCCATTGGGAATAAACATCGAGGAGATAAAGATCTCTGCAAGAACGTGCATTTGTCAAACATGTTTAAAGTTGTCAATCATAGCACTTACAACCTTGGGGTTTACTATGCACACTATGCATATCCATCCCAGCACAGCCATAATTAAATGCAGTGCATGTGCTCTGGTGCGAACCACCACGCAATGCAACACAAACGAATCCGATTGCCATCAATCAAATCGACGTAATTATGGACGAAACCGTCCGAACGTGACTTCCTGAACGGTTTGCGTTTACGCATTTTTTTCCTTTTTTTATAAATTCTGTTGTACATTGAAGGCTGTTGTATAACACGCCAGCTTCCGCCGTAGGCATTTGCGTATTTGTCCATTTTTCCATCTTCCATTTGATAGTTGTTTTGCTTAACCCAGCAACATTAACCGCTTTTGTAGTTTGTTGCCTTTAAGCAGAATTTAAACAAAACCTAAACCGTTGCGATCCTATTTTAAATTTCAAACGACAATTTCCCTTCAAAGAGAAAACTTTTCTTGAAATTGCAAACTGCGCGTGAAGAATCATTTCTACCCGAATTATCTTGCTACGAAGAAGTTTTTCATCCTCAAGAAAGTTTAAAATTTTGCCATAGTTGATTGGTTGGCGGTATAGTCCAGAGGGCTTCACTGGCGGTTTATGGTATAATTATGTTTGAGAGACAGAACGACTGTTCTTTTTCTCTGGCCATCGTTGCAATTGACGCTTGACTGGCAGCATCTGACAACAAAGCAAATGCAAAACGCGACGGCAAATGTATAACACAAAGCAAATAACACCTGGAAGAGCAATAAAACATTTCAAAAGATTTGCATTTGGAAATTCCTTGAACAACGACGATTACCACCAAATCGAGCGTCAACAACAAAAGTAATATGCAAATGTGTCTTAGCGTTGTGTGTTTACCGAGCTGCGTTGCAATGTTGCACCGTTGAAGTTGTGTGAAATTTTAAAGTCGAATTTATATCATACAACAAGTGCGATATGAATTGTCTGTAGTTTCGACTTCTGCCAATGACGTTGATGAAAAATGGAATAAAAAAGATACACACAAGATACAAACACAATATGTTATGCTACAAGTGTAGCGTTTTTAATATTTATTTTTATTAAAGATATTAATATCCTCCTCCATAGAAACATGAAGTCCTCGACAGGAGTTTATTTGCATTTTCTTTACTAAGAAAACAAAAACGACAGCGAGTGGTAAACGGGAACTTGACATAGTGCTCGTGGCAGAATTTTCCTCGCATTCGGAATAGGTTGATGTTGATGGAAAAGTGGAATGTGCTATCCTGTTTGTGCAACGTACATGATTATGTGTTGTCATCATATTTTTGGGTCCACAACCGGCGTCCGGTCATACTCATGGTTACACTAAAGCTAATTTTCTGCAAATAGATAATGCAGTTCTGATAGTTCACTGATCTTTGTATAAAGAAAAATTTCGGAATCATTTTCTCGCAGTATGACACAATACAGAGTAATCTGAGCTTCGATGTCTGAGGCATCTTGGAGCGGTGGGAAGGGCACTTAATGAGCTGCTAAATGCACAGCTAACTGGAGAATTGGAGGCTCCACTTATTACCGACTACTACATTATGCTGCTCCTTTATACGAAATTACCAGAGAGATAAATCGGGTTAAAAATAATGAAGCCCTGGGATTATAATATGACATACCAGCGGATTAAATCTGTTGGGTCCGCATTACCACCAAGCCATTCATTACCTTACAGCGCAAGAATGGGATGAAGAAACTATGAGCAATGCCCTAAGCAAAGATATCCGTATTACTATCAAGACCATGTAACATTTACAAAGGGCTTCGACAAGGGGATGTACTGGTCTGCGTCCTCTTCAACATGGCTTTGGAGAAATTGATCCAAGACTCCAATGTAAAAGCTACAGGAACAATCCTCTATAAGTCCATCCAGATACTGGCTTACGCTGAAGACATTGACATCATTGGCAAAAATCCAAGTATGTACTGTACAAAAAGCTTTCATCTAGATTCTAGATCGATCTGGTGGCAAGAAACATGCGGCTGCACATAAATGAGAGCAAAATAACGTACATGGTGGCCAAGTCTGCGAGCAAAAGGTCCAACATTGGAGTGCGAACTTCATGCAGTGAATTATTGACCCCGTATATGAGGAAAACTCTATAATGTGAGACATACTAGCATTGCCGCATGAAGATGTCGTGCTCGGAAAGTCATTTTCGTTAGGATTTATTGTACACAAGGCGAGGCAGGCTTGAAGGATGGCGTAGACCAGGACGCCTAAATTTTAGGAACGGTGGCGATTTTTGCAGGAGACCAGGATCGGACCACGATCATTCCACCTTAGTTGTGCCTTAGTGGTATGGAAAGTTAGGACGCGTTCTCTGACGGAGCTCAAAGGACAGCACACTCTATCCATGTGGTCGATGTCCAATGTTACGCCCTTCTTCGCCAGTGCATCCGCTTTCTCGTTTCCGTCAATGTCGCTGTGCCCCGGCACCCACACTAGGGTTAGGTTTGGCTTACTGAAGCCAATTCAGCTTGGTACTGCCTGACAAGTTTTGAATTTTGAATTGAATTGAATCAGCCACAATAAGGGCGATATTACCCCTCCCTGGGGAGTGCCATTGTTGATTGATTTGATCATGTTGCAACTGCCCAAATTAACATGGATTTCTCTTCTGCATAGCATGGAGATGATCCACCGTTTTTGGAGTTGCTCTACCCACAACTCAGTGAGAGCCTCTTGAATGGCACTAATACGAACATTGTTGAAAGCGCCTTCTATGTCAAGGAAGGTGGCAAGAGTGTATTGTTTGTATTTAAGGGAGTGCTCAATCTTGCGCACCACCTCGTGTAGGGCAGTCTCGGTAGACCTGCCTTTAAGGTAAGCATGTTGTAGTTTGGATACTCGCGTTGGTACCCGGCTTCAATTTATTTTCTCAGAATTCTCCCTGATTCATTAAAAAAGCGATAAGTGAGCATTCAAAAATTCTTAGATCCTTTTATTCAAAATACGTAGAACTTATAGAACATATTTTTGACACAGTTGGTAATTTCCTGTGTCGTTTCGGATCTTCATAAATTTGCACGAGCAACCTATTTATGTAGTCATGTGTTTTGATTTTAATAGGAAAAGAATCACAAATTTGTGATTCATTTAAGAACCATCATTCAACGTGTCTTTTGTCTTCTACAGTCTAGTGAGACAGTTTAATGATTCATAGTGAGGATGCTAAAGGTGTTACTTCCTTCATTGTCTTTATCGGGTAAGTAAGTAATGCATATAACTGTAACATATGCGATAATTTTTGAATCGAAAATGCCAAGGGGATCCAATGATAAGCCACATATAGTCTCGACTACTCGCGTGGACTACTGAGTGAGCGGAGGTTCGAAGTTTCCCAGAAAAACACCAAAAAACATTTTCACGGTCCCACCTCTCGCGATTGTCTGACAATCGTCCGAGGAAATAAAATATCATGGAATGTAATTCGTCTTTTGGATACGCTTTTAAATTCTATGCAAAAATGTAACACGCACCACAACGCAAATGGTCGCGGAAGTTTGACCCTGGACCACAAAGTTCTGACGAGCCAAATGTTGTTATTCACGACATTGCCGTATCTATTCTAACTGCTGGAAGTGCGATCAAACCTTCACGTGATCGCCGCCGGTAGTTTTCCTAGTTCCTAGTCCTAAAGTTGGATATCTTATAAACCTTTTCTGCTTTCATGGAATAGAAAAACAAGCAGCCAGTCCGTTCATGAGTAAGCACACATCATACAATGTTCGACGACATTGAACCACATGAGGAGCGGATGAGGATTCTTAGCGCATTGTGAACAGAAGATGATGATGCATGCGCTAACCGCAGTTAAGTAAGTGAGCACGCTCGCCCGCTTCAATTCTACCATTTCAAGCTTGAAGAACAGCGCACGGTTTGATCATCATTTCTGTCCAACATGATGTGCCAGTTGCTATAACAGATACAAGATAAAATCCCGACAATCGGGTCAGTGTCGAAGTACACTTAGTACCTACTTAAGTTACACAGTCGATAAGATCTGTTTGTGCTGGCATTTCGCGGATAATCCCAGCATCGTTGAACATGTTAAATACAAATTGCCAGCGATGACACGAGATTGTGAGATTCTACCTGAGTGGTGCAGGAAGGTGCGGTCAGAAATGGCCAACTGACTTTACTCAGAAGATAGAAATTGGAAGCAGTCAGGAAGCATTCAATATCTTCGACAATAAAGCAACCATGGGGACAATGAGAGAAAAGCTTTCGGCATTCGTTACACATTTATCGATGCACGAGTGAACTCCCAACAGTAATGGGCCCTATCATCATTATTATCATCATCACGATGAACATATTCATCATTATCATTAGCGTCGCCATCGTCAGTCATTAAGCCAACTAGGTGGTTACTTGCCAGTTGCCACTTAGCTTTCTTTTTGTCTCTCCCTCTCGCTCTCTTTCCAAACAAACTGATCACAGTCACTTTCAATTAATGATGCTAATTAAAGATAAGCTCGCCGGGATCGCATGCGCTTCACCGCAACGTCGTTTAGCTAAATTATGTTATATGAGTCGCCTTCGTTGCACGTCATTCAATGGTCGAGTGTGTCTTTATCTCTTTCTATTTCACGATGAGTTTCGAGTTAAAATTATTTTCTTGGGCGCAAGCATTATCGTTATCATGCTACTACCGTAACGTAACGAAGAATGTAGAGTCTGAAGAACGGTCCCAACAAACACGCATATGTCTAAATTAAGTTTTTATGCTGGCTCGAGCCAACATTAAGAACCAATCGACTTCTTACCCTGTTGAGTGTTTTTTAATTTCGAACCGTAATATTTTTATGTTAGTTTATTACTTTTTGATTTGATGGTCGTCTACTGTAATTTTTTGTGAGTGCATGATTACAATAAGAGTTTGAATTACGACTCAGAAAGTCGGTAAATTGCATGATTCGTTCTCAGAGTGATTTTCCTCAAAACTATGCAAACAAACAAAATATATTTTAAGATAGTACAGCGAGCTTCTCAGCTCGCCATATGGATAGCTGTAATTCATTCTAAACACTGAATTATCTTAATTTTTTTGGGGAATTTTTTTTGAGGTTTTTTTTTTGTGAAAAAAAAATTTTTTCTTATTTTTTTTGGGAAATAAAATAAATACGAATCGCTTGAGATATAGCTTGGTCCACAAAATTTCAGACCCGATTGGCCTGATCCCAGAATTTCCATAAAAAACTTTTTTTTTTAAAACACGCGCCCTACGTTTTACAATTGTTTTAAAACTAGCCTCACTAAATTCTGACTGGTACAAGCCGAGATATACGAGTTCCTACCAAAAACTACTACTACTACTACTATAGACACACGAGCTAATGTATTCTGCTATGCGGGTGACTACACACAACCGTGTATGTATATTTATTTAAGACTAATTTGTCTTAGAAGCCTAATATGTAGTATGCAATTTCTGGAATATTCTGGAATATACTGAAAAACCACATTTTACTTTGCAAACGTTCAGGCTTAAAAAACTCGATAGCAATGCGTAGATTGAGTAGTTTTTTCAGTTTTCTCCGGGGTGGTAACCACTATGAATGAAAAAATTATGCTATCGCAAGCCGAGCACTAACCAATTGTTTTAAAACAAGTCCCATCAAATTTTGATTGGTAGAAGCCGAGATATACGACACGACAAACAAAAGTACACCCGTACAAATGTACAAACGTTCGCTGAAAAATGTTCATGTCCTCTGAATATAAGCTTCGCCCTTCGGGTTCGCAATTAAAAAAAAATATAGATGATTTTTTCGTAACACTTGTAAGCATTGCATCTGTGAAGAAGCAAAATAACTGCCACCAGCGCCTTCTCACGAAAGGTAGTCAAAACGCAAAACTTAAAATATAGATAGTTATTATGAGGAGTACATTAAGGGGAGGCTGCATATTTCGATTAATAACATTAACGTTGCTTAGAGCATGATGCTTAGGCCTAGACGATACTTAGGGATTTTCGAGCGTACATCGAGGAGAGCGTAACAGGTGTGATGCGTACGTAGGAAGTTGAATAGATCAAGAGGAGTACAAATGCAGGAGCATAAGCCGAACAGAGCGTACGTTGAGCAGAGCGTAACTCGGTTGATCTGTAGATCTTGACGTGAAGTAAGATGCGTGCACCTGGAAGATTCGTAGAGAGATAGAGTAAGTATATCAGAGCGAAAATGTGGGCAATGCTTAGCAGCGGGATGCGTAAGTCAGGTGATGGCTACTGAGAGAGCAGAACAATCTTTTTTTGGATCCGAAACCCATTTTGCACCAGTCAGTTGTAGGTGCTTCTAATTCCATCTTTATTAACTAGGTTGTCGGTCCAAATTGTCAAAAGATATTTTGATATTCAAAAAAAAAGCAGCAGCGTTCCTCTTATCATACAGCCAGTGGACATCCGAAATGAAATTGGTAACCGTGTGAATGGTCGAGTGGCTTCTCTTGAACCAAAACTGCTTCCGCAGAGTTATCTCATTTCGTTTCGACGTGGTTAAAATTGACTTACAAATAACCAAAAAACTTCCCAAATTTTAGGCATGATACTGATAGTCCTGTAATTTTTCAAATACGTTTTTTTTTTAAATGTCTGTCAGTTATGTTAGCGTCGAAGAATGGCCATTTGTCTGCTTTCAGGTAGGTTCTTCAGATGTTAATTCGACGAAAACCTCTAAAGAACTTCCGCATAATAGACTGAATAGCAAAATTTCCCCAATTCCTCGGTTGTATTAAATTGTTTTTGTAATTTTACAAATGTGTGTGGAATTAATTAGGTTAGCTAATTCTTTCAAGATTAACGTCATATCAATAAGGCCATACTTTGGCGGAATCTATGGTGTGGTGTTTCTAGGAAGCCGTACACAAGGCCTAGTATAGAAAAAGTATAAGAAAAAGAATGTAGTACGAGTATGTAATATGTAAGTGGTTCCTTAACAAAATTATTGTATTTATTCAAAATTATTTCTCCCGAAATGTTTCAAAAGAACCTTATTATAGCTTTTTCTATGTTACCGTCCAAGCGTATCCAAATGTGTGTGATATATGATAGCGAACTTTGCAAAACTTTAAAAATTTATCCCACAGTAGCAAGACATGGTATAGAACATAATGAGATCCAATTGAATTCATTGCTCACTATAATTTTTGTTAAATAAAATTTCGACAGTTTTTCTAACAAAATAAATAGCAAATGTATGCTACAAAAAAAAATAGTATTGCACTGATCCCAAACAAGCTGTTGATCTAAAGTTTAACCAAGTGACATCTTTAACGCCAAAGTTATATGTTATGTGAGGGCACTACAACACACTCCACAAAGCAGTCAGCCAGTCACCCTTCAGCCCAAACGATTAATGTTCGCGCTCCATAGTGCATGTGGATCTGTACGTACTGTATCTTAATACTACGAGTATCTGTTGCGTAGGGGGATACTATGGCGTTAGCTGTCTGTGCTTATCGTCTTTGCAGGAGCTACGCAAAATCAGAAAAATAAAAGAAAGAAAATCAAATATTAAACATTTGAAATTTATTATAAACCAAGTCGAGTTGAATCTACCGCCTGCATATGATGCGAGTGAACTCCTGCAGAAGCAACATAAAAACGAAACTGTTGCCTTTGCGTTGACGCTTGTCAGATAAGCCGACAAGCAAAAAGACAGGACATACTGACTAGTGGAGGTGGATATACATCAGAACACCAACCAACCGACCGACCATATCGCACGCCACCAAACCGAGTAGACACCAGAAAAGGAATGGATCATCATCAGCAGACCTCGGAAAATTCCCACTTCCACTTCATCTTTGTCTTCATCGTTTTTGTTGTTGTTGTTCTTATTTGGCTCCGGCGTGGGTGTGGGTTGGATGATTGTTTGGATGTTTGTTGGTTTTTCATTTTCCAAAGGAGACAGAGAAAATTGATTTTTGTTTATTTACTTTTGTAGCTGGTCTTCCTGAGTGTCCGCCGACACTGACATACCTAATCTTCCCACTTCCCATAACTATTCGCATTTGCAACGTTGTCTGACTCTTCCCTTGTGCTATGCACGAACTGTTTTGAATTATGACGTGGTCCAAGTCCATTGACTCTCTACTTTACGGATTTTAGGAGCATGCGAATTTACACGTCATCTTAGTGCAGCGCGTTAATCGTGAGCGGCGGTCTCCTTTTAAGTTTATTTGGTTGTGCTTAATGCTTTGTCGTCGTTATGCTGTGTTATAATTTTGCGTATGATTTGCGTAGCATCATTGTAGCATTGTGTGAATTCGCTGTGTGAAAAGAAGGCGTGTACAGCGCGGGCTCTGATTAACAATAAAAACATTTTACATCGATTGTAGGCGGATGTGGTGTGGTGGTCACTGTAGTTCCTCTTATCGTTTTTAAATGAAATTATGAAATTATTGTCGTTTCGTTTCGATTGGATTGTTGCAGGAAGCGCGAAGTGTATTTAGCTTCAAGTGGGCTCTTTGTAAATGCATTAACTTTATATATCTAAATGCTATGATGATCGAGCGTGCAAATGAATTTGTATAATGCATTATTGAACATTCTCAGATGGCACACCCCATTAACCCGCAACACGGCTTAATTTTACAAAGCGACTTGGAGCGCTGTAGTGCCTTGCGATTTATCTTCGAAATCATGATTTGAAAACTGATAAATTTCAGCAGCCTATTGGCAAGAGTAAAAACATTTTGAACTAATTTACTTAGCTCTTCTGTATATTTCTTGGCTAATGCTTATTTATTATTGACTTACTTAAATTTTTGCTTTGGATGTTTAATATATGGTAAGCGTTTTTTTCTATTTTTTTATATATATTGTACCCACGCTTAAGGGGTTTGCACCCTTATAAAGCTTAGCACAGCGTGGGCGTTTGAAAACAAAGGAGAGGATAAGGTGAGATGTCTGTGCACATGTGCTTTGAATCACTGTAGATACAAATCAAACTAGGGATACATACAAATTCGGAAATTCCAATACAATACAAATTAAAGTTTAATTTCTTCAACTAATTCCTCAATAAAACTTTTGTGGAGGCTTTTGATAAATTTTTTTTTTTAAATTTTGGATTTACTTTTCCTGTGGTGAAATTTTTTCCATCGTTGCATTTCCTTATGAAATAAGAACTGTCCTTCACACATCGGGCCAGTGGCAAGCCATTGAATGACACTATAATGTTGTCCCATACAAAACAATAATAATATTCGGCGCGACAGACCGTTACGGTCCAAGGCCGAGCTTCTCGCGACCATTTGTGTTGTGCATGTATATTTTTGGACACAAATCGAGTGGGGACCTAAAATTTAAGGCCGGATCCGAACGGCGAATTGAGAATCTTTCCGTGGGAAGTTATTACTTTCGGAACGTTTGTCAGACATTCGCGAGGAAAAAATATTTTCGGTGTTACTGGGATTCGAACCGCGAAACTTCTGCTCAGTAGCCATGCGCACAATAGTCTGTGTGATGTGAAGCGTGTAGATGGCACGTGTGAAAGTTGGCTTTTTTATTTTGTTTGGGGTAATTTTTAACAAACTATGTCACGCATAAAAAGTTTACTAATAGGGGCTCAAAAATATCGATCGGGCTGACTACATATTTAAGAGTATATGCCAAACAAAAATCAATACCATATAACCCTAAGAGTCCCCGCACACTAGAGACTTTCTGTCGGCCGATAGTTTAGTCGCGCTCTTAATAAGTATGAACATGTATGCAAGTGCGCAGACTACAACAATTTGGTATCGGCCGATAAATAAGTTTAATGTGCGACACGATTGCGTTTCAACTTTATCAAACTAAAGTATCGGCAAACTATCACCAACTGCTTAATCAGTATGGCACTCTTCCACGCGCGCACACTTACGATTTTTTAGTCGGCCGACTCAATAATTCAGTAAGCCTAAAACACAAACACGCTTCAGCTTCGTCTTCGCCTGACGTTCTCATTTATGTGCAGCCTGCTCTATCTGGATGAAAGCTTCCTGTACAGCTCTTCGGTTTCTACCAAAGATGTCAATATCGTCTGCGTAAGCCAGTATCTGAATGGACTTATAGAGGATTGTTCCTCTCGCCGTTACGTCAGAGTCTCGGATCACTTTATACAACTCCAGGTTGAAGAGGACGCAGGCCAGTCCAACCCCTTGTCGGAGCCCGTTATAGATGTTGAATGGGCTTGATAGTGATCCGGATATTTTTACTTGGCTTATAACATTGGTCATGGTTAACCTACATAGTCGTGTCAGTTTATTTGGGATGCCGAATTCTTTCATGGCTTTATAAAGTTCTACTCTGGCTATGCTATCATAGGCGGCTTTAAATTCTATAAAAAGATGGTGTAGTGAGTTTTTAAACTCTAGACATTTTTCCATCACCTGCCTTAGGGTGTAAATCTGATCAGTTGTTGATTTGCCTGGGATGAAGCCACACTGATATGGACCAATGATGACTTTAGCGTATGGGGCTATTCTGTCTTGAAGGATAAAGAAGAAAATCTTATACGCTTATTCTTATTCAACAACGTTATACCACGATAATTGCTGCAGGTTGTGATATCTCCTTTCGTATGTATGGGGCACAGGATGCCTCTTCGCCAGTCTAGCACTATTATTTCATGAATTGCTTGGTGTAATGTTGGGCCTCCTATTTTTATCAGTTTCGCTGGGATCCCATCAGATCCAGGAGCCTTATTATTTTTGAGCCGATTTATCGCTCTGCTAACTTCGTCTATGCTTGATGACGACCAAAAGGTGCAGGAAAAAAGCAAGACTTTCTTTTTCTATTCCATATAAGAGTATTTTCGTATTTTTTTCGCACTGCTCTACTAGATACTTCATTTCTTCGGTTCGATTTCAAACCGAAACTATGTGCGGTAGCCATTTTTATGCCGCTAACCTAAACGTATCGTATTTTGTGTGTGAGTGTAGGTGAGTAGGCGGCTGACGACAAAGATTTAACAAGCATCTTGTTTGCTGTGGTATCTCGTGCGTGAAGAACACAGCATGCACTGTATAAACGATGATGATACAACAGCATCGTACTAATTACACGCAGCTGTCCCTGTCAGGGCCACAGTGACCTTTTTTATTCTTCTTCTCGTTTAAATTTTCTAGTATCGCTGCTCGGCATCGGCACACAATCCTCTCCTACATTGTACAGATGCTCTAGATATCGAATTCAGATGTTGATAACGAGCTGAAGAATGAACGCCGCAGTCGCACGAAGCATGCGTGTTCGTTCTACTTTTTTGCAATGTTGAAGACGACGTCGTGTCAAATATGTGTGCTGCACGTAAATAATGCACTGAAAGGACGGTTCTCTTTTCAACGGTGACCGTGGGCAGCTCGTTCCACATTCACTGGCAACTGTCACTACACCATCAGTGAGTGGAAGGACAGGTATAGTCACTTACTTGACTAACCAAAAGTGTACAGCGTAGCAATGCTTTGTGCTAGTGATGGATGCATCCTGAATGCTTATTAAATTTGCACTTTGTGCAGTTTTCATGTTAATATGAGACTAATGATCTATTATTATAATATATGTATGTATATCGCCATCGTTATGGAGTGATTAAGTATCTACATTCGAAAAGTCACCGCAAACGCAGTATGCGGTGCATATTATGTAGGAAGAGGTATGTGACCTTTTGACAGCACGAGCACACAGCAGAGCAGTCATTGTTTTTTTTTTAAATATTTATGTCTACCAGTTATGCGGGAGATGAATAGCGTTTAACGATAAGTTGTCCGCCGTGCAGTTCAGTTCAGGTGTTGCAGGAGCGGTTGGTCGTTGAATACCTTGTCTCTCCAGGAGTGGGTATCTGTTCCAAGTACTTCAGATATAATCGCCCATGTCGGCAACAAATCAAGGAATACTTTTAGAAGATTTTCAAGGAGTTCACTGTGCGAAAAAGCGAACGAGCAAACAAGTGGCTGATTATAAAACATTATTATTTATGATACCCTACAATTTACCATAAATGATGGGAAAATTATTGTCGTCGTTGCTGGTGGTGGCAGCGGCGGTGGATCGTATTCTACTCGAAGTGAGTACGCATCAGTAAAGCGCACCCATTTGTGCTTTCATCGTCGATGAGGTTCGTGCGAATAGTAATAAGGGGTGGCGATGATTTAAAGTGAAAAGCAAAACCATTGGTCATGGAGTGTTTCCTTTTAAGGTGTTGCCTGATGTAATAAACTATTCCATTAAACTATAAATAATAAGTGGAACGCTCCACAAATTTCTTCTGTGGTGTGTCTAGTAAATCTCCGCATATCCATTGACAAATTAAATTTATATGGGAGCCCCTTGGCCCGATAATTTTTAAATTTTTACAAAAAGTGTTGTAACCGAAGATACACAAATGTACACAATTTGAATAAAATCGGGCTAAATTGATTATAATATTTCGCCACAAACATACACCCGAGCACGCGAAGTTAATATATAGCTCTTTCGATTTGTAGAGTTACAATTTCTCTCTCGTGGTTTTGGTTTGGCGTTCTATTTGCAAACTGTACCCGGGGTACGGTTTGATTTTGTGTTTTATTTGCAAGATTTTGTTAACAACACTGTAACTTTGCCGATTGCCGACGGGTAAGGTTTCGTTTACTCAACAAGATGGTGAAGAGAAAGCAAGCAGACTAATTTCTCAGCTTGTTGTTGGATACGACTGTCATTGTCGAAGCAGTGTTTGGACCTCTTTAAGCAAAATTGCGTAGAGGTGTCACCGTTGATGAAAACTGGATCCATTATTGTACGCCGGAGACCAAGCGGCAGTTATAACAATGGATTTTTTCGGGTGAATCTTCTTCGAAGAAAGCAAAGACGGTTTATCAGCCGGTCGTGTCCACGATTTTTTGGGATTCGAAAGGAATATTTCTCATGAACTTTTTGTAGAAAGGAAGAACGATCACTAGTACTACTACTACTACAGTACTACAGTGAATTATTGGACCGATTCGATTGCTTGAAGGAGACACGACCCCATTTGACTAGGAAAAAGTGCATTTTCACTACGATGACGAGCCACGCGAGTCTTAATTTTTACGCGGATTATTGATCAGTGATTACCCCTCGTTTTTGCTCACTTTAATCTTTAAGAGAAATACATGAAGTGGAGAATGGCCATCATGACGGACAGACAAGCAGCAAAAAGGGCCCTATATATGTACATTCCACATCACGTCAAGACTCCTCGAGGAGTGCATTACAAAACTGAACAGAGTTGTGTTTATCGGTATTATTTTTATATACGATATTTGTAACTGCGAGTTTGTTATAGTTTTTACAGTGTTGTTTTTGGGTGTGTGTGTGTGGGTTGTAGTTTTTATGGTGTTGTGTTACTATTGTTAGCAAAATAATTTTTATCTTTTTCTTTTTCTTGTTTACCAAACCTATTACATTTTAATATAAGTTCGAAATTGTTATACTGGCAAGATTTTACGAACTAAAAAATTACTTACAATATAGCAAATACATAAGAGGGTGTGTATATTCTTGAAAATGGATACATGTGAATGGATCTTTATGGTGTGGCTATACTTGTGCGTATGCCTCGGTATATTTGGTAGTAATTTGTAAGGGTAGTTTTTATGTAACATGGGTATAAGTACGAAGTGGCGGATTAGCGCGAGAATCTGGAGGCCTAAGCTTCGTAGGGCTAGCACGATTCTCTGGTATAGTATACCGCATAATGTGTGAAGAGAGGCAAAAAATAAAAGCAACAGCTAAGCAAATTAGGACTTGATGTAGATAGAAGCTGCAGGCTGTGTGGACCCGGATTAGAAGCAACGTTCAGACAGAGAAGAAACCCCGCAATCTTGGAATGACATTCTCTGAATCCGCTCCCACATCATTAGGTTCTTAATGAGCCCAGTGAATGAAACAATCAATCCATGTATTGAATATTCCCAAAAATATCCTAAACATGTTCATAAAATTTTGGCAATAAGTCGCCAGATTTACTCGAAGTCTAAGTCTGACGCATTTGGTGTATTCCGATAAATGCGTCATGCAGATTCTGACCTACAACGCTCAATGTGCTCGGTGTATCTTGTCTTTTAGCCGGTGGTTCCTTCCTTCCTTCTTCTTCCTTGTATTACGAGTATTCCTTATCACGACTTTTATTAAATCGCACCTGCGTTACGTTATGCGATAAACACAAACATTAGACGAATTTAAACCCGCCCAAAACATAACAACAAAGAAGGAAATGAATATTTATAACAGTGATAAAATAAACATTCCTTTTGCAACAAAAAAAATTCACATATATTTAACATAAGGGCGCATGTTAATTATGCTCTGAAATTTCTCCATTAGGGGACTATCCTTGAATAAGACTAACAATGAGTTGATGTACTTTACGTGTTTTATTTCTCTACGAAATTAAATACACACATAAAATCCATCGTGGAGGACGGAGCGAAAAGGGCAGTACTGATTAATTATATACACATCATTGCGAATTCATAGAAAAATGTGCTAAAAAGGTTCCTTATTCTAAAATTAAGGTTGGATTAAAAATCAATGTCAGCTAGACCAAGATTCTTCGAATTAACACAAAATACACCCTGCCTGCAGAAGCTGACTCAGTTTAATGGAGAACTTATCGCAGAAGTGGCTCAGTATACGTTTAGCTCGGAGTTACCAGAGTAGAATGATAAAAACTTAAATGGCGTTATTAGTTAAATTCAATGCCATTTTTGGTTAATGTCATCCTTCAAAAGACCACTGTCAACACTGCACATTCAGTCCGCTGCATAATGTTATATATTATGATTTAAGGTTTTTTGAAAAAGAAAACGAACGATTAAACCAAGACGGAGTTAAAGGAAGTTTATGGGCACTCGGCAACTTCTTTAACCACAATAAGATATTGGAAAGCTGCACTTTGTTGCCGTCGTACGAGCATTTCGATGAAGAACGGTCAGGCGTCCAAATGAGGTCACCACACCAGAAATTATTGACAAAATTCACGTTCTCGTAATAAATGACCACAGAGTAAAAAGTACATGAGATAGTTGGCATCTCAGATAATCGTGTGCGGAATAATATCGTGTACGAATATTTGCAAATGAGAAAGCTATCCGCGCTATGGACATGCTCACAATTGACTCCAAACGCACTCGGACGCACTAACTGCGGACTAAACATGGATCCATCATTATACACAAGAGATGAAGGAAAAGTCAAAATGTTAAGACATCTCATAGCTAATCGGCGTAGAAGAAGGCAATAAGTTTTCTGGGATGCAAGTGTCATAATCCATACCGATTACCCTGAAAAAAGAAGAAGAGTAACTAACGAATATTATTCCAACTTATTGGACCGTTTCAACGAAAATTTGAAAATAATATGGCAGCCCCCAGCAACATCCGAATTTGAGAAGATCATCTTATGAGGAGATCATCAATGAGATAAACGCGTTTTATAAAGGGTCAACCATTAGAAAATCGTACCGTACCATCGAGCTGAAATGGGACATCAAAAATAAAATGAGTTTTGTCAGAAAAAAATCTTGGGCGGAAATAACAGGCCTAGCAAAAAACCTTCGTAATGCTAGGTAGGAAGTTATACAGTGTGTTCGGGTTCGGGATTCTAATCTGTTAAGGGGCGATTCCTTGGTTCATTCTGAGAAAAAAAATCGTATTTTTGATATCCTTTGAGATGTACAACTACTACGTATAAAAATATTTACATGCCGTCTCAGTGTTCCTGCAACAACAGTGCAACAAAATTACACGTGGAACGGATGCAACACTTCACTCCAGGGCATAATCTGCTTTAAAAGGACTTGCCCAGAAGGACCTAATTTTCTGAGTGGAAACATGATCATGATAGTGGTTTTCTAATATCCACTCACATACCATTTTTTCACTAAATACACCAAGGAATCACCCTTTAAGTATTTGCCATTTAAACGGATAAAAGTGGAAAAAATGCTCTGTCTGTCTGTGCCACTCTACAGCCCAGACGGCTGAACTTATGAGGATGAAAATATTTAATATTTAAGCTTTTAACATAAATTGTGAGGGACCAGTTGATTTTGACGGAAATCTGACAACCGGAAGTGACAGTTTACTTGGACAGTTTTTCGAGTTTTTGCAAATAACTCAAAAGTATAGTACTCTGTTAAGTGCAAAAGAAATTTAAACAAAAAACAAAAAAAAAATTAATATAAAAAAAATAATAAAATAAAAAAAAATTAATAAAATAAAAAAAAATTAATAAAAAAAAAATTTAATAAAAATTTACTGAAGATTACGGCCCCGTCCGTAAAAGAAAGTCATGTCCATTTTTTTCATATTGCTATGAGTATTGCTAGAGTCAAGAATATGAGCACGAATTGCTCCCAATGCATGTATGTAGTTGAGGGTAGCGAACCCCTGGCTGTGCAGGTAGCGAAGCGCCCCCGAGCAGCTAGTTATAAAATAAAATAAAATTCTGGTTTAAACCAAAGTTATAATCACTTACAGATCATGTATACTTCAGTTCAGTCTAATCAAACATAAAAATCTGGTTTTTCAGAAGAGTTACCCTTCTTAACGTTCCGCCCCTTGAAAGCCTTTAACACTGCATGCAGAAGAAAGTTTTCATACTCCGATCCCAATTTCTTGCAGCGCCGGCGGAAGAGAAAGAAGGAGAATTACGATCGCTACTTTTTATAAAGTTTTTCACAGTCACAACCTCTATTAACACTTTATCGAGATTCGGGGATACTAATTTTTGAAGTAAACACAATTTTGCCAACACAACTGATGATCGCGACCCCAATAAAAAATCTTGCGACCACTAGTTTAAGTACCACTGGTTTAGTGTATGAAGTGAATTTTAGGTCCTGTTACGGCCGGACATAAGCAATGATGGATAAGTGGATAAGGGTTTCTTTCTCATTTGCTTTCTTGCAACACCTCCAAAGTGTGAGAAGTGAGCTTTCCATTTTAGCAATCTACTGTCTAGTAACGCGCACTTATGGTTCCAAAACTTCTAGGAACAATCGCTTTAATTGCTATAGAGCCGATATTTAAAGTTCAAGGCGACAGCCCTATTAGCCAACACATCTGCTTACTTTTCTTTGGAGGAGTAAACTGAAAAAGCATTAAATCTATCACATCTGAGATCTAAGCTGTGAAGTCTTGATGAGTTTTGGTTTTCTTTGTTTCTAGAGAAAATCCCGGTAAAAAGTGAAATTGAGCAAAATACTACTGAACAGCTGTTTCGTTTTGTAATTTTAAATTAGAATCGCCTCCTATTGTTGTTTCAAGTTCATATAATAGAGCAACCCTGCGTGCAACATTTGTTAATGCTGTAGATGTTTTTGGCCGCAATTATTTTTATTACATACATTTTTGTTTTATTAGAACATTCGTTTAACTTATGCGTTTAAGTTATATACATTTATGTTTGACGTGTGCGTGCAACTTTTACAAATCAATTTAAGAAACAAGTTAGCCGCAAGCAAACGTCTAATGGCTGCTGGAATGAGTTGCACCGCGGCAACAAATAGAAAAAAAATTATAGGTGCAGCCATCATCTTTTCGCACGTTCACGATTCACATCGTAAGTGTTGTATGGATTATACGAATGATTATTGAGAGATACTATTATTGCCGAGAATCGATTTATGACATGCGATGCGATGCGATTCATCGTGCAAATTGATTTGATTGACATACATTATTGCATATGTGTTGGGATTTATGAAAATGTAACGGTCAACAATCTTATATTTATGTTTTAATTTACAAGTTGATTTATAAATACATACAAAAAAATAATAATGTATTTTAATGAAATGAGTGATTAAAGTGAGTGATTTAAAGGCAGGCCTTCGGGGGCAGTCCCATGCATGGACGGCCGTTTAAAAGTTTAAAAAAAATCACCAGCGTTTCGGTGTTCTTCTTTTTTTATTGGACAGGACGGGGCATATGGTCCAATGAGTAAGCCTAATGTGTAAGTGTGAGCCCAATATGCGTGTATAAATGTTAACAAAAGTAAGAACAAGTTATCGATCAAATAAAAATTTGTATTTTTCTTTTCTATACTCATACAGTAAACAACCCTTTATCAAAAAATAGTTGAAGGAATGGTAATCAGCGAATATTAAAAAAAACTTGACTTAAGTGCATTTTTCCTTAATGTTCACACGGGCACATAGATCCGAAGGAGCTCAAGCCGCCTCAATGTTTTGGCCGAGAGTGCTCAGCCGACCAATAATTTTGTAAATGGAAGCAAAATCCTCAAAAGCTCTGCGGTGGCCTTAAGCCGAGAAGATTCAGAAAATTCAGGATGCGACTTTATTTTTTTATATAATTTGAGCACGCTTAAACCTATTAACCCTTTTCAACCAGTGTTTAAAAAATATATAACTATGCCTATTTTTAAAGCAATTTTTAAAGAAACAAGAGTACGAATTTTGGTCGCAAATATGAAAAACTCACATCTTAACCGCAAGAGTATTAGTAGATGTTGTGTGTAGTAGTATTATTTTTAACGCATGCGCATAATTTGATTTTGCTATAATGTCAAGTGCAGTCTAACTCGTTGTTTCTACCTCAAATAACAATAATAGCTGTATTTTATTTGCCGAGGAATAAGGAATTATAACACTATCTTATTCCTTCTTTGGAATAAAAAACCGGCTGTTTTGCTGTTTTTCAAATTCTAATTCCTTATTCCTTGGTAAATAAAATACGCCTAACGCTACAATAAAATAATTTGCTTGTGTGAGTAAAATTATAGAGTTATCGCTGAAATGCATTCATCCTCTTTTCTCCTCCTTTTCCTTAACGCCCACGCTGTGTCAAGCATATAGCCGAGCATTATAAGGGTGCGAACCACTTTAAAAAGAATGGGAAAAATTAAAGAATAAATTTAGAACACATGTTATCATATATGAGAAAACATCTATTTTTGTTGCATCTGATTCTTAAGGTGATATGTGTTCTAAATATTGAGTTTGGTAGTGCATTAGTTGTGGGATCGTTCATTGTTTCGGTGATCACAGCTAACAATTATAACGGACACTAATAAAAATGTTCTAAATTTTCTTTGCCTCCGTCTCGGTGTTTGCACTGCGACCCTTCTCTTCAATTTTAAATTTCGCCATTTTGACCTTGTGCTAACCTTGAAAATCGCTTAAAATAATCCTACAACATTTTCCCTTCAATTCGGCTCACATTTATTGTAGCATTATTAGAAGCCCGTATACGTGTACATCCAAACAAGCAAATTATTCTATTGTAACATTATTGTTATTGGAGGTGGAAACAACGAGTAACACTTTGGTGACCCTTTATCGCATCTCACCTAGTTATGAGTACGTTAGTTGTCGTATACATGAGACAAAAGCGAACCGATTTAGAATTTGTACTAGAATCTTGTACTAGAATCTGTCATTAAAATTACACTAAACCAAAGAAAGAAAAAACATCACACCACATTAAATTTGTACGCTATACACTTCGTACGTATACGAACTGACATCTCACGTTCAGGGGAGTTTTTCATATTTGCGACCAAAATTCGTATTCAGGATAAAGCTTAGGTAATTTTATTTTGCTTAGAGGACAGAAGACTGCATTTGGTTTTCGAAGCAATTAAACAACGGGAATTTGTGGAAAAAGTGGAATCCAACTTGTATATTGCTTCCGGACTTTTAAATGTACATGTAAGATCGTATATACGAACGAAGAGTATAACGAGCTCGTAAAGTCCTTGGGCTTTCTATCAAAACCTTCTCTATAGAAAGCCCAACTCTACGCATACTAATGCTGTAAACCAAGACCAACCGCATGTGTGTTTGTGGGATGTGAACACAGTGTACAAAAAATAAGTAGTCGCAAAGAGCGAGAAACGTAAGATATGGTAGTGGAAAACAGAAAAATTTTATTTGAATTTTGCTCTTTAGTTGATTACTAATACAAATACGTTTGGTCTAAATCTAAGCATGTATCTGTGTACGATCGGAACAGTTGGGCTTTCTATAGAGAAGGTTTTGCTTTCTATAGAGAAGGTTTTGACTATCCACCTCTTCGTTGTGTACAATCGTCATTAGCAGTGTTGCCAGAATTTTAAATTTCAGAATGCTAGATTGTATGGGAGTTCGATAAACATTCTGTTAGATTTAAGAAAAATTATAAAAAGGCTTTATATGTATAAATAAATGAAAAAAAAAAAAAAATTTAATAACAAGAAATATATTTATTTCCAAAAAAAATATTCATTCGTTGTTAAATTATGTACTTTACTTAAAATGCACATATATATTAACGCATTTCGTTATTGCTTTTAAAAATTATTAAGTATTTCTCGTCGAATACTATGCGTTTGCCTCTTTCGTATTTGGCCGAGCTACGAACTTCATATTTTACATCCAGCATGCATCCATTTTTTTTAGTAATTTGTTCGTTTCTCTTTTGCTATTTAATAGTTTAGCACATATTTTGTTACGAACTTTTTTTTTTAACATAATTTGTATGACTAAAAAGACGTTCTTCCGCCTTTGAAGTCGGCAACAAAAGAAAACCAATAACAAAATGGGCAAGTTGCATAAAAGTCCTTTCTTCAACAGAATCTTTGAATTGCAGTACCTGAATCCAAAACGCGTTTCAGTCTGCTCAGTATACCATCCCAGGTCTGAAGACTTAAATTGTGCCACTGACTTTCGATCACAGTAATTTTTTGCGTGCTTAACTCCAAATAATTTTAAAAACTCTCCAATGTTTTCTTTGACTGGCTTCAAAGAGTCTTCAATGGAAAAAATTGATGTCGTTTCTAAAACAGCTAAATTTTTTTGTAGACGCTGTTTTAGCTGGAGATCAGTGCTTTTAGAAAACATACGAGGGCGTGTCAATAAGTCCGTGACTTTTTGAATTTCCCGCATCTTAACTGAAAGGACAACACTGCTCCTGTCAACAGACATCTGCCATGCTCAAAAAACATGCATTTTAAATGTGTCACTTGATTACTACCAGTAGTGAATAGTTGTGGAAGCAATACCAAAATATGGTAATTAGCTTAAGTTAAATTTGTTTTTAAAACAAAAGGATTTTAGGACAATGGGTAAAGGAAAGGCTTTCTGAAGGTGGAATAGCGAAGTTTTAAAGAAAGAAGTGTTTTCAAATAGTCAAATAACGAAAAAAATAATATGAAACATTGATAACCGTTTTACGTTTGGTACATGTTTTACCTTTACTTTTAATATGAACTCAATAAATGTATTCTTCACGATGTCGACATCGCGGTAACGCTCGTATATCTCATCATTATAGAGTCTCCGGAATCGTCCTTCCTCACATACTGGGCCAACAATTCTCCGTAAGACTTTTCTCTCGAACGCGGGTTATCCATTTCACGGTTTCAAAAGTATAGGGCTGGAATTCGACATCTGTCAAACTAAGTTGTTAAAACAATTTTTTTTTCAGTTAAAAGTCTGACATTTACGAAAATGGATCGCTTAACTATCGCACAACGCTTGAAAATTGTAAAAACCTACTACAAAAATGGTGATTCTGCCACAGCCACATATCGTGCTTTAAGAGGAGATTATGGTTTACATAATCGTCCAACTACGCAAGCAATTGGCAAAATTGTGAAGAAATTAGAAGAGACTGGATCGGTTACAGATATTGTAAGGCCTGTGCATCATCGTTTCGCTCGTACCACTGAAAATATCGCTGCTGTAAGTTAAAGTGTTGCCGAAGATCCGAATGTGTCGATTCCTCGTCGTTCTCAGGAATTAGGACTTTTTTTACGGCACATTATGGCGTATTTTGCATTTGGAGATACACCTACCTAAAGTAAAAAAAAAAAAAACAATCTCGTTTGTCTTTTTTATCCTGAATTAACTATACATTTCTCTCATATTGTTTCGTTAGTACAATATATGTTATGTTATTGCAACCTTAAAGAAAGCACAATTTTCAATTATAATCCATGCGGATACAATGGAATATCCGCAACATACTGGGCCAACAATTCTCCATAAGACTTTTCTCTCGAACGCGGGTTATCCATTTCGCGGTTTCAAAAGTATAGGGCTGGAATTCGACATCTGTCAAACTAAGTTGTTAAAACAATTTTTTTTTTCAGTTGAAAGTCTGACATTTACGAAAATGGATCGCTTAACTATCGCACAACGCTTGAAAATTGTAAAAACCTACTACAAAAATGGTGATTCTGCCACAGCCACATATCGTGCTTTAAGAGGAGATTATGGTTTACATAATCGTCCAACTACGCAAGCAATTGGCAAAATTGGGAAGAAATTAGAAGAGACTGGATCGGTTACAGATATTGTAAGGCCTGTGCATCATCGTTTCGCTCGTACCACTGAAAATATCGCTGCTGTAAGTTAAAGTGTTGCCGAAGACCCGAATGTGTCGATTCCTCGTCGTTCTCAGGAATTAGGACTGTCTTACGGCACATTATGGCGTATTTTGCATTTGGATCTACACCTACATCCATATAAAATCCAGCTCACACAACAACTGACGCCAGCTGACAACGTCGTAGATACGTCGAATGGGTGCTTGAACAACAGGCGGTGGACGGCGATTTTTCGAACAAAATATTCTTCAGCGACGAAGCACATTTCTCACTCGGTGGGTATGTTAACAAACAAAATTGTCGTATTTGGGGTTCTGAGAATTCTCAAGTAATTGAAGAGAGGCCATTACATCCACAAAAAGTCACTGCTTGGTCCGCTCTTTGGTCCGGAGGTGTGATTGGACCTTACTTCTTCGAAAACGACAATGGAACGACTGTCACCGCCAATTCGGAGGTTTATGGTCATATGCTAACCGACTTTTTTTACCTGCTATTGAAGAATACGACTTAGAAAATATGTGGTTTCAACAAGACAGTGCCACATGCCACACAACTCGAGCGAATATGGCTTTATTGCAAGAGACATATCATCTGGCCACCAAGATCATGCGTTTTGACACCGCTCGACTTTTTTTTTGTGGGGCTACGCGAAAGACCGTGTTTATGCAGATAAACCTTTAACTCTTGAGCACTTAAAAACCAATATTCGTGAAGTTATGGCTGAGATACCGCCCAATATGTGTCAAAAAGTGGTCAAAAATTACCTCAAAAGAATTGATGCTTGCAACAATTCGCGTGGTGGTCATTTAAATGATGTAGGGTTTCACACATGAGGTCAACGTTCAAACTTTATAATAAAAAAGAAATATCACGATAAAAAATATTTTATATGTGTTTTATTTACGTTTACTTTTGAAACCGCAAAATGGATAACCCTTTACTTTCATCATCTTTAAAATAATATGAAAGATATTGACATTAGAAATCAATGTAATAGGTGGTCGTAATTAAGTTACAATTTTACACAAACAATTACAAATTGATTGTGTATAATGTGTAAAAAATATTGAATATTACTAACTACATATGTGCACTTTTAAGAAAACCAAATGAACTTTGCTTGTCTATCACTATAATTCTCATCACGAGTCTTCCCCTCTCTGGCTATGATCACAGCGAAACAAGTCTTCAAAATTATTCTTAAAATCCAATAACTTGTAGACAATTTTCTAAATGGGTTCGTTTAGCTCACAAACTGCATGAGTTGTTAATAAGGAACGCATTTTTTTGTTATACTAAGATTTAAAAAAAATATAAATTTTAAATTGGATAAATTTCAAAAAAGCTACGCGAATTCGACACGATCGTTTTTTTAGGAAAACGCAGCTATTAATTAACCAATTTGTAATTGAAAGTAAAAAAAAACAATCTCGTTTGTCTTTTTTATCCTGAAGTAACTATACATTTCTCTCATATTGTTTCGTTATTACAATATATGTTATGTTATTGCAACCTTAAAGAAAGCACAATTTTCAATTATAATCCATGCGGATACAATGGAATATCCGTAACATGCGGATAAGATTTCTATATCCCCCTCCGCACTCATCCACCAAAAACTATTGCGGTTATATTATGTGTTTAAAATTTGAAGAAAATTGGGCTAATTTTTAAAAACATGACAGGGGCACCACTCGGGTTTCACAGGACCCGATCATTTCAAATTTTTTGCAAAAGTCGGAGATACACATGTGTATAAAATTTGAAGAAAATCGAGCTTATTTTTTTTAAATACGACCCCGTAAAAAGTAAAAGTGTTGTCCATCGAAGATACACATGTGTAAAAAATTTAAATAAAATCGGGTTCTTTTTTTAAAAAAAATTGTATGGGGCCTCACGACCCCGGGGTCCGTGGTCTCCAAAAATTTTTCAAAAAGTGTTGTCCATCGGAGATACACATGTATATAAAATTTTAAGAAAATCCGGTAAATTTTTATAAAAAATTTGTATGGGTCTCACGGCCCCGGAGCACGGGGTCACCAACATTTTTACGAAAGTGTTGTCAATCGGAGATACATATGTATATAAAATTTGAAGAAAATCGGGTAAATTTTGTAAAATATTTTTATGGAAACCCCCCGACCCCGAGGCCCGAGGGGCCCCAAATTTTAATAAAAAGTATTGTCATCGGAGATATGCATGTGTGCCAAGTTTCAATGAAATCGGACTTTGGGAAATGGGTTGAAAATTGATCGCAAGATTCCACGACAGACAACCAAACACACGAGCAGGCGAAGTTAATATAGAGAATTTAAAAAATATTTTAATGAACTTTGTGAATTGTTTGTTTTCCATTTCAACGAATCGAATTTTTTTACTCAAATTAAATGGCATGGTTGAGGTGAAATTTAAAAAGAATTCAATAAATATTAAAAATTATTCTGGCAGTTCAATTCTATTTGCCCAGTCTGGATGAACAGGCAGGAATTTTCCACCGCAGTTTGCCTTATAATAACAATTATTTTTGCCAAAACAAACCAAAAATATAACTGTAGGAGACAAAGTCACTTCTCTCTTCGTCAGTTCCGCGACAGTCCTGCGCTTTCATTTTAATTCCGAGTAGTTTGACCCAGTTTTCTCGCGATAAAAGAACGTTGTGCACCTTCAACAAATAATGCCAAGAATTATACTAGCACTAGAAAAGGGCTGCGGCATAAGCGGACAACCCCCCCGATTATACAAATATGTACATATTATAAAACATTTCTGACAAAAATGTAAAGGATACCGTTGCATTAGCCTTGGAAATGTACTTTTAATGGAAGTTGTGCGTGAAACCTCCAGGTATCGTTTAATCCCAGTGCGAGAATAGATACATTATGGGTTTTTCTCACACAACTTATCTCGATCGCCATATTTGTTCTCTCGCAAACTACCACTCTTCGTACGTGTCGGTGCATATATTATTTACTCGTGTTATCCGTGCGGCATAAAAGATACAAATCCAACAGAAATACGCACTCCACTCACACATATCTAACTTTAATTTTGTTTGATTGTTATATAAAATGTGAGTGATTGGTGTGTGTCTGTGCACACATACGAGGGGACGAATAAACGAACAGCACATAAAATATCAATTTTGTCTTCATTTTCGTTAAACACACAAGCCAAGTAAAAATGCATACATAGAAGAAAGGTGTTAAGGGATGGTGCTGTTGCGGCGTGTTTTCTCTTGTGCCTCGTGCAAAATGTGCAGATTATTCCCAAGCAGGTGGTCCCAAGATGGCAATTATTGCAACAACCTTTTAGTGAAGTTTCAACGAAAACTGTCGTGGTCGATGTCCTACCGTTTGTGTGACTGATTTTCTACACCATTCTGTAGTCAAAGTCTAAGTCCGTGTCACGCCGGCTAACGCGTTATTACATTTCGAAAAGTGTGTGTGATGCAAGTTTACCTGTGTTTTGTAGAGAACAACAACAGGCAGCAAGTTGCCACCATCAACCTGTACAACTGGTAGATTCGCGGGAAATTTCTTATCCAACATGAAATGTAAATACCGCAGCAGTAAGCTTGTAGCTGTTTTCGTAGAATAAATGGAGCCCAGCATCTGCATGAATTGCCAGCTGCAGCTCATTTTACGCTTTACAACCTTGGTTTGGTCCTGGCAAACTGCCAATTTTTTTCATCGATCTCAATTTAGAGCCCATAGTATCCAGTATCCAGTTTTATAACATTTCTGGCTCTACAACCTTGGTCCAGTACTGACCTTAGACAGCGTTTTATTTCATCACAATAACAACAACAACACAGACAACGTTTTACAATCTTAACACTTTTTAAAAACTTTTATTTAACTTGACCCCTTTTTGTCTGTATTTTCGACTACTTTGAGGTCCTTTTTAACCACCTTCCACACGACCTAGAGAGCAGAAATATAGCATATTTTATATTCCGCGTATGACGCGTCTCGCGTTTCGAGTGTGGCGCCTGTGATGCTTTGAAATCGCGCCATTTTCTCGTTTTTGAGGTCTTTTTTAACCACCTTTCGCACGAACTTGAGGGCTGACATTTTTTGAGCGGCTCAATGTCAAGGCCCAATTTTGATATCCCACGTTTGACACGTCGCGAGTCGCGTGTAAAGCGTGGAAAAAATAAAATACTTTGACCTCAAAACAGATATTTTGGTGATTATCTTTTGTTATTAAGGGTCTTTCGGAGGTCTTATTTTTGGGGTCGTGGGGGTCTTTTGGAGGTCTTTTTGCGCAAAACATCAAAGAAGTTTCACGCACTGTTTTTTATTTGTTTTGTTGTCTGGCGCGTTAACAAACAACGCTGATGGTTTTCCGACACTAGAACAGGCGATATACAACTGACCATGCGAGAAGCATGGATTTTCAAGGTTAATGCCGCAAACACTTATTGACTGCCCTTGTGATTTGTTTATTGTAATTGCGAATGCAAACCGGACCCGAAACTGCCAGCGTTTAAAGTCTAATGGCATGTCGGTCGCAATCATTGGGATGCGTTGACAGTGGATCAGCTGTCAAACGACATTTGTGCACATAGCGCCAACTACTGTAATCTATTGGAATAGAAATGAAATACCATCTTTTGTAGTCCAGATCAAGAATCAACACAAAAGAAAAAAATAATTTAATTTTTATTTTAATTTAGGCTGGAATGCGTTTTTCCAGATTTTTATTATTTTTTTTATTTCCTCCAAAAATATCCAATTTATTGTTTTTCAATTCAATAAAGATCGAGAGTGCATACAAAAATTATGATCTTTTCTGTTTGTCCGAATTTTGCGACTTTCCTTTGTAATTGTTTTTGTTTTCCAGGAACAAAACAAAAACAGAATTACGCAAATCCATCGTTAAAATCGTGAGTTATGGTCGCGAGTTCATACAAAAATCTTATGGAAAACAGCACTTTCAGTTTTCCCAAATTTAACAATTTTCCATGCAATTTTTCAAAATTTTTTTCGGCATAAATCTATGATGAATATTTCAAAATAAAAATTAGCCAAATCGGACCAGCTGTTCTCAAGTGAGTGAATGATTTCATACAAAAAATCCTATGGAAAACAGCACTTTCAGTTTTCCCGAATTTTCCAATTTTCCGGGCAATTTTTCTAAATTTTTTTCGACATAAATCTTATTCGCACTACGACAAACATTTTACAATTATTTTATTTTATTTTTATATATATATAGATGAACGCTCAATGAATTTGCGACCCTACAATGCTATGCAAATCAGGAAACATTCTCACGATATTCAAGCGAGTGAATCTTTTCGCGATATGTTCTTCACCAATAAATTTTATCGCGCGGTTCTGTACACTCTGTCTAGAACATGCAATGTGACACATTTTTACGCATACACAACGTATCCAAACGTTATTTCCATTCTCAGAGTAATGAAAAGAAACTTTCTTTGCCAACAAATCAACCTTTGTGTATTGACACCAATTCATTGCCAAGATTTTAGTGCATTTCGGCGACCTTCATTGTATTCGTATTTGAACTTCTCACAGTTCCATTCATTAATGTCCACAGTCCCAATTCCCACCTTGAACAAATGCCAAGAGTTTTGCAACGAGCGGTAGAAAACGACATACAGAAAATCTACCGGCAAATAAAATAATTTTATCAAGCAAATACGAATTCAAAAACACCCGCTGAGCTCAGAAATTGTTTACTCTAAACGTCGTGGTAACATGTACACTATTAGCGATAAGTTGGCAAATTCTTTTCACACAATGACACTAAATTTTTGTCAAATACACCTTGCAATTATTGATTGCAGAAGGTAAACCTTCAGAGTCGTCATCGACAGACGACTTCGAGTGGGACGTTGACATTCACAGACCAATTGTCTATTTGGTAAGTTTGGTATGTCGGAAACGTTTTACCATCCCAAGATGCGCAGAAAACTTCCTTAAATGGGATTTTTTTCTCTTAGTGCATTTGGATCAAATGAAATGGTTAATGCATTTCTCTACTTAATTATTATGTCGCCATTTAAAAATGACAAAAATATCTAAAATATTATGTTTATTCACAAAAATTGGAATATTTTTGGAATACTGCAGATTGCAGAATATACGAGATGGCACCTACAAGATACCAAAAGAAATGTTGACGTATCTGCAGAACGAACAAAATCACATTCTTTGCTGCGGTCACGTCTCTACCCGGAATTTTGGATTAACAAAAAAACTGACGTAAATGGAGGGACTGAGTTCCCGAAAAATGGCAAATGAAAGATAAGTAGAGGAACAGTTTAGCTGAAATTTTAGTATTATTCAATTATCCGATTTACGATTTAACGATTGTTTTAACTTTTTTATTTATTTCTTAAAATAACAAATATATTAAATCCCCTAATATGAAAGTGGTTTTTGCTCTTTGTGTGTGTTGAAATAATACCTATTTTGCACATTAAAATAAAAAAAAAAGTATTTGGACTCGGGTCGTTTTAGTTTCGTGTTCGTTTTTCGTATTGCTTTTTCAATGCGTCAGAGATAATTCTGAGAAAATAAATTGAAACCGGCTACAAAGGTGAGGAATGTGATATGTTGTAATTCTCATTCCTTCGAATTTTAATTTTAATAAAGGGCATATCCCAACTTATTGCCGTAACGCAAGTCATTCAGGGACTTATCATTTGGCAATGAGTCTATATATTAAAAAAAAAATGTTCATGCCGTACATGTACAAAGAAGGAATCTCTGAATTGGTAAGTACATCCAATGATAGGCCTAATGATGGATCCGTTGGCTCGAGTTGAGGCATGGGTATTGATGGGTTCAAGAATGGGCGGGATGCATCTGGATATTTTTAACAACGCTTGTGAAAAAAGCGATAAAACAGTGACAAGCAGGAAACATTCCTATGTTCAAGTGATTCGATTGTTTTCGCGATGTTTACGTCACCAATAAGTTTTATAATTTAAAATCTGGAAGATACACTCGATGCCGAACAAGCAGGTTTTCGCACTGGATCCTCCTGTGTAGAACACACAAACACCCTGCGGATCATTATTGAACAGTGCGTTTAATTCCGGTCACCACTGCACCTGCTGTTCATCGATATTGAGAAGGCGTTTAAAAGTTTCAACAGACAGTTTATCTGGCTCGCCTAGCGCAGGAGAGGTATACCCGATAAACAAATAGCTATTATTAAAGCAACCTATGATGGCTCTAAATGTCATGTCCTGCACAAAGCAAAGCTGTCAGAGGATCCTAAGTGGGGTACGACAAGGTTGCATTCTATCGCCGATACTTTTTTGTTGGTGATTAGCGATCTGCTTCGCGCAGCTTTATCTACTGGAAACAAAGGAATTCGTTGGACTCTTACATCTCAACTCAAACATCTGGACTACGCTGACGACGACGTTTCTTTACTCTCAGACAAGATTATGGAGCTGCATCAAATGACAACAAATATGGAAAGGGAGGCAAATGTTGCGAGTTTTAAGATTATTACTGCCAAAACCAAAATCATCAACCTCGGCACTAACTCAGTAATTCAAGTTAACATTGCTGAACAGCCGTTAGACAGAGTAGAGAGTTTCCAATATCTTGGGAGTATTGTCTCGACCGAAAGTGGAAGCGAACAGGACATTGTCAACCGAATCGGCAAAGCAAATTCAGTGTTTGGAATGATGTTCATGATATGGCGAAGCAATGCGATCAGCAAACACCAAGCTGCGCCTGTTTCGTTCAAATGTGGAATCTGTGGTTGTATGGGTGCAGCACTTAGAAGGGGACCGCTACTATCGCAAAAAGATTACAAACGTTCGTAAATAGGTGCCTAGGGAACATCTTAAGAGTTTTCTGGCCTAACCGTAGCTCTAACGAACATCTTTACCAGAGAACGGGTCAGGAACTAATAGGCACAACCATCCAACGACGGAAGTGGCAGTGGATTGGTCATACACTACGCAATGCAATGGAAAACCGTTATCTCAGGATGGTAGAAGAACGGGTCGTCCGAGAAATAAATGACGCAGAACAGTTGAAGAGGAGTCACGCCAATTGGGGAAGATTTAGAGAGAGCAATGACCTTAAATTGCCAGCAATCGCACGCGATCGCGGGTAGGCGTAGTAGGGGCCCTAGGATTCAAAAGGGGATATAGGACATAAGAAGAAGAAGAGAGATCTGAATGTCCATCAGCAATATTCTTCGAGAATTTAATTCTTCCTTAATTTAATATATTTTGCAACATTTCTAAATTGTAAAATTTTTACACATTGATATCATTCGAAGTACGAATCCCAGTATGTATTTCGCAAATGTCTGACAAACGTCCGAGTAAAAAAACTGTCATTAGAAAGCTTCAGATTTTCCTTTCTAATTTGATCTCAAATTGTAGGTTATTTCCATTTGTGTACAAAAATATAACACGCAAATAACGAATTATTGCGAAAATGATATCAGTACAAAAATTTAAATCTATGCTGTTTTAATAATAAAGAGTATGCTAACGAGATAGTTTCTTAATGCCATCAGGCATCAGGTCGAAATAATTGCGATAACCTTAATAGATATTTTGAAAGTGAAATTTAAATATTGAAGAATCAGTGCCAAATTTCTGGAACTTGTTTTTTTTAAGCGTAAATCCATTAAAAAATCGTATGAAATGTTCACACCATGTTATCACTAATGGCTAAACTATAATTCATACCGGGGCCCGGTAACTTCCAATTGTTTACAAAAAGTGTTGAAGAAAATCAAGTACTTTTTTTATAAAATTTGTATCGGTGCCCCCCGACCCAGGGGCCCTTTCACTTCCAAATTTTTACAAAAAGTGTTTTGCATCGGAGATGTAAAATTTGTAAAAAATTTGTATAGAAGCCCCCTGACCCCGAAGCCCGAGGTGCCCCAAATTAATAGAAAGTATTGTCACCGGAAATATACATGTGTGCAAAATTTCAATAAAATCGGGATTTGGGAAGTGGGTTAAAAATTGATCACAAGATCTGACCAGCCAGCTAGCCAGCCACGGGCACGCGAAGTTAATATAGAGAATTTCAAAATTAAAAATTTTCATGTAAATTCTCTAATAGGAGAATGTTAAAATTTTGCGGCCCCACGAACCCGGGGCCCGAGGTCTCCAAAATGTTTACAAAAAGTGTTGTCCGTTGGAGATACACATGCGTATAAAATTTGAAGAAAATCGAGTAAATTTTGTAAAATATTTGTATAGGAGCCCACCGACCCGACAAGATAGCTTGACGAATTCCAATCAGTGGTATGAAGGCGATTAAACCAAAAGTAAAACACCAAATAATTAATGAATACATCCAGCAGCAAACGACAAAAAGCACGCAAAACAGTAAATGAAGTACAGTAGATACGTGATGGAAGTAGCAGTCTCAAGTCAAGGTTAGTAGCACCAAGTAAGTCAAGGGAACAAGAGACCAAGGTAACGATAACGTTAGATTGAATTAAAATTATCTCGGCAAAGTCGGGAAAAAGTACGAAGGGAGCCCGACTCCATAACCGGCAAAGGGAGGGAGTTCCACAACCGTATGGCTCGCACCGTGAAGGACAAAAGGAAGCAATAGCCACTAAGTCACTCTTCATCTCAGTGATGACTAGCAAGGGAAGCAAAGTGAAGCAGCTGAACATCGGCCGCAAACAAATGAACCAAACAGTACCTAGGAAAAAGCGGGAGGTCGTTTATAAAAAGGGAAAACAACAAGGTTCCCAAGATAGTACCTTGCGGAACACCTCTACTTAAGGGTAAGATTGAAGAATACCTCTCATCAAGGGATACACACTGAGCCCTTCCCGAGAGATGCTGCTAAACTTGACAAACTGAAGTAAGAGAGTTTGGTTAAAAGCAAGTTGTGATCCACGCTGTCGAAAGCATTATTAAAACCTAAAGGGAGCAAGGCGGAAACCCTAGAATGGTCCATATTGCTACGAATCCTGTCGGAGATGTCAATCTTTGTGGCAGTGGCGCTATGTAGCTTTCTAAAAACATTAAATTTTTATGTGAACAATAAATTATTTAAAGAATTTCAGTTAGCCCTTTGTGTTGTCGTTAATTTAAAAAGGTAAGAATTCTTGCAAAGACTAGATTATTTATCACACACAATTTGCCGGTTTACTTTCAGAAAGATGAACGACAAAAATAAAAGGCAGCCACAATGGAAGGGTTTTGGGATTTGATTGCGAAGTTTCAGGACTACAGGGATGATTTTGTTTATCAAAATATTTCGAAGTTGGCTGAAATAATTCTTTGTGTTCCACATTCTATTTTCAGCACCTTTACAGATGTTAAAACAAAAAAAAAAGAATAATTTTGGAAACTCTTCTTTAAACGTAATCGCCGTCTTCAGATCTTAGTTTAAAGACGACGGGTTGAACGGCAATTGCTTAGCTTCTCGCGACTGTGGTAATGGTCCATTGTGATACCACACGGATCAGGAAAAATTCCCTTCACCTGCTCTATGAACCAATTAGAGCTTCGTATGGAGCGTAGGAGACTATCAATGTTAATGTTGATGAGATCATTAGTGTCGTTGTAGAAGAGAGCTCCCATATGAAGTTAACGTTTGTTGGAGAGGGATGCATAAGTACAGAGAAGATGGACGATGGTCTCCTCCTCCTCATCCATGCAGCTTTTCGAGAAGACTCCAAATCTTGCGCATGCCTGCCTATGAGACAGTGTCCAGTGATGACACCTACAATAGCACCGATGTGGGATCTTTTTTGAGAGATCAAACACTTGTAGTGTTTCAGATCCAGTTGGGCCAGATCTGCTTTGTCGTTATGCAAGTCGATCTGATCATCACTACAGTGATGAGGAAGACGGAAAGAGAGGCTAAGATTTAGCTTTTTTTAGAAAACACCACCGCCGACTCCAGGTAGACGAAAAGAGAGGCTAAGTTTTAACTTTTTTTAAGAAAACACCTCCGCCGACTCCGTCATCAGTTTTTGACACGGCTGTATAAAAATGTATGTGTTCATCCTTCGGGTAAGCGTATTCGTCGCAGAATGATCCGGAGTGGAAGGTAACCTGAAATTTTTTGTTGAAATGTAGTTGCGGAATGGTGTAGTCTATGTTGTCTGAGATCCTGGCTGAATTCAGGAATTCACTCGGTGATAGAATTAAGGCGAATAGCCGAACTAATGGCTACTTGCCTGCTGTGAATGTCGAGTGGTGTAAGTTCGAAAAGAATGTCCAATGCTGCGGAGGGGGTTTAAGAAGTGCTTCGCTATTACATAGTCTAGCTGATCTTCGGACTTTGCTTAATTTGACAAGGTTTACTTTCTTATTTAAGGCAGTCTACCATACACTCAGACTATGGAATAGTTCCGCTGTATATAGCCAATGAGTTATATGGGGTTGAAGACCCCATCTGCTACCAATTGCTTTTTTGCATAAGAAGAGTGCCACTGTGGCTTTACGAACTCTTTCTTTCCAGCTTAGCTTTATGTCCGAAATAAGACCCAAATAATTGGCTTTATCAGAGAATGTTAAGCTTATACCTTTTATAGAAGGAGGTTTAATAAGTGGAACTTTATATTTCCTGGTGAATAGGACAAGCTCAGTTTTGTGAGGATTTACCCCTAAACACAGCGATCTGCCCAGCAAGATAGTTTGTTGTGAGCATTTTGCAGGAGCTCCTTTAAGGTATTCGAGTATTTTCCTGAGACGGCATTAGCAACGTCATCATAAGCATAAGCGATGACTCTGCAGCCCTCACCTCTTTGGCATACCAGCAGCTCATTCACCGCTAAGTTCCATATAAGGGGAACAGGACTCCACCTTGTGGGGTTCCTATGCAGACGGAACTTCTGGCCCAGTTTTGAATTAATAATCCGACTTGTGAGCAGAAAAAAGATGTGATAATAGGAGTATTTTATTTGCCGAGGAATAAGGAATTCCAATGTCAAAACCAGCAAAACAGCAGGTTTTCTTATTCCAAAGAAGGAATAAGATAGTGCAATTGTTGTAATAATTCCTTATTCCTCGGCAAATAAAATACAGCTAATATGAATTAAAATTAACACGTTCTTATGTATACATTTTATAAAAAATACATAAATGTTTTTTCTGCGTTGTTGTTTTTCAAGTTTTTTGCTGAAATATAAATCTTCTGTTACTTTAGCTTGCCCAATAGGAAATCTCCTGTTTTTTTACTTGACTTAAACGGCAGCACTGACACTGAGGCTGAGCTGCTCACAAAATTTCAGCTCTTTAGGTCATGTCAAAGGTGGTTAAGAAGGATCTCAAATAAGTCGAAAAACCAACAGCACAAAGTTAAGTTAAGTTTTTTAAAAAAGGAAAGTCAAACTGAATGCAAAGATTGTCTGGGACTGCCCAGCAACATCCAAATATGGTTTGCGCAAAATGTCCTGTTATTTTAACGAACACCACAAGAGCACAAAAGACAAAGGTTTTATAATCATAATCATAACTAGAAAACATTAAAGATTGAAATATGAAATGAAAATTAAAATGTACATATGTATATATAAAATCTTCTGCTGCGGTGACCTTACCTTGACTTCCTTGACAATTTACAGTTTTCGATGTCAGCAACAAAATTCCAAACAGCAGCAGCTGTCTCAGCAGCGTCAAATTTAATCCAAATGAAGGTCGGGGTCGTCGCTGCTGCCGCCGGTAAGCCATGATGAAGTAAAATAGGTATGCACTCTTTGGGTGCAGTGCTATCGTGACAGGAGTAAAGAAAATTCGCGCACACACTAATCCTCTAAGGTTATACAAAAAAAATAAACTTCCTTCTAATTTTGTGCAAAATTTTAGATTATTTACTCCTCCATTTCGCGTTGAATTTTTCAACACTGAGACACAGAAAGGACCCCAATTTTTATTTCATTTTTCTTACTTTTTATCTTGTATATCTTTTCTCCCACTCAACTCAACTTCTTTTCTTCGTGTACCCAACCCAACAAGAACTTTAAATGCCGACTCGAAATTATTGCACAGTAGAAAGAAAAACACTAAGAATGTTATCAGACGACGCGATATATCTCTTATCAACGTAGTATAACCGCTTAAACACAACACGAACTCATTACAAACATAACAGAAACTACAAAATATATATAAATAAGTAATAATGCAATTATAAATAAACAAAATCAATGTATGGAAAACTGGAAATGTAATCAGCGATTGACAAGATTGCAAATTAGAACACTATCTATCCCTTTCTTACTGCTTGGCCTTTGCTTAAATAACGGCCAAAGTGAGAGTTCTTAAGCACATACTCAAGAAGATGCAATTGCTGTAAACACACCCGCACTAAACAATCGTATAATCATTTGCTTGTACACAAGACATTATTTAACACAAAATCTAAATAGAACTGGAAGCCTTCTTGTGATTCATAAATAATGCGTAATAGCTACTCGGATTATCAATTATCGTGAATGTCTAGCAAAAAGTACCAAAAAACGTGCATACAACATCCAATCGAAAAAACCTATCCGCAGATCCAACCGACCACCATCTTAAGAACTCGCAGACTGTTTTAAAGTTTGGCTTAATGCTCTTTCATGTTTTCATTCGATTTGGTCTGGCTTGGTTCTGCTGGTCGGATATCACCAAAGCAAAAAAAGAGAATAATTTTTGCTCAATAATATCCTATAGCTGTCCCTGTCAAACACTATTGTCAGCAATACAGCATATTGTCAATGCAGCGGAGCAGCAGCTGTGTAGTCACTAACCTGCCGTCTCCACATCCAATTACTGTAATGCTACAATGAAATAATTTGCTTGCGTATAAAAGTTGTGGATTTATCGCTGATATACAGCTATGGTAAAAATAAAATAACGAATTTAGAACTTGTGAAAACATGTTTTCATGTTTCGTCTGTATCATAAGGTAATATGTTTTCTAAATATAAAATGCATTACCAATGCGTAGTTGCGGCTCAGCTCATAATTTCATTGATCACAGCTACCAATAATTCAATATGACGTTTTTAAACAATCGAAGGCAGAAGGTCAAAAAACAATAATTAACCAAGCAGCCAATTCAATCATATACGTCTGCATGAATTTTTTTTTTGTCTTGAATTTCTTTTAGTATTTTAAAACGTTTTTATTAGCTCGTTTTCGTGTATGTCTTCTGTGCCCATTGAGCTAGAGACTTGAAACTTTAACCATAGCTGAGAACTGAATGAACTTTGACAAAACGTAAATAAAAATTAATTCCACAAGAGTTTGCAATTTGTTTCAGATCAAAGCCAACTACTACGCACAATACACATTTTAAGCGTTTTAAATTAAAAAATGGAGATGTGGGCACAACACGACTTTTTTTTACGGACAGGCCGGACCGTAATTTTCAGTAAATGTATATTAAATTTTTTTATCCAATTTTTTTTTTAATGTTTTATTAGTTTTCTTTATTTTGTTTTAATTTTTTTTGGTTTTTTGTTTAAATTTCTTTTGCACTTAACATATTTCTCCTAAGTGCTATACTTTTTGAGTTATTTGCAAAAACTCGAAAAACTGTCTAAGTTAACTGTCACTTCCGGTTGTCAGATTTCCGTTAAAATCATCTGGGCCCTCTCAATTTCTGTAAAAAGCTTAATTATGAATTTTCATTCCGATAAGTTCAGCCATCTGGGCTGCAGAATTGACACAGGCAGCCATACAGACAGACAGAGATTTTTTTATTTTTGCTTTTTCTGACTCAGGAGAAAATGTTCATGATTACTATACTTCCTTTTACTTTATAAAAGAAAGTAAAATGTATATTTATTAGCTAACATGTTTCTTCTTTTTTTTTCTTGAATTCATATATACGAGTATTTTCTCTTAGGACAGCAACACAAATATGATTTACAATTCATACTATAATATAAGTGTTCTAAAATTTTCCCGACCTCTATCTCGATGGTTGCGTTGCCATCTCTTCAATTGCAAAATTCTCTTCAAATATTCTTACAACATTTACCACATTGTAGCTATATTTAAAGCCAGTATACGTATGCATGCACACAAGCAAATTATTGGATTGTAATTTTATTGTATTTTGATGTGGAAACGGCGGGTAGAGCATACTTTTTGGTACTAGGGATGTGTTCCAAATGGTTAAAAAAACACAAAAAGTTAAAATTTTGATAATAAATTCACCACAAATATTTTATGTGGTCTACGACCACAGACCACAGTACAGCCCAACTGTACGCATACTAATACTGTAAACCAATCCCAAACGCGTCTGTGTTTGTGGGATGTGAATACAGTGTACAAAAAATAAGCATTCGCAAAGAGCGAGAAACGTAAGACGTGGTAGTGGGAAACAGAAAAATTTTATATGGATTTTGCTCTTTAGTTGATTATCAATACATAAACATTTGGGATTTTTCTAAGCATCTAAGTATCTGTGTATCACCGGAAAAGTTGGGCTTTCTGTAGAGAAGGTTTTGTCAAAAACTCATCAAGCATGTTGGAGTGTATTAGTGAAATGTGTGCCTGCTTGAAGCAAAATCAAAATGTTTGAATTTTTGCTTAATCGAGTATCCAGCATTGACATGGTATATATTGGTGATTGCTTGGTTGATCATGCATATCCTCATTTTCGTGTGGACAGCGACGACCGACGAGGCAACATAGGTAGGAACCAGACAGCGGAACTTTTATTGTAGGATGGAGGATAAAAATTGTATTTTGGAATTTTTAGAAGTTTATCTTTCTCTACCAGCGTTGTGGAACACGTAAGAGCAAAGGAACAGCAATCGTAATTTAAAAAATGACCAGTACGAAAGGCTTCTTAAAAAATATCAAGAGAAATATCCAGAATCAACAAAAAAGGAAGTTAGTCAAAAAATTTATATCTTGCTACAGAAAGGAGTTAAAACTTATTTTGTCATTGGAGAGTAGTGACTCAGGACTCGGCGAGGAAAATGACCCGACACACTGATTTAAATTGAAATCTCCAAGAAACCACACATGATTTCATCTCAACAATGAATTATTGAAGACTCTTGCTCATGCAACGGTAAAAAAAAATTTACTTTTTGTCGACGACAACTTATGTAGTGAACACCAAGTTGTCATAACAATCTGCAACACCTTAGTCTTCAGTGAACAACAAAATGTCAAAAAATGAACTTTGTGTAACATTTTGTTGCGCAGTGAACTCACTCCGTTTATATGCCGCTTTAAATTTATTTTTCCTCTTTCTTTGGATTTGTACACAATCCCGTCGGTTCTGTCAAGGAAAGCAGTGACAGTAATTTTTTGCTGTATTCCAATATGTACAAAAACTGCTCGAAATAAGTTCTGCTTATTTTTAAATTTTTTTACATTATGACGTGCCAACGTCTGACTATAAGGTTTTAGGGGCACATGATCCAAAAGTTGAATGCTAAATGATGTTATGTTATATCCCATGTTAAATGTCACACTGTTATGTCACATGTTAAATGTTAATTGTCTCGTATCCTATAATTAAATTTTTATGTATACAACTACATACATTTTTTAATTATTGAAATTTACTCCTTAAGAATCGATTTTAATATATATAAAAATAATAATACAAAAAGTGATATGGGGAGCGAAATCGAGTGTTTACAAATCGATCGTTAACAAAAGAGTCAACAAAAAGTGAAGTCGTTAGTTTTTAACCTTTCACAATGAATGGAAAAGTGGAACTGGTATATATCAGCTTCTACTATTCAAAAATGAAAATCGATTATTATGTAAACCCCAGACGCGCGTCGGAGCGGACACGCACCTTTTTCTGTAGGCATTGTCAGTTATACTTTAATAATCAATAATTTCTGTAGGCATATTTATGTTGGTGAACTGTATCGCTATTATTTCATTATTTTATTATTTTATTTTATATTTATTATTTCATCGTTATTAATACATGGTTGTTATTTCATTAACAGCTCCATTTTCATTATTATTTGGTTTTATTGATATTATACCTTTATCATTATTACATTTGCTATATTGCTTTCAACAAAATGAGTTAGGTATTTTTTGTGGTTAACGGCTGATCAAAGCAACAGCACAAACTAACCAAATTTTGGTCAATTTTTTGTTTCATGTGTTTACCAACTAATCCATATATAATTTTTAAAAGGCGACTCTGGTGGTGGGAATTATAAATAAAAATTTGGTTAAATATTTCTTAACCACAAATTTTTTTTTGGTTAACGCTAAACCATTTTCTGGTCTATCCAATGTGTTTGTTGTTGTAATTTTTATTTTTTTGTTGAAAGCAATATAGCAATTGTATATCACATTGTAACTATATTATGTTAATAAAATTAAATTTATGCTGTTTGCACAGTGGAATTACTTGTAATTATATATAACGCCCCTGTTGTCGTATTGTACCAAAAACAAATGAACAAACTAAATTCACAGCGCACAGCTCAAAACCCGATCTGTGTCCACTCTACAGCTCCGACGGTTAAACTTATTGGTATGAAAATTCATATTAAAGCTTTTTACATAAATTGAAAGGGACCAGATGATTTTGACGGAAATCTGACAGCCGGAAGTGAAAGTTTACATAGACGAGTTTTTGCAAATAACTCAAAAAGTGTAGCACTTAGGAGAAATCTGTTAAGCGCAAAAGAAATTTAAACAAAAAAAAAAAATTTGAAAAAAAAATTTTATATACATTTACTTTTCCCGTCCGTGAAAGAAAGTGCTGCACATCTCGATTTTTAGGTCTGTTCCCGTACTTTTTGTAGTAAAAATTAGTAAAAGAGAAAATCGACATAAAATCTCTCAGAGAGAGCCAACACACAAAAAAGTACGGGAACGCATAAAACCACAAAATTCGTGTCGTGGCAGAAACTGTCAAAATACATAACGCAAAAATTCCACATTCACAAGTAATGTCGTTTTTTTTAGAAATCTGCGCTCGAGCTTAGATTTTTTCTCGGCAAATCGAACACGTAGAGTGAGAATCTTTAGTTTACTTTGTTATGTTGGATGTGTTGTTGTTGTATTTATTGAAAAGAGGAGTAAATCTCCCAAAATATACAGATCTGTTAGAGGGGAATTTCAATCTACCGTAGGTTGTTTTTTTTTTTAAAGAAAACGGATAACTTGACGTCCAAAAAAATTAATGAAAAAAAACGACATAAGTTAGTCATGTTCCTTTCTTAGAAAAAGTACAAAAATACTAAATTACATAAAATAGCACTCGATTTTATTGTTTATATAAAAAAAATAATCGTCATCGTTGAATTTGTGAGACCATTTCGAGACAAGTTCACATACAAAACTGTGCAATTGCATGTTTTTTCGCTTGGTGACAAAAATTAGTGTACTTTGTTAAGGAAGTGTAGAAACAACGAACGCTCATGAGTTTGTTGTCAATAAATTCGTTTTTTAAAAGAATGTTCACTCAAAGAAATTTTTTTCGTAAAAGCTGGCAAAATTTGCATGGAGGGGAAATGAACTTACTCTCTATTACCGCTCTTTTTTTTCGAGCACGGAAACTCTTTTAAGTAAAAATGCGTTACAATTAGTTATAATTATTACTATTTTTGGGTACGGGAACAGACATTTTTTTAATCACTAGTCAGTACTACGAAATACGAACTCAAGAAAAAGAAGAAAAAAAAACAACGAATCTCCCCGACGGGGAATTGAACCCCGGTCTCCCGCGTGACAGGCGGGGATACTGACCACTATACTATCGAGGATTGTTAGGAGGATTGTGCCAAATTATGTATATAAGCAACTTTCATCATTTCCGTTAAAAAAATAATAATGACAGTATGACGAACCGAGACTTAAAATACTTACCAAATAAAGTTTTTAAGTATGTATTAAATCTGAGATTTTATTTAAAAATAGAGAACAGCAATACAGCCAACAGTGTGTCAAAATTGTTATTTTATTTTAGATGAGTTCTTAAAAAATCCCTTCGTTAGAATAAATCATTCGATTACAGTCATAGTGAGTCGCTTTCTAATTTGTAGGGTTTCGGGACTGTTCACATTGTTCATTTCACTGATACTGTTAATAAGAATACGGCAACAATACACATGTAGCGCCATTGCCATTATATATATATATATATATATATATATATATATATATATATATGCATCTTACCATGGAATGGTGGAGGTGCACTATAGCATATTACCTTTCCCATCTAGCCAGCCAATAATTAACATTTCATATAAATAGGGTTTTAAATGTGGCTGATATTAACATTTTTCATACCCTCCCCAGAGAAGTGGAAATGGGTATAACCAACCAACACCACCTGCCATTAATATACATAGAAAATTTCAGTAAAATCGGATGGTGTAAGTTTCCATAAATAACAAGGAAACAAGCATTTCATTTAAATTTAATTTATGTATATAGATGAAGTTCATTTTTCGTTTTCAATGCAAACAATTTTATTAAAGCCTTCATTTATTTGTTAACTTACATTACAAGAAACTAAAAAAAACAGCCCCCACCGTGACAATGTATTGAACATTGCCGTGACCAGGATTCGAACCTGGGTTACTACGGCCACAACGTAGGGTCCTAACCACTAGACGATCACGGCTATTGGAGACTTGTGGTATTCGTTGTCAACTCTGTGATATTACCATCGCAAGCAATAAAGAATTGAAATTTGGAGTACGTAAGCAAATACATACATTTAAGTTGAAAGACATCTGCTGACGCCAAAAAAAGTTTCTTTTTCTCCTCACTCTAGTGTTCAAACAGTTTGGTCAGGGCAGCTAAAGAAAGCAGCGTATTAGGCGAAGTATTGCGTATGGTCGTATGAGACAATACAATATTATTTTATTTCCTACTAATGAATTTTAACGAGTTTTAAAACTTTTTAGACCTAGTTATGTACATTATTTATTTCATTTAAAGTTGATCGCAGCTTTAGATATCTGTTTAGGGAATGATTTCCAAATGTTGTTTTCCTTTTTTAAAAACTTTTATTTAACCTGACTTAACCACTTTTTGTCTGTATTTTCGACCACATTGATGTTCTTTTTAACTAATTTCTACATGACCTAGATAGCTGAAATTTTGTGAGTGTCTATGTCGAAAACAGCAGTTTTTATATTCCGAGTATGAGGTGTGTGGCGTGCCGCGTGTAGCGCGTGTTATGGGTTGAAATTTTTTTTGACTTTTTTGAGATCCTTTTTAATCAACCTCCACACGACCTATAGCACTGAAACTTTGTGAGTGTATAAGTCCAAAATAGCATTTTTTTTCTCTCGACTTCTTTGAATTACTTTTTAACCAACTTCCATTTTCTCGTTTTTGCGGTATTTTTTAACCACCTTTTGCACGACCTATAAAGCTGAAATTTTGTGAGCGGCTTAAGGGCCTATTTTGATATCCCGGTTTTGACGCGTGTCGCGAGTCGCGTGTGCGAAGCGTTGAAAAAGAAAATTCTTTTAAAAAAATAGCCCCGACCCGACAGATATTTTGGCGATTATTACCAAAAAATAAACGACTGTGTGGCATGTTTCGGTGTATGTATATATAAAAGTTTGTACCCAAAAAACGAAGTTTTTTTACATTTACTTGTTTAACATTTTTTTATCAGCCAACGGATCAACGCACGGACAAGGTTAATCGATTTACATTTTAGTCCTAGCAAAGAGTATACAGATATCAAGAGGAACGAAACAGAACAAAAGTTTTTACACAAAAATGAATGGGTTTCGCAATTCAAATGGGTGGTACACTCAGTTGTGTGAGTGCATTCCTAATTTGTGTTTTGTATCATATTATAACGGGTGTTTTTTTAAGAGGTTGCCGATTTTTTTTTTGAATAAAAGACATATAAAATTATGAAATGACCAAAATTTTTTTTTATTTGGCATTTAACATTTAAACACAATTTCTGGCATATGGCTACCACGACTATTTTTCACAAATGTCATTCTGGAGGTCCAATTTCCAGCACTTTTTCAAGCATTTGAGGGCGTATGTCAGCAATGACACGTTGAATATTGGTTTCCAAAGCGTCAATCGATTGAGGTTTATCCACATAAACCAATGACTTCACGTATCCCCACAAAAAGTAATCGAGTGGCGTCAAATCGCACGAACGCGGAGGCCAATTCACCGGACCATTTCTCGAAATAATGTTGTCGTTGAAAGTTTCTTTCAATAAGTCGATTGTTTCACGTGCTGTATGGCAAGTGGCACCATCTTGTTGAAACCACATTTCATCCATATCCATATCTTCAAGATTTGACAACAAAAACTCATTTAACATGGTTCTGTATCGATTTCCATTCACGGTAACGCGTCGTCCTTCCTCATTTTTAAAGAAATATGGACCGATGATCCCACCAGCCCATAGACCGCACCAAACAGTACATTTATCAGGATGCATTGGTAATTCTTGAACGGCGTGTGGATTATCTTTGCTCCAAATGCGACAATTTTGTTTATTGACGTATCCATTTAACAAAAAATGCGCCTCATCACTGAAGAGAATTTTACGGTAAAAAAATGGATCTTCGTTCAATTGATTTAACGACCAATCACTGAATTCACGGCGCAAACGATGGTCGTGTGGCTTTAATTCTTGCACCAATTGAATTTTGTATGGCACCAAACCCAAATCTTTACGTAAAATTTTCCATAAAGTCGATGGACAAAGTCCAATTTGCTGAGCACGACGACGAATCGATAAATTGTCGTTTTCTTCGACACTGGCCTCAACGACAGCAATATTTTCTTCTGTACGAACTCTTCTCATTCTTGTCGGTGGCTTGGCATCCAAAAGAGTGAATGTAGACCGAAATTTGGTAATTACGTTCTTTATGGTGGTCTCTGACGGACGATTATGTGCACCATAAAATTCACGAAGTGCTCTATAAACATTTTTAATTGAGTACTGATTTTGAAAATAAATTTCCACGATTTGAAAACGTTGTTCTGGAGTTAACCTATTCATAATGATTTGCCAAACAATACTGAGTAGAAATGCCACTTTGAGCTGTCAAAACAACTGTCATAAAATAAAACGACATCTATCGGAAAAACAAACCTCCTAAAAAAACACCCTTTATGAAGAACCGGTTACGCGCTCACACAAGTGCACAGCTTAACTCAACTTCAAAAAAAAAAAGAAAGTATTTTAGTACTACTTCGTAGTTCGTACGTCGTCGTGTGCACGTCATATCAACCGTGCGCTGTGTGCTGGTATGTTTTCCCCATTTGGTTGTGTATTTTCACCTCAAAAATCGAATCTCCGATTAGAGAATTTACAAAAAACATTTCAATTTTTAAATTCTCTATATTAACTTCGCGTGCACGGTTGTCTGTGGCTGGCTGGTGGAATCATGCGATCAATATTTAACGCACTTCCTAAAGCCCGATTTTCCTGAAATTTTGTGCACATGTGTATTCCGGTGACAATACTTTATATTAAAATTTAGAAGTGATCCGGCCCCTGGTTCAATGTGTAATCTGATGGACAACACTTTTTGTAAAAATTTGGTTGAGCTTGAACCGGGTTAATTTTTTTTATAATGTACTCACGCTAAAGGGATTTGCACCCTTATAATGCTTAGCACAGCGTGGGTGTTAGGAAATTAGGGAGAGGAAAAGATGAGATGTCTATGCACGTGTGTCTTAAATGACTGCAGATCATACAAATGCGGAAACACAGAATCGGGCAATTCATTCCACATAACTATCATGTGGCTAAAGAAGGAATCTCTTAATAGGATAGTACGTCAGAAGATAGGCCTAATGGTAGACCCGTGGGCTCGAGTTGAGGCACGGGTATTACAGATGGGTTCTAGAATGGGCGGAATGCATCTGGATATTTCTTTTGAACACCGCTTGTGAAAAAAGCGATAAAACAGTGACAAGCAGGAAACATTTATACGATGTTCAAGCGATTCGATCGTCTTGGCAATATGTTCGTCACCAAAAAGTTTTATCGCGCGGTTCTGAATTCTGTCTAGTAGATGCAATGTGGTCTTGTGGGTATCTGCTTAAACAATACAGTTGTATTCAAGTTTAGGGCGAATATATACCTTGTAAATAGCCAGATCTTTTTTTTGGAAAAAATTAATATTATTATATTATTACTTCAAATTTTTTACAAAAACTGTTGTCACCGGAGATACACATGTGTAAAAAATTTGTATGGGAGCCCCCATCTTGGGGCCAAATTTCAATAGGAAGTGTTGCCCTCGGAGATACACGTGTTGAAAATTTGAAGAAAATCGGTATAATTTTTATTTGGGTCTCTCCAAAAATTGTACAGAAAGTTTTGTCCATCTGAGATACACATATGCATAAAATTTTAAGAAAATCGGTTTAATTTTTTTAAAAAATTTGTATGGGTCCTCACGACCACGGAGCCCAGGGTTTCCAAAATTTTTACAAGAAGTGATACCCATCGGAGATACACATGTATATAAAAATTGAAGAAAATCGTGATAATTTTTTAAAAAAATTGTATGAGGCCTCACGACCCCCCCCCCCCCCGGGCAGGGATATCCAAAATTTTAACAAAAAGTGTTGTTCATGGGATATACACATGTATATAAGATTTGAAGAAAATCGGGTTAATTTTTTTTAAAAAAGTTGTATTTGGGTCTCTAAAATGTTTACAAAAAGTGTTGTCCATTGTCGATATGTATATAAAATTTGAGAAATTTTTTGTAAAATATTTGTATGGGAGCCTCCCGACCTCGAGATCCGAGGGGCCTTAATTGAGGCCTTTGTTATGCTATCCCTCAATTCGGAGACGTCTTCGACAGTGGTCTGAGTGCTATATTTACTCGATATGTCCATTGGTAAAGGTACAATAGCGGTACAGTTGCTCGGGGACTCAGCGTCGTTCACTGAGCGTGCCGTGGCAGCTTTGTAACGCTCCCGAAACAGTCTCGTGTTTGTGTTCCATTGCCTCCTCTTTCCAACGATAGGCGAGATTTATATTTTCGGTTGGGCATTGAAGGGGTGGGGCTGACATATTGCATTTAAATTTACAAATAAATATCGGATGTTCCCGTTTAAAGTTAGAGCAAAAAGTAAACTTTTCCGGGCTAGCTTGTATGGCACGTCCTCAACCACTCGACGTACTCGTCCCAAAAACTAATCATTTCTCCACATTGTTCTAGAAATCATTTAAGCGAAAGAACTTAAAATTGGAGATTCCGTTCTGTAGCTATGCCGAGAACGTCTCGCATCCAACTCAATGGACATTTTTTTATGTGTTTTGATGGGGGCATTCTTAAAAAACAAAAACGGAACTACTGTCAACGTCCGTTTTGTAGTATGTGGCTGTCTCACTTACAGGCTGTGCGTTCATTTTCTTGATATCATCTTCGTTGCATGCACAAACCGCACAGCATAATAAAATGATAATCCACAAAATGTAGGACAATATACTCTGCAAACTGCGAAAGTGCATCAACAACAAACAAACAAATAAACGCTGCTCCATAATGGATGTGGACATGCAATGACCCTAGTTCGTCCGGTCATTGTATCTTTTTATTTTTGAATCTGGACTGGGCACAGAGAAGAAAGTGCAAGCTCGACGACGGTATGTAATAGCGCAACATTCTAACTCAGATTTCTAGAGAATTAATGTGCGTGCTGGTAATACGGCGGCGCTGTTTTTTTTGTGTAGAGAACGAGGCTCTTACCTTCTATCATAGATAACACTGAGTCACTAAGTCACTTTTAAACAGTCACACTTTTATCTTCTCGTAGGTATTTATGTTAAACCAAAGGACAAACAAGAACAAGAAAGCAATGAGTACAATTAATTGGATTTGTGGAAAAAAGTAGTAATTTGCAATTAAATAGAATTCGGAGTTCATCTTTAATGCATTTGCGCTGCGTTCCATTGTTTGCCAAAAGGCTCTAAATGGGAGGCTAGCTAACTGAATTGTTTATGAATTCGGAAAGACGGGAATTCAAGAAAACGGTTGCAGGTTTATGCATAGAAAATTACATTTTCATTTATATCCTCGATCGGGGAATTGCAGACCCCAACCACCACCTAAGACCTCTCACCAACTCCTAACCGAACAACCCTTCCCCAACACTTCCTCAACACCACCCACCATCAAACCCATCATCTACTGAGAGGGGTGTCATATTCACTATTAGGCTAATGACACACGAGCTCCCATTTGGTCGCGCGCCATGAGTACCCAGAGAACCAATGGAATAGTACTCACGAGCGTCCGCGAACAAAAAGGAGTCGGTATGGTCGCGCGACCTTTTTTAGGCAGCAACTTCCCTTCTTGGCGCGCGAACCGTAGAGCGTCATGAGGGGTACTATTATATTTATATCAGAATGAACACACGAGCGTCCAAATGGGAGCGCGTCATTTAAATTTTAATTTTTCAATGGCATCGTAGTGCGTCATGAGGGGTACTATTAAATATCAGAATGAATATACGAGCGTCCAAATTGGAGTGCGTCATTTAAAATTGAATTTTTGTAAGGCAAGGTGAGTCTAAATGCATTTTTAAATTTCCCTGTCGCGACCAAATGGGAGCGCGCCAAAAGGAGCTCGTGTGGCATTCGCCTTACTCTCAGCGACCAACAATATCGGAAGGCCTACACTGTCCACCCACCAACCCAATCCACTCACCATTCAAGACAAACCGGTCACCCAACACCCAGCACCATTCTATTCAACACTTTTCATCTCGATGATACCTAAAACAACGGATTTAATTAATATCGGCAGCAACCACAGCCCCAGACGGAAAACCACCTATGTTTGATTTTAGAGCGTGGCTACACAGGCGCGGGAATGAAAGTCATGCCAATGAACGTTGTGGCTACACATAACGAAGCATTTGTGTGTATCCATTTGTTGTTGTTTTGCCGTACAGAACTTTAAGCTTGCACCGAAAGTCATCTTTTGTAGTTGACTTTCGGTGGATTCTATGTGGAATCATGCTTTCTCTTTCCAACTTATTAAAAACCTACCTGTTTTGCTGGACATGACTTTCATTCCCATGATCGAATAGCCACGCTCTTAGATTGTAACCATATAGACATACAGTCATTGGCAAAATTATTTGCAATGTAAAAAACAAATTCTCCGTGGTTAATTCCCTACTCCCTAGTTTTAGCGATTTAAAAACAGTTGCACGAAGGACAGATGAGGCTAAACTACTAACAATGATTACGAGCATCGCTTTGCATTGAGAAGTTGAAGAGTTATCTACCGTTTGATATCCAGAACCGATATTTGCACTTGTGCAAATAATTTTGCCATCACTTAGTGATGTCACAATAATTGTGCCACTGTAATTTTCATGATTTAAACTGTTTGAAATTTGGTTTTGGTTTTTATTTATCGTTTTAAGATAATATAAAAGATTAGTAATAAACAATAATACCAGTGATTTATTGGATTTTTGAAAAGTTATACAACTTTATTGAAGTGATATGGTGTAAATATGACATTGTGAAAATAATTTTGACAAGTGCCCGGTGTCGTTTGGTCGGAAAACTATTGATTCGGCCCCCACCATACTTCGTTCAACAACAAATCAATCGACCAATCACTCGCTTACAATTCACACAAAACTGATTTTTTCTGATACCTGCGTGCACAGTAAAATTTGAATTTCTGCTAGTTCTGCGAAATTAGGTCATTTATTATCAAACAACAACAGATTGTGAGATTGTGACTCACACGTTCTAAACTCAGGCATGCTCAGACATAATCGAAATTTTTATTTCACAACTTAACGCAATCGCAATTTTCAACATATATAAATATTGCTGTGCAGCGAAAGTCCAATCAGTCTCGAGTGAGAACTCACTACAAGCGGAAATTAAAGTAATTCGTCGGCCGTCATTCGCTATAAGCATTGGCTTTGTATGGCTACTCCGTCGAGTATTTCCTAGATTTCTGTTTTTGTTTAATTTCTATAACGTCATTTACACATTATTTCTAGATTTCTGTTTTTGTTTAATTTCTATAACGTCATTTACACATTAATTACACAAGCATTTAAAATGGCTGTTGTACAAATGACTACAGAACAACTGCAACAATTAATCGATGCGGTCAGAGCTACTACAATATCAGCATCAGGTGCGTCACAAGAAGCAGTCAAATCGAAGGGAAGCTTCAGTAATTGCCCATCGCGATTTGGTGGCCAACGTTCTCATGACGCCGTCGAAGAGTTCATTACTTCGATGGTCACCTATAAAGAAATCGAAGCAATTAACGACGAGGATGCGCTAAAGGGTATCTCGCTGCTATTCTATGGACTGGCGTCCACATGGTGGCAAGGCATTCGCAAGGAGGCTAAGACCTGGAGTGATGTCATTCCACTAATAAGAGATCATTTTTCGCCAACAAAACCCGCCTATCAAATATACACCGAGCTTTTTGAGAACAAACAGGGCGATTACGTTCCAATCGACACATTTGTCTGCCAGCAAAGAGCTATGCTGGCACAGCTGCCTGATGGACGTCATGACGAACAAACCGAAATTGATCTCATATATGGACTGCTCAACATTAAGTATCGCCAACATATTCCCCGCCATGAGGTAAAGTCATTCAGGGATCTGCTCGAGAAGGGCCGTGTCATCGAACATAATAACATGCAAATATCGGCCGCAACAGCACCAGCAACAGTTCGCTACGAAGGTGCAAGCAGCTCTTCTGTCAAACGTTGCACGTATTGCAGTTTTCGTGGACACACTTTCGAAAATTGTCGTAAGCGTCGAGCCGAAGAAACCGCCTCAAATGAGAAATAAATTCGAAATTCCTCAATTCCAAATAGAAATAAGGTAATTTGCTGACAGAAAGAAAATAACGCTACTACAAGTCAAGTTACGTACGGGAAGTTCATTTGTTTCGGTCGGATAGGGTGAGCGTGCGATTTTTTTTCCAAATTGGAGTTTCATCAACCATTGAGGAAATTCAATTTTGAGAGATTCATTGCTAGCCTTTCTGCTCTAAACAATGAGTTTCCCGATTATTTTAAGAAAAAACTCATTCTGGCTGAACGCGCCAACACAGATGCACATAGCAATTTGTTGCTAAACATTGAATAGAAGGAAAAATCCAATTTTTCCTAACTCTTTGACTACTGGTAATTTTGTTACCCAAAACCAACTGTACGAGCATAAAATAAGTGGTATTTTGAATTGCAGCAGAAATTTTAAAGCGTGTGAGAAGTGCCAAAGCTACACATTTCGAACTACTTTTACAAATGAATTAATATTTCAGCAAAATTTCGAAATACTGCAATTTTTCCTAATAAACATCCAGGAAGTGCTCGTTTATTTTGCAATGCAATATTTTTCAGCAACTTTGAAAATCATTTTGTGAGAGGGAAGAAAACGTTTGTCAGTTTTGTTTGGGATTTATACGAACTGCCTCGAAATGGTTTCGATTTTTCCTAGACATAGCCGCAGCTATTTTAAAACCTATCATAAATAATTTTTACAGATTTGTAGAGATTTATTGCATTGCAAAGTAAGCAAACCCTTTTACCGCAGATCACAATGACTGATTGTGTTGAGATTTCAAGTTAAAAAGTGAGGTGAACGTTTTCAATCCCTCTATGCTGGCGTCGATGATACAAATAATTTTTCGAAGTTATTTGCATACATTGCCGTTGCAAACGCTAGATTCTTGAATTCATTCAAAATGTATCAATCATTTGATCTACGGTGAAAAAAAAACAATTTTTCGTTTTACGAAAAAAAAAAATGATCTCATTTTATATGAGAAAATATAAACTACAGAATATTCGATTTTAATCGAATTTTAATCTTTACTGCAATCTAGCGACTGTTTAGGTCGTACTAATTTTTGGCTCTGGCCACGCCTAGTCGCCAACACTCTGACATTCGCCAACGTTTGGCTTTGTCATTTAATTCATAAAAATTAATTGTCAATTTTGTTCCAAAATGTTTTTAATATGTATCGGCTCGGCAGCAAAATAATGAAGCTTTTAATTTATTTACTATTTTATCAGTTTATTATGACAACGGAAACATCAACACAATATTGTAAGCAAATAATTTTGTAAACATTCACTAAGTTGTATTATTTATTGAACATGTTTATTGTTTTAAATAAATGTGATGCTATTAAACAAAATTTACTTCGTCTTTTAATTTTTTTTCGCGCGTAAAGGGGCACCCTTATAATGCTCGGCTATATGCTTGGCACGACGTCGGTGTTAAGGAAAAGAAGGAGAAAAGAGGAGTTATCTATGAGCTTATGCCTTGAATGCCTGTGGGTCATAGACATGTGAAAAGACAGAGCTTGACAGAGCATTACACATATGTGTTATACGGCTGAAGAACGAATCTCTGAACTTCAATTGCTTTGAAAATAGCAGAATATTACGTGAACATTAAAGAATTTACTCTCTGTCTTGAGGAGATTTTGAGTGGGTCGTGAGTGGAGTCTTGAGGGGGTCTTTAGGCGGTCTTAATTTAGTGTGGTCTTGAGAGTGTTTTGAGGTGGTCTTAGGGGAATCTTAAGGGAGGTTTGAGAAGTCTTGAGGAAGTATTGATGGGGGTCGTAACGTGGTCTTAACAGGGTCTTGAGGTGGTATAAGGGGAGTCTTTTAGGGGTCTTGAGGGAGTCTTTAGGTAGCCTTAAGGGGTTTTTGTGAGGACCTTTAGTTGGGTCTTGAAAAGTTTTTGGAGGGGCGTGAGTGGAGTCTTGATTGGGTCTTAAGAAGGTTTTGAGGCAATTTTGAGAGGGTCGTGAGTGGAGTCTTGAAGGGGTCTTTAGGTGGTCTATAGTGGGGTCTTGAGAGTATTTAGAGGGGGTATTAAGGGATCTTAAAGGGGGTCTTAAGGAAGTACTGATGGGGGTCTTAGTGTGGTCTTAACGGGTCTTGAGGGTGATCTTGAGTTGGTCTTGAGGGTGGTATAAGGGAAGTCTTGTAGAGGTCTTGAGAGGGTCTTGAGTGGGAACTTGAGAGAGTCTTGAAGGGGATCTTAAGGGAATTTTGAGGGGGATTTAAGGATGTTTTGGGAGGGTTTTTCAGGGTTTCTTGGGTGGTCTTAAGTGAGCTTTTGAACGGGGTCATGAGGGGTCTTTTGGGGGGTTTTGTGAGTGGTGGTGGTAGGTTTTAAGAGGATTTTGAGTGTGTTCATCAGAACGTCTTGAGAGGGACTTGATACAGAGGGTCTTGGTGGTCTTGACGAGAGTCTTAAAGTAGTCTTAAGGGGGGTTTGAATCGGGTCTTGGGAACGTTTTGAGTGGGTCTTAAGGGAGTCTTAAGGTGGTACTTATGGGTATTGAGGGGGGTCTTAAAGTGAAATTGAGGGAGTCTTAAGGTGGTCTTGAGATGTTTTTAGAGGGTCTTGAATGGACCTGGAGATGGTCTTAAAGGGGGTTTTAAAGGAATTTGTAGTGAGGTTTGAGGGGGTCTTGAGAGGATCTATGGATAATCTTGGTTGGCGTCTTGAGAGGGTCTTAAGGGGGTCTTGATAGGAGTTTTATAGGGATCTTAAGGTGTTCTTGATGGGGTCTTTAAGGTAGTCTTAGAGGGGGTCTTGGGGCGGTTTTAGTTGGTCTTGAGGTGTTCTTTAGGTAATGTTGAGTGGATCTTAAGGGTCTCGAGGTGGGTTTGTGCAAAATTTTGTGTGAGTTTTTAAAGGTTCTTTAATTGGGTCTTAAGGAGAATTTGAGGGTTTTTGAGGGAGTCTTAAGAGATACCCCCAACCTTTCGGGGTCTTTTGGGAGTCTTTTGAGGGTCTTTTGGAGGTATTTTGGGGGCCTTGTGGTGATCTTCATATTACCATCCAATCTTGATATTATTGAAATTATATGGAAACTAACATCTAAAAAGTATAAAATAACATACAATTTTTTTTAAAAAAAGATGCTTTTATTAAGGCATAACTAGCTCCTAAAAGGCAGAAAATAAAATAGATGGTAGATCTGAAGCAACTAGCATTGTTATAAAATAAATTAAAGGAGAAATAGAATTTGTAACCAACCTACTGCTACCATGTACGTTTGTACTATAAATTCTCCATCGGTTGTTGTTTTTGTTTAAAAAACAATTTAAAAAAAAACTTACGTCTATCTATGAACTGAACGTCTTTCTGAACGTCTTATATATGAACTACGAGTAATACCTATAGAGCAGCAGTTCCAAAGATTTTTCTGCAAACTCGGAAATTTCAACGAAAAACTTTATTTTTTTGGTTGGGTAATTTCTATTATTAAAATTTAAAAACAAACGTTATTGAAACATTATTTATTAAATTATAATAATAATATTCAGCGCGACAGACCGTTGCGGTCCAAGGCTTAGCTTCTCGGGACCAATTGTGCTGTGCATGTTAATTTTTTGGACAAAAATGGAAAAGACCTACAATTTAAGGCCGGTTCCGAACGGCGAATTGAGAAGCTTTCCGTGACAAGTTAATACTCTCGGAACGTTTCTAATCCATTTGCGAGAGGTGGGACACCGTGAAAAATACTTTTGCTGTTACTGGGATTCGAACCACGAACCTCCTGCTTAGTAGCCATGCGCATTTCCACTGAGCCACGGCGCCCAAATTATATTGATTATTATTAATTACTTAAGTGTTTTATTAAAATTTTATTTAATTGTATTGCTTATTTATAGACTATATTTAGTTGTGTTTTAAAAAATAATAATATTTGCCAATATTTCTTGCTGACCATTATCAAAAAATTTTGCATTTTGAAATTAATTTTCTAACTTTTCAGAAATTAATGAAAACTTTAAACGATTTATTTTTGTCGTTATTAGAATTAAAAAATTAATTATTTTTTAAAATACAATGAAATAAAGTCAAATAAGCAATACAATTAAATAAAATTATTTATTAAGTAATTATTTTTAAATATTAAACTATGTATAATATATAATAAACAATATATATATATATATATATATATATATATATATATATATATATATATATAAAATATGAATAAATAATGCACTTAATGACTTTGAGTTCTTGAATTGCATATCTTCTTGATTTCAAAATAAGTAAGTTGCATTCGTCAACTATGTTCCTGCACTTTTACCTCGTTGCAGCATAATAAGAAAATCCCGCCTTTTATAAACAGGTTGTATATAACGAAAGAAAAACAATAAGAAAAATTGGGGTACTGTTCTGACAAACTCCCCAGAAATAATTTAAAAGCGGATCGTTATATTTTATAACATTAATTAAATTAATGAGATTTTCATAGTCACTTGCGCTTAAGCCTACTGGTTTAGCTGCCACGGAAAATAGATTCCGAATCCAAGAATCGTCCTTGCTAGTTTTCGGAAAATATTGCAATAGAGTTGTTTTCAAGTTATATAGGTGATCTAAAAATACTTTTGAAACTTCTTCATCTACTTTAAAATTTAATTCGTTCAAACAATCATGTAAGGCATTTTTGGTATGAAGTTGGATGCGAAACTTCGCTGGAAATTCCATGTCAAGTAAAAATTAGATGAAATTGGTATTCGCTATAGAAAAATGTACTGGACAATAGGAAGACAATCTTGTCTATCAACATATTACGAAGTTTTGTTTTAAAAGCAAGTTATAAAACCCATATGGAGTTATGGTATTCAACTTTGGGGTTTTACCAAAAAAAAGCAACATTCATATCATTTAACGGTTTCAAAACAAGGTGCTCCTTTTTACATTAGGAAAGATGACCTTAACCGAGACCTGGGCGTGAAATGCGTTCAGAATGTTATACACAGATTCGCAGAAAAGCACTTGTGTTACTTCGGTGACAACACTCTATAAAAAGTTGAAAGTAATCGAGTCCCAAGGACGAGGGGCACTCATATAATTTTTTTAAAAATCGACTCGATTTTCTCCAAAATGTATACACATCGGAGCCGAGGGTCATCCATATGAATCCATGTAACTTTTTTCAAAAAAAAAAAAAAACCTTTGCACAGTCATTTGTATCAAATAGAGAATTTACACAAAAAATTTTAATTGTTATGGGTTGTTTTTTTCTGTTATTTAGCTGTCAGATGTTGCTTTTTTAGTATCAGAGAAATTGGTCTTAATATGATTATTATTATATTAATATTATTATGAATATTAATGATTAATAATATTTTCTACCTAAAGTTTCATGTCTAACCTGAATGCTTAACAGTAGTCGGTATGTCACATGTTTGAGGAAACTGACAAACAACTACAGCTGTCAAAAAACTCTGTATTTTTTTAATTCTCTATATTAACTTCGCGTGCCCGTGTATTTGTTTGTGTGTTTGCTTGTTTGTCGTGGAATCTTGCGATCAATTTTTAACCCACTTCCCAGAGTCCAATTTCATTGAAATTTTGCACACATGTATATCTCCGATGACAACACTATCTATCTAGGGGGTCCCATACAAATATTTTACAAAATTTACCCGATTTTCTTCAAATTTTATATACATGTGTATCCCCGATGAACAAAACTTTTTGTAGAAATAAGTAAGTTGCATTCGTCAACTATGTTCCTGCACTTTTACCTCGTTGCAGCATAATAAGAAAATCCCGCCTTTTATAAACATCGGCCCTCGTGAGGCCCAATAAACACATTTACCCGATTTTCTTCAAACCTTGTATACATGTGTATCTCCGTTGCGCAACACTTTTTGTAAAAATGTTGGTGACCTCTGGCCCCGGGGTCATGCGGGCCTATACAATTTTTTTGTAATTTTATACAAATCTGTATCTCCGATGGACAACACTTTTTGTAAAAATTTTGGAGACCCCGGGCCCCGGGGTCGTGGGGCCCCATACACATTTTTTAAAAAAATTCACCCGATTTTCATCAAATTTTATACAAATGGGTAACTCCGATGGACAAAACTGTTTGTAAAAGTTTTGGAGTGAGTGGTGCCCATATAATTTTTTTAAAAATTAGCCTGATTTTGTTAAAATTTTCAACACCGATGGACAAAACTATTTGTAAAATGTTTGGATTGAAGATGGTTTTAAAAGAGTCTTGAGTAGGGTCTTGCGGAGTTTAAAGGTGGTCTTAGGGGGTCTTGAAAAGGGTCCTGATGTGGGCTTGAGTGCGGTCTTGGGAAGGTCTTAATGGGGTCTTGAGAGAGTCTTAATCTCATTATCAAATTATTAACACAACCTTTATTTACATTAGTCAAAGTTTTATGCTTAAGATAGGTGATTTTGTCGGTCTTAGCTAAGGCAATTTTTTTAGACTATTCACAGCTAAGGCTACGCACAGAATACGAAATAGATGTCTAACAGATAACAGTCTTTGCTAAGACTGATTGTTAGTTTGTAACTGTATGTCAGAAATAGGGAATTAATTTTGCATTACCTATTCTTTCTCACGAATATAAGTTAACGAGGTTAGCGTCCAACGACAAGAGGACAGCAATTCATAAGTGCTGATCGCAGCAGGTGATTTTATTATTCGGATTTCGGAATAATAAGATCACCGGATGTCAGGTCAGCGTCTGTCTTGGCCAAATAAAATCAATTGCAAATAATATTATATTATTGAAAATATTATTACATATATTATTGCAAATATTATTATATTATTGCAAATATAATTAAATAAATTAACTTTTTTATTTAATTTTCCCACGAGTTTAACATTAAAATACAGATGAGATTTTTGCTTTATAAATTGTGAAGAAATTAAAGTTGCATTCCCTTAAACATCTACTTAGTGGTCAGAGCTAAGAGGTACTTCGCCTTCAGAAATTTAAGAGAGGAATTTGAACGAAAGAGTGCTAGTTGAAATGAAAATAATTTGACAATGCAAATTATAGAAATTTCAAGAAATAAACTACAAACTTGGTACAAAAAAATCTAATATGAATTTTTATTAGTTATGCTTGATTTACATTTGGTCGTGCGGGATAAATAAGCAGGACGGCTTTAAAATTGAAATTGTGGTTAGCCAGACTATACTATAAAATAACTATAGCAATCTCGCAGTGTCAATTTCTACTGGCTAACCACAATTTGAATTTAACTATAGTGGCCCTGCTCATGTTTTCTAACATAGCTATAGTCTAAATCCACTTTTAGTTGAAGATTAAAACTAGAGAAAATATTAGAAAAATGACAAGGAGAGAAGAAAGAACGAATCAGATGCAGAAACAATTGAGCAAATTGTGAGGGAGTTTGATTTATGCTTGATTTAGGCTATATCCATGTTAAAAAAATATGCAGGGAGACTATAGTTAAATTAAAATTGTGGTTAGCCAGAAGAGATTGACACAATGAGAATATTATAGTTAGTTTATAGTAACATCGAAAATTTTACCCACTTTTTTATGGTAACCATTTTATTTATGGTAACATTGAAAAATATACTACTTCTATCGTCTGGCTAAACACAATTTCAATTTAACAGCCGTCCTGCTAATTTTTCTCGCACGGCACAAATGATAATCAAGCATGATGTACATTCAAAGAGAGAGAAGTAGACAGCTGCACTCAAAAATAAACAACAATAGTAGATTATTGCAATATTAAAGCGTGTTTCAAACACTCGATCATAGTGTTATTTTGACAAGGCAAAAACGGAACTAATCATATCGTAGCCATTTTTAGGGAAAACGGTGTTATACTTAATACTGCACAATCAGGCCAATTTTTTTTAACTAGAACATATTAATTTTAATATAAGCTGTATTTTATTTGGAATCTGAATCCGAATTCGAATGTCAAAACCAGCCAAAACCAGCAAAACAGCAGGTTTTCTTATTCCAAGAAGGATATAGATAGTGCAATTGTTGTTGTAATTCCTTATTCCTCGGCAAATAAAATACAGCTTTAATAATAAGCGGTTATTAGTTCAAAATATTATCGTCACATTCACCAGCAACCGAGTTAATAATGGATTTTGTCACGACCTTTAATAATATATTTAGTAATTCCCAAGATTTAAGTGATTGTTCCTTCAGGAAATGCAAGCCTGTGGCGAAAAAAAAACGGGAAAGGTGAGACCCATTTAAAAAAAAACCAAACTATAAAAATAACAATTTTTTCATGTAAATTCTCAAATTGGATATATACATGTGTGCAAAGTTTGAATAAAATCGGGTTAGTTTTGGAAAAAAAAGTATACAAAATTTTTACAAATGTGTCATCAAAGATACATATATGTACAAATTTTGAATAAAATCGAGTTAAATTTAAAAAATTTATATGGGAGCCTCTCGGTCCGATCACTACCAAACTTTTACAAAAAGTATCCGTAAAACATGTTTACAAAATTTGAATAAAATTACGTTAATTTTTTAAAAAAATTATATACATACTAGCTGACCAGACAGACGTTGTCCTGTCCCACTTTCAATAAATTTGTTTGTAATCGTTTTGTGAGCTTGTGAAAAGCTATTTGTTTTGCGATATCTCGTCACATCAGTATTAGCAGAAATACCCGGCATTTCCCGGCTGACTGACCCCGCCCACTGACCTCCCGCCCTCTGACCACCCGCCCACTGACGCCACGCCCACTTACACCCGCGTTTCCCGGCTGCCCCATCCCACTGACCCCCGCCAACTGACCTACCGCCCACTGACGCCACGCCCACTTACACCCCACTAACTAACCAACTCACCAATCCAAAAAACTATAGAATCAACACTTATAAGCCAAAAAATTTACACTTGTTCGAATATTCTTTATATGAAGATCATATACAGGGAAAACTACATTTTCCACCCCAGCGCCACCTATCGGGTCCAAATTTTGTCAACGACTTTCTTTTTATTTAAATATTAGATGGTGTGAATTTGAGCCAAATCGTTCCATAAATAAGAATTTTCGGAAAAAAACGATACCAGCGCCATCTTCCGGGCTGATTTGTAAATCTAAACCATCCCGGACGTCACTCAAACGCATAAAAAAAATTCATTCAAATCGGTCCAGCCGTTTAGTAGGAGTTCAGTGACAACACACGTACAGTAGAATTATATATATAAAGAAGAGAAGATATATATGTATATATATTTTATTGGTACAGGAATATAAATAGGAAAAAATTTACACAACAACAATGCCATGCGTTCGGAATAATTTTATACCAGCTTTTTGTAGGAATGAAATAATTCTTTTCTGCTTTTAGTTAGAAACATCACCACAAGAGTTTATTTTAATTGTCACTTTGACTGTCCAGTGTTTTTCCCCTATTTCGTGGTAATTTAAAAGATTTTAATTTTAAACGGAAAAAATGAAGAACTTATTTAATCAGAACAAAATTGTGGGATGATCTTTTTCCAAATTTAATTAAAGGGGCCTTACTTTAACGCTGGGTCAGAGCGAAATTTTCCATAATTTCTGATGTAAAATCAAACAAGTAAATGTAAAAATTTTTTGCATTTAAATATTTATCAGTTACTTTTGATAAGATCCGAATTTTAATATAATACATAGTATCATATGTGTATAGTTACCAAAAAAGAATCACTTTAGGAAAATTAATGTATAAATAAATAGGTCAGTTTAGCTTACTCAGCAAAATTGCTCTATAGTACATATACAAGGCTAACATACCAGACAAAATTCCACAAAGTCCACGCAGGTGCCGATTTGTTTCGTCAGCAACTGCTGAAGAAAATTTTGGCTTTCTAAAAGGAAAAACTATCATATGACATTGTTGTGTGCTTACGGGATTTTCTATTTGCGGGATTTTGTTTTTTCGGAATTTAGTACTTACGGGATTACATTAATTTACGGGATTTTGGTACGCGGGATTTTGGGACTCGTCATTTTAAGCACTCACAGATAAGATGTTTTTTTTTAATAAAATAGGAAGCTATTATATATACTATTCCGAAAAAAAAGGAATAAAAAGATGAGATATGTATAAAAATTCGTATGAAGACCCCTTGAACGGGAGTCGGACCACTTCCAAAATATGACGAAACCCTAATCGATACGGTATAAAACCCCTATGCAAAGTTTGAACGTGATCGGATGAACGGCGTGGAAACGTTTAATGAATATACCTACATATGCATGTACATACATTCAAATTTTAATTTTTATTACTCGTAACATAATTTATTAAATATTTTTAAATTTTCTGTACTGTCATGTTATGATTTTTAATTTTTTTTGTTTCTGTTATTTTTGTTGAATTAAATAAGTACAAACCGTTTATATATATTTTTTTTTTTTGGAAAATTATGGGAATAACGATTTAAAAAGGGAACAATACAAAAAGTTGTGGGAAAAAATTACAGAAGTTAAATTTTTTGTTCAGTTTAGGTGCGTTTTTTCTCCGACAACTTGTCCGCGACAACACAAAATATTGAGTAAAATACTGTGAATTTATTGGTTTTTAGTCAAAATTTGTCAACCTTCCTTTGTTTAGGTTTTCCTTTTTTTGTTAATCAATTTGAGGCGTATCTCCAGTATACGGTTTTCCAGTATTTTTGCCACGCCTACCGGCCACGCCCCCATCCAACCGCCCTCAAAAGTGGGTGGGGAGATCCGGAAACGCCCCCTTTCGGTGGGAGGGGCATTCATAGTTTTAATTTTTTTTCTTCAGAAAAATGCAGTTCTCAAGTACTTTGAAGGAGGTTTTGGGGTTAATTGGTACCAAATTATAGGTAATAAAAATACCTTTCATTTTAAAAAAAAATTAAAAACTCCTCATCCCCTCCCCGTTTGACAGAGTTAGAGTCCAAAAACTGACTTTTTAAAAAAAGTCAAAGAGGGGGCGTGTTCAAAATTGGGCGGATTAAATATTGGTGTCAAATGAAAGGTAAAAACTAACTCTACACAGCCGTACAGTTTTATGGGCGTGGCCAAAGTTTAACGGAAACTAGATTAATTTGAAATTGGTTTACGTGCAATTTCATGTAATTAAGTGGGATTTCATGTAATTATGCTTCTCCCATACAAAAGCAGGTGTTATATAGCAAATATTTAGATTAGATATGGATTAATTTAATTTAATTCAATTTAACTTTTTGATAATTAAACGCATTTAGGGTGGTATTTTGCGCGAGCGATTGAAAGTTAAATTGAGTTAAATTAAATTAATCCATATCCAATCTAAATATAAAATTGAGCGCACTGTATTTTTCAGTGTAGGCATAATTTACAAAAACGCCTTTTAAAAGGAAAAACTCCTCTCTAAATATATATTAATTGATTAATTTTGATGTACCTTCCGTTTAAATAAGACCACACCCATGAAAATAGCATGGCTGTGTAGACCTAATTTTCACCTTTCATTTGGTACCTATACTTAGGACACGCTCACTTTTACGAACGCCCCTTTTGTAATTTTATGGAAAAATAAGTTTTTTGGCTCTACTACTGGCAAGGATGGTTCGATTGGTCCCATTTTTTTTTCATTGATACTTACCTATATTACCTTTCAGTTGTTATCAATTAACCCCTAAAACTACTTCAAATATTTTAGAAAAATGAATTTTTCTGAAAAAAAACTTGAAACTTTGGATGCCCCTCCTACCTAAAGTGGGCATTTCCGGTAAACAAGATGGCGATTTCCAAAATCTGCTCAGTTGGGGCTTTTATAGGAGGTATGTCCGAAAGCACAAATCTCGAAAACCGTATAATGGAATTTAGCCCTGTCCGCTACAAATATAGTGAATTGTTGCGGACAGGTAAACAAATAATTACTTAAAACTTATGTCGTATTTTTTTTTGTTTTAGAAATCTGCGCTCGAGCTCAGATTTTTTCTCGAAAAAACGAACACGAAAGCCGACTATCTTTTGCTTACATTGTTTTGTTGCATGTTTTGTTGTTGCAGTTAATGAAAAGAGGGGTAAATCTCCCAAAATATCAAGATCTGTTAGAGGGGAAATCCGATCTACCGTAGATTGATTTTTTGATAAAAAGGAACAACTTGGCTGCCAAAAAATCAATCTACGCCAGATTTTTTTTCAAAAAAACATTAATTTCAACAAGATGAATGAAAATTTGTGTATTAACCTTGAATGCTTTAAATTTAAACATAAAAAAATTTATTTATTTGGTTTTGGTAGAAATTATCGCCTAAAACTTTACCCTTGACGTGGACAAGTTTTCCGAGAAAAACGCACCTTTTATTCGGAAAGATAAATCCTATTCCTATTCCTGTGCCATTAAAATGTAACTATTGTGTAATTTCGCAATTCTACATTTCAAATCTATGCCACAAAAAATAAACAAATATTTCATACAACTAAAATTCATATAGGTATACATGTACGGTCGTGTAATAAAATGTAATACCATTTTAAAATGCATATAATTATACCCAAAGTCGCTTTGAAGTTGTAGTTTGATGTGTAGCTTGTCAATATTAAGAGAAAGTAATCATTACCTTCCTACCATATTCATCAGAAATCAGAATCAGGCCGGCCCATGCTACGACCTACGAGGCGCATTTGACTTTTAAAGAGCAAATTCTCTTATATAATAGAGTTTGCGTATGCTTACTACGTTCGCCGATACGACCACACGACCACAAACGGTGCGATAATAATTTTCCAATTCACCTTCGTTTTCTTCAGTTCAGTTAGCTGTTAGCTCAGAAAAGACGCTATGGGCATATTGCTGTATCGTTTGACAGAGGACGTGACAGCTATAATAAAAATGAAGCATTTTGCAAATGGCGCCCCGCTGAACAGAGGTTCGTTGAAAAGACTGCGTTAGTTTTTATTAATTTTTTAACTTAATGAGAAAATTAACAAAAATGTTCATGCTTGTTCGATGGGAAAAAGTGTGTGCTGTGCTAGGAATATGGGGTATTCATCACTTCTGGTGGTTTTTGTGATTTTTACTAAAATGATTCGTAAAGCTGTTTCCCGTGCACAAAAAGTTTTTTTTTCTTCACTGGAGCCTCTACTGTTGCATACTTTAAAAAGCCTTTTTTTTGTACTTAAATGTTAAGATTTAACAGGAGTGTGTTGCTTATTTCCTATAGGATTAAGTGGTTGGAAAACTTGGGCAATAGCGAGAAGCCTGAAGCATTTGCAACATCTGCGGAATTTAAGAAATTTCGGGAAGCAAATGGAGTATTAGAAGTACATGAATTATAAATTGAATCCCAATTCATCATTCCTACAATGACCACAAGCAGCGAAGATGTGCTCCTACAAATGGGTGAAGTCCGATTTAAAAAGGGCGATGGCACACTTTACGTAATGAACGAAAGACTCGCATGGATGGCGGAGAATCGTGACACTGTTGCTGTGTCGCATCGATTTGCCGACATAAAAAGTGGGTAGTTGTGGGCTTTAGTTTCAGTTTAAATCTAACATTTTCTACTTATTGCTGCAGTTCAAAAGATTTCACCTGAAGGCAAACCAAAAGTTCAACTTCAAGTAGTCCTGCACGATGGCAATAGTTCAACGTTTCATTTCGTTAATCGCAATGGCCAGCAAGACATGCTCGCCGATCGAGATAAGGTCAAAGAGTTGCTGCAACAATTGTTGCCCAATTTTAAGCGCAAAGTCGACAAAGAGCTCGAGGAAAAAAATCGCATTTTAATCGAGAATCCACATTTACTACAGCTATACAAAGATTTAGTCATAACACAAGTGCTAACGAGTGAGGAGTTCTGGGAAACGCATGCCAAGGAGCATGCACTCAAAAAAAATGCCAAAAAGCAGGAAATCGGTAAGTCTTTCCTTTCGAAAGATTAAAATATTTATGTTATTTAAACCATAGCTTAAGTTAATCCATTTGTGTGCACAAAATATACATGCACAACACAAATGGTCGCGAGAAGCTAAGCCTTGCACCGCAATAGTCTGTCGCGCTGAATATAATTATTAGTAATAATAATTAAGTTAATCCAATACTATATGCACAGGTGTCTCTGGAGCATTTCTTGCTGATATCAAACCGCAAACAGATGGTTGCAATGGCCTAAAATACAATCTCACCGCCGATATTATACATTGCATATTTAAAACATATCCAGCCGTTAAACGCAAACATCAGGAGAATGTTCCCTCAAAACTCAGCGAATCAGAATTCTGGACGAAATTCTTTCAATCGCACTATTTCCATCGAGATCGTTTAACAGCAGGGACCAAAGATATTTTCACCGAATGTGGTAAAATCGATGATCTGGCATTAAAGGCAGCTGTGCAACAAGGGGCTGGAGATCCCTTGCTCGATTTAAAACGCTTCGAAGATGTTCCCCTTGAAGAAGGGTTCGGTAGTGTCAGTGGCGATCGCAACACGGTCAACAGTGGAAATATTGTGCATCAGAGTATGATTAAGCGATTTAATCAACATTCGATAATGGTAAGTTTGTAGGTCCTATTTTTGTATCCAGAAAGCATAACATTGAGCTATTTTTCTTTATCCCACTATCTAATTACAATTACATTTTTCCTTTTTTTTTTCCTTATTCTTCTTTAGGTTTTAAATACTTGTACAGACGTTAATGCCTCCATTGGTGGTGTAGGTGGTGGTGGAAGCAGAGCTGCCGGCCCAATACCAATTTCTAACAAAAACTTCACAAAAACTGATCATATACAAAACGGTATAAGTGGAGGTGTTAATAAACACAAAAACAGTAAAGCAAATAACAATGATGTGTCAGCGTCATCCAGTCCGGAGAAACACCCAAAGCGGATGAGAATCATTGAAAAAATATCATATGAGGATCTTGGGCAACCAGTTGTCGATTTGGGCGAATCCTTCGACGGTAAAGGTACAACCGCTAAAAAGTCTCAACAAATTAGTCTCGCCAAAGTAGAACGTTACCTGCACGGGCCAGTTCCTATGAACCATTACGATACTCATGAAGATCCGCGCGAAATGGATGAAACACAGTTTCGTTTGGCACGCAGCACCGAGTTATGGGGACAGCGAACACCGTACAAGGTACTCGTCAGCTCTACAGCCGCTGTGAACGCTCTGGGTGAACTAAGTCCAGGTGGAGCATTGATGCGCGGTTTTCAGGAGCAGTCTGCCGCGCGTACGATAAAATTTGTTTTTTTTTTTATTTTATTTAATAAGCAATAATTTCTTTTTATATATATTTAACAGAACTGGTACCTCCTGACGTTGAAAAGGATCTGCGAAATCTCTATTTATCCCTCGCTGAATTGCTGAAACATTTTTGGAGCGCATTTCCACCCACTACGCCGGAGCTAGAAGCAAAAGCAGTTCGAATGCACGAGGCTCTGCAGCGTTTTAAAATGGCCAAATTGGTTCAATTTGAAGTAAGTTGTTCAAAAGATTTGACTTACTCACGCACATGGAGAATATTTTTTTTCTTTTTCAGAATCGCGCTATGCGTGAATTTTCACCATTGGGTGCTTCGCTCACGTTGCACTTGAATCAATTGCTGCAATCCGCTGGCACAAAATTCGCCACATGGCAGGAGAGAAAAATGCGCCAACATAGGTAGCAAAAACGTTCTTATTAGTATTAATAATAATTACAAATTGTCACTTCCTTCGCCACCCACCATAAGTATTGGGGTATCCAAATGGCCAAATTTTAGCGCCAATCAGTCCACTTTGAGTCAACATCAATTATCAAGTTATGATTTAAATTAAAACTTATAGAACGAAAAATCATTATTATAATTACAATAGTATTAATTTAATTAAAAATATTAAATACTATTACACTACTGTTGTTGCTCCTCATTGCATTGTCCTATTATCCATTTTTAACTTTTCTATGTTGACTTCGCGTGCTTGTGTGTGGCAGCCAAAATTTTGTGATAAATTATGTTCGATGACAGCACTTTCTGTTAAAATTTCGAAAGGGTCTCCCATATAAATCTTTTTTATTTTATTTTATTTTATATTATTTATTATATGTTCTTATTTTATTTTATTATTATATGCGCCACTCTAACAAGAAATTTAATGTGCACAAAAAAAAACCTTCAATCACCTTTATAATTCCTTCAGGTTTTCATTATTGGTACTGCGGTATATGATCGATTTTCTTTAATTTTACATTACTAAAGAACAATCCAATGTGTGCAAAGTTTCAATAAAATCGGGGGCTGTAGGAAGTGGGTTAAAAATTGATTAGAAGATTTGGTGTTCTAGTCCGCCAGCCAGCACGCGAAGTTAATATAGAGAATTTAAAAATTAGCCCGATTTCTTCAAATTTTAAACACATATGTATCCCCAATGGACAAAACTTTTTATATTAATTTTTTCCAAATTAACCTGTCAAACTTTCTCCTTTTAGAGAATTTACATGAAAAATTTTATGGGTTGTTTTTTTTTTTTGCTCGAACGCGTAAGTTTGAAGGCTTTAATTCTCCTGTACTTAAAGGCTTTACTTTGCCAATCTCCATGAAAATCAATTCCAGATTTCAAGATGAAGTAGACGATGTAATGTACCTGGTGTCGAGAGTATCAAAAGCTCAGTTTACCTTTCTTCAATGTAAAAGAACATTTGGTAAACTATGGGGGAATAGTCCGAAAATGGTACACTGATTGTACTTAACAATAATCAGACCGATTCTCATCTTTGCGACAGTAGTTTGGTTTCTAAAAACCAAGGCTAAGGAGACATTGCAAAGTAACGTCTGCTTGGTAATAATGGGCGCCATGCGTTCTACCTTGGCAGATGCTATATATCTGCTACCTCTGGCTCTAGTTTTTCAGATGGAAGCGGTGAAAGCTATATGTCGACTTTAAAAGAATAAAAATATCTGGCATGATAGGCATAAGAGTGTGATTGGAAACATATTCCATAAGGTTTAAGAACATATTCCTTCGCTCCTGATGCCTGTGGGTGGTACTGTACCCTTTCTTATGTTCAAAACCCTAGCAGGGAAAGTTCAACTGAGATCCTTAAGGATTTCAAACTTACTGATGTGGGAACTGGAGCAGGATGGTTCTTAGATGAGAATTCTAAAGAGACATTCGTTCTTGTAAACTGGCCAACTACAACTGGACAAAACAGAAAAATATGTTTGCAACTGGGCTGTCTCGAAAAAGATTCAAGAAGTTGCCATATGTAGTGACAGCCAAGCTGCTCTACTAGCATTGGAATCACCTTGTGTCAACTCGAAAATTGTTTTGGAATGTAAGAAAAGACTGAACATCCGTCCTTGGGTTCCGAGCCATAGAGGAATAAAAGTCAATGAATCTACTGATGCACTCGCAAGAAGTGGTTCTTCCGATGTTTCTATTGGTCCAAAACCAATGTTATGATTGAGTCAGGCAAGCTTATCTTTTGGTTTTCGAAGATTTATGGAAGCTGAACAGGAGCACTGTTGAAACATGTACAACTACCAATCACTTTGTGGATATGCCCCGTAAGTAAACCGAAAGTTCACTCTTAATATTCTTAAAAAAACCATCGGGGTATGATCGGTTTACTTACGGGAATTATATTGTATCCGTTATGTAAATCGCACCTGGAGGTAGAAGAAACAACTTTACATTTGCTTTGTAGTTGTCCTGCTTTATCCAGGCTAAGGATGAACGTCTGTGCAAGAGATATAATGACAGAAGAATTTCGATCGTTGAAACTAGATCAAGTACTTCAATCTAAGGTACTGTTATATAACGGTGACGAAGAGATTTGTTAAGTGTGAGTTCACTGGGAACGTGTACAATGGGTACGTGAATTATCCCCTCTTCCCACGGCGGGCGGGTTTTACTCAATAATTGACCATTCTAGTAGGTCTACGAGTATATGCGTGAAACGTGTTCGTGCGAATGTGAGCCATCAATGGATATTCACTGTGCAAGTAAAACTGTTCAATAAGGATGTACTTTAAATGCCAAATCAACGTTTTCATTATCTATATGTAATTAATTAGGTGACATTTGTTGTTTAATTTTTGTCGGAATAACAATTACTTTTTACTTTCTGTGCAAAGGCACCCTCTTATAAAAACATACTTACATTTTGGTTATAATTAGCACATAAATGCTGTATTCTTTCCATTATACAATTTCAAATATACAAAATAGTTGTGAGTAGATGATAAAAGGAATGCTCTTTTTAGTTGTTCACAGGTTATATAGACGTAAAGGTAGGCGTATAAATTTTACAATTGACATACATACATTGAAAACTAGTGTTATCAAGTCGTACGATTTTGTTAATATTTGAAGAAGAGAATTTATAATTTTGTATATTTGTGCCGCAAAGTAGTAGCTATCCATAAAAAAAGAGTGCGTGTAACTTTTACGCGCGGTTGAAGTGAAACTTTTTTGACGTTCTGGCCGATTTTTTTTTATATCTAAATTTACTGCCAAGGGAAAACGATTAAAGAAAATTTCAGACCCTATTGGCCGGATCCCAGAACATAATTTTCATAGGACCAAGTTTTATAGTAGGTTCTAAGTACTATATTCAGAGTTTCATACGAATCGCTTGAGAAATGGCTTAGCTCGCAAAACTCCAAACGCTTTTGTTCAGATCAGAGAATTTCAATAGGAAAAAATATTATAGTCGCATATTAGTCCTACATTCCGAGTTTCATACGAATCGCTTGAGAAATGGCTTGGTTCCCAACATTCCAGACCCTATTGGCCAGATCCCAGAATTTCCGAAGGAACAAATCTTATAGTCGCATATTAGTCCTACATTCCGAGTTTCATACGAATCGCTTGAGAAATGGCTTGGTTCCCAACATTCCAGACCCTATTGGCCAGATCCCAGAATTTCCGAAGGAACAAATCTTATAGTCGCATATTAGTCCTACATTCCGAGTTTCATACGAATCGCTTGAGAAATGGCTTGGTTCCCAAAATTCCAGACCCTATCGGCCAGATCCCAGAATTTCCATTGGAGCTGTGCCGTAGTAATATATGTATTTATATATATATATAGTTATATTTGTAGTTATATACATATATAGTTACATACATATAAAATATAACTATAGAAAACGAGGCATAAAATTAACAAAAGTGAACAACGAGCAATGTGTACAACAGAGTAATAACAGTGTAACGCTGTGAAAATTGTTGCCCCCTCCGTAAAAAAGTTTCACTTCAAAAACTCTAAGGTAGCTGCGAGGAGACAGAAGTTATCGAAAGTAGTTGTCCGTGGATAATGGAATACAGTAATTATAATTGCCGTTGTCTGTATGGTTTACGAAAAGTTCATATTGCTATGGAATTTAGGCTGTATAGATTTCGTGAAGGATTTTGTAAATAAAAACACAACAAAAGTTCGTTTACTTATTTAATTTGGTTTTACATTAGTTTCACAGTACGACATACGAAGTAGCACAGACTTCAAATTAATAAAGCAGGACTCAAACCGCCTGCATTCCAAACAGCGGCGTCTACCGGCAAGTAGCGGCAAATTGCGTAGAAGCAAATCCAACACCAGCAGGACTAATAAAACCGATTGCGTGTCTTGGCTAATTGTTCTCGCACAATTGTTCTCAAAAATTTTAATTAAATATTATCGGCCTTTTAAAAGGAAAACCTCCCATCTAAATATAAATTAATAGAGCGCACTCTATTTTACAGTGTGTCGATAAAATACAAAAATACAAATATTAGGTAATTTTATATTTTAGCAAAATAAAATTTTGAGAAGAATTTTCTGAGAAGAACGAGAACAATTGTTCGAGAATAATTGTGCGAGCACAATTGCCTGAGAAAAATTGTGCGAGAACAATTAGCCGGACACACCGGACAACAAAGGATTACTTGTGGTAAGCACCCTGATTTCTCGGTTAATTAAAATGTTTTCACACTCCCATAGACGAAAGTGACTGTTTTGTACGCTATAAACTAGCCTCGAAAGTAGCCCATAACAACACTAGTTATGTTATGATATAAACGTCTTTTGTTATTTACTACAATCTCAGCGAACACATTGCGCATGAGCAAGAATTCTCTTTTGTTTGTCGTTTGTGATTTCTGCTTCTCTCTCGATTTAGCAAAAAAACCGGTTTGGACGCGTGAAAAATTAATTTCTTTGTTATTTACTGCAGTCACAGCGAACACACATTCTCACATTTCTGCTTCTCTCTCGATTTAGCAAAAAAACCGGTTTGGACGCGTGAAAAATAGCGTACACGACTCGCAGAAAAGTGCTCATCGTGCTCGTTAGATTGCCGAACTCCACTTTCCTTGCTCGTTCTGTAATATACTATTCCCCACTCGCGATAAGAGTTTTCTAATCTAGTTATATACTGAGTGTGGAGAAATAAGTTACCAGTACTGTTCCATCGTCCATTTCTCACAAATTCCCTACACCAGCGGTAAGGGCTTGTGCAGAAAATATCCCTTGCACCTAGCTACCTCGGCGCGAGTGCTTTTAACGTACGGCTTCCTTACTCCTTCCTTAGTCTTCCTTACTATTATTATTATTTATATAATATTACACTCTTTTACATAGTAGTAACGTTTATTTATTCGACTTTGTTACAATTATATATCAATATTATTATCATAATTAATTGTAATAAAATAAAAAGTTTTAAAAACTGTAACCCGACTACAGAATAAAAAAAAAACAACCCATAAAAATTAAAATTTTTCATCTAAATTCTCTAATCGCAGAAATTGATATGGGAGCCCCTCGATCCTGGGCCATTTTTTTTATTGTAGAAGAAAATCATCGAAACAAACATTTGACATCAGATGTTAAAATTTAAAAAGCTCAGATCATTTTATTCTGAGCACTTAGAGCACGCTCATACTCTGAGCAAATAAGAAACACGAACATTTATCTTGAGAACTCTTTGACTGCTCTGAACTAATTTATGAAAACGCCAAATGACAGAATATTGTGAAAACTTGTTGTTCTATCTGTAAGTTGATATCGACAACAAAAAAAAAACGACATCAATAAAAATACAATTCAGTTAATAAAAAATGTAAGTTGAAGTAAGCATAAAACATGTATGTCTCGTTTCATTTGCTGGGTTCATTTGTGCGTGCGCTAAGATTTCTCTCTCTCTCTGCACCACCACCAAAACCATGCAGCGCAGCCGACTGCGCAGCACACACCGCACACAGTCCATAAAGGGCGACGAATATCTGATGCCAGTACAGATATTTAAAAAATGTATAAGGGCCTTGCGGCCGAACCCGGGACCCGATCACTACCAAATTTTCGAAAAAGTATTGTTTATTGGGTATACACATGTGTGTAAAATTTGAAGAAAATCGGGTAAATTTTTTAAAATTTTTGTTTGGGAGCCCCCCGACCCCGCAGCCCGAGGGGCCTCAAAATTTAATAGAAAGTGTTGTCTCCGGAAATACACATGTGTGCAAAATTTCAATAAAATCAGGCCATGGGAAGTGGGTTAAAAATTGATCGCAAGAATCCACGACAGACGACCGACCGACGACCGACCGACGACCGACGACCCACGGGCAAGTGAAGTTAATATAGAGAATTTAATAAACTTAAAGGTAAGAAACAAGTTGCTATCATCGTCTTATTGAGTAAGAGTAATGATCTCAACATTCATAAATCTGCTGGGCCTGATGGCATTCCCGCTATAGTTTTGAAGAGGTGTTCTTCAACGTTGGCATTACCACTGCGCAGACTTTTCTATTTCTCTTATTCTTTTGGAGTCGTCCCAAGGAATTGGAAAACAGCCTTTATCCAGCCTGTTCCTAAAAAAGGCGAAACGTCATCTCTTTCCTCGTACCGACCCATTGCGCCAACATCTATACTCTCCAAGGTCATGGAAACCCTGATCAATTGTAAGCTTGAATCACGTGAAATCCTTAGTGACCAGCAGTATGGTTTTCGTAGGCAGCGTTCTACAGGTGACCTGATGGGTTATCTCACTGAAAAGTGGAACCAGTCTATTCACAAATTTGGTGAAAGTAAAGTTGTTGCACTCGATATTTCCAAGGCATTTGACAGAGTCTGGCATCAAGCTCTTTTTTCGAAAATGAATGCTTATGGAATTAATAACACCCTGCTCGATTGGACTAGTACCTACCTTTCTGACCTTTGATTCCAGGTCGTATTGGACGGATTCAAATCCAATGGTCACCGCATAAACGCCGGTGTTCCTCAAGGCTCTGTTTTATCTCCGACACTCTTTCTGATTTTCATTAATGACCTCCTATCCACCACCTCTAATCCAATCCATTCCTTTGCTGACGACAGTTCTCTTAGCTTTTCATATGACTCGCTTTCTGCGCGCACCTCTTCGTCACAAGTGGAACTTGAACAACAACGTATGTTAAGCACGTTAAATTCTGACCTTGACAGCATAACTAGGTGGGGACTACATGATAGAGTTGAATTTAATGCTTCTAAAACCAAATGCTGTCTTCTGTCGTCTAAGCGTAAACGCCCAACCTTTATCAATGAATGGATCTTGCATCAAAGAAACTGAAAAACTCTCAATTCTCGGTATGTGCGTCAATAACAAGCTTCGTTGGAATGACCACATATTTGCCATCATCGCCAAAAATGCTGCGGGTGCTTAGGTTTCCTAAAACGGTGCAAGATGTACTTCACTCCTTACGATCTGGCTACTATTTACAAGGCGTATATTCGCCTTAAACTTGAATACAACTGGGCAGGTGCCCTCAAGACCACATTGCATCTACTAGACAGAGTTCAGAACCGCGCGTTAAAACTTATTGGTGACGTACAATCGAATCGCTTTCACATCGTAGGAATGTTTCCTGCCTGTCACTGTTTTATCGCTTTTTCCACAAGCAGTGTTCAAAAGAATTATCCAGATGCATCCCGCCCATTCTCCAACCCATCCGTTATATCTGTGCCTCAACTCGAGCTCACGTGTCCACTATTAAGCCTATCTTCGGACGTACTAACAAGTTCAGAGATTCCTTCTTTAGCCGCACGATAGTTATGTGGAATGAATTGCCTGATTCTGTGTTTCCGCATTTGTATGATCTGCAGTCGTTTAAAACACCTCCTCTCGCTAATTTCCTAACGCCCACGCTGTGCTAAGCATTATAAGGGTGCAAACCCCTTTAGCGTGTGTATATTATAAAAAAAGACAAGCCTTTGATATGTTAGATATTCCAGTTTATTTAATTCTATTTCTCGCAGTTTATCATTAATAACGTTATTATTCAATTCAAATGCCGTATGCCATGCGTATTTTTTATCATTGATTGACGGCATCTTCACTGTTTTTATTTGTCTATTAAATATGAATTATCACATTATTAAGAAACTGCCAGAAGACTTCAATAGAACTAAATTAACAGGAATATATAACATACACAAAGACTTGTCTTACTCAATAAGACGATGATAGCAATCAGCACCTGACTTGTTTCTTACTTACTTTTTAGTTTATTTTATTCCGTAGTCGGGTTACAGTTTTTTAAACTTTTTATTTTATTTTAAACTCTTTTACAGGATTGATATTGGTATTTTTATTATTAAAATAGTATTATAAACGCTGAAATATAGTATACAATTATTTTTCTGTCGCTTGTTATATTTTATTTATATTTAATATTGTACTATACTTATGTTTATGAACTTAGAATTTTCTCATCTTTCATTTGACATCCCACTCGATACGATAGCAAAATCAGAGGCCCACAATTTTTTGGATGTAACATCGGTCATATTGATTTTGTGCGTATAAAATGTAGCCTATGTTACCAGGACCATAATAACAAATCAATTGACACCACATTCATCAAAAACGAATGATTAGTTGAGGCGGTATCAATAAATTAAGTTTGGAAGTTGGAATTAAATATGAAATACAATCATCATCATATTTGGCTCTACAACCGGTGTCCGGTTCTGGCCTCCTGCAAAAAATCTCTCCACAGGACCCGATTTCGAGCCGATGTCATCCAGTTTGGCATCCTGGTCTACGCTATCCTTTTAGGGTAGGCTTGGCCGGCCTCGCTGTCGTGTTCCATAAATCCTACCGCAAAGGACTTTCCGAGCAGGATCCTCTTCGCTCATACAAGCTAGGTGTTCTGCCCACCGGAGCCTACCGAGCTTAATTCTCTTCACGATGTCGACATCGCGGTAACGCTCGTAGATCTCATCATTATAGAGTCTCCGGAATCGTCCTTTCTCACATACGGGGCCAACAATTCTCCGTAAGACGTTTCTCTCGAACGCGGCTAAGAGGTTAGAATGCTTTTTGCTAAGCACCCAAGTCTTGGATCCATATGTTAGTACTTGTATGACCATTGTCTTATATACCAGCAGCTTGGATGTTATGGTTAAATTCCTTGATTTGAAGAGGTTTGACAGACAATAGTAGGCTTTGTTGGCTTTAAGCAACCGTGTGCGTATTTCTGATTCCATGCTGTTATCGGCTGCTACAGTTGACCCGGGATAGTTAAAGGATTGCACTACTTCAAATTCGCGCTCCACTATTTGAATTGAGGGACCAATGTTGGATCTTTTACTCGCAGACGTGGCCACTATGTACTTTGTTTTGCTCTCATTTATGTGCAGCCCCAGATTTCATGCCACCTGCTCGATCTGGATGAAAGCTTCCTGTACAGCTCTTGGGTTTCTACCAACGATGTCAATATCATCTGCGTAAGCCAGTATCTGAATGGACTTATAGAGAATTGTTCCTCTCGCCGCTAAGAGTCTCGAATCACTTTCTCCACGCAGCCCAGTCCATCCCCTTGTCGGAGCCCGTTGTAGATGTTGAATGGGCTTGATAGTGATTTTTACTTGGCTTATAACATTGGTCATGGTCAACCTACATAGTCGTGTCAGTTTATTTGAGATGCAGAATTCTCTCATGGCTTTATAAAGTTATACTCTGGCTATGCTATCATAAGCGGCTTTAAAGTCTATAAAAAGATGGTGTAGGGAGTTTTGAAACTCTAAGACATTTTTCCATCAACAGCCTAAGGGTGTATATCTGATCAGTTGTTGATTTGCCTTGGATGAAGCCACACTGGTATGGACCAACGATGACTTTAGCGTATGGGGCTATCCTGTCTTGAAGGATAGAGGAGAAAATCTTATACGCGGTACTCAACAACGTTATACCACGATAATTGCTGCAGGCTGTAATATCTCCTGAAATACAATATAGAACTAAATAATCCTAAGGTTTGTTATAGAAAACAATATATTAGCTTAGTTATCTGTTAGTTAATTCATTTTCATACGACCATAGACGAAAGTGACTGTTTCCTACGCTATAACCTACCCTCGAATGTAGGCATTATCAACACTAGTTTGCTAACATAGAAAATACTATTGTTATTTACTGCAGGCTCAGCGAACACACAGTCTCACAGTAGTTTTGCATTGCGCATGAGCAGTTTAGCAGAAAAAATCAATTGGTCGTGTGGAAAATAGCGTACATTACTCGCTGAAAAGTGCTTATGGTGCTTGTTAGAATGCCGCCTCGTGCTTCAAGCTTCTAACTCGCACGATAACGTCCACTTTCCTAGCTCTTTATGTAATGTACTATATGGTCTGTCAATAAATAACAGAAAAAATTGGATAGAAGAAATTATAATTTTGGGATAATTTGTTGTCGGTTCAAAGTCCCATTTCACGGCTCGCTCATTAGCGGGCCCTGTGCATGTGCACCTCTTGCACCTGTCTAGTTACGGCGCTGGATAGGTCGGTAAATCGTACTTGCGTTTGCGTAACGTTCCAGGCGTAAGTCGCTGTTCCTGATTTCATCCGGCCTGCTAAGTGCATATATCCCCCTGTCGCATACCACATGCTATTCAAAGGGTTTCTTTAGCACAATTAAAAACCACTTTTTCCACCATTTGTGCAAATTATAAATAATTATACTTTTGATTTACTGTTATTTGTTGAGCATTTATTTGATAAAACGAATGATCGAAATTTTCTGTAAGTTGTGTTTTTGTGTGATATATGTTTGTGAATTTCTTTTTTAAACACACTATAACGGTACACCATTATGTTTAATCATAAAATGTACATGCAAACAATTTGCTGGCCTTTGTGCAAACACACATGCACACAGATAGACATTAGTTACACTAATATTATAATCATCAGTGTATATGTAGGCTAAAATTGCAAGTGCGAACGGTCTAGCGTTTATACATAGTCCAGGTAACGTGGGTTAACACCCTGCGGTACCGAAAATTCCCGCTACTGAAACCGACACAACGCCTCGGATAAGTAATGATCGAATAATGACGACTTTTGGCTATTGTACCCGGACTAAGATTGTTTTCTGCAATGTGAGGACGCTCCTGATACAGGGAGTGAAGAACCTCAAAATGCCAGATTTCTTCAGCTGGAACCTGAGTTTCTTCGATATAATTTGGAAATACTGGGAGTGAGTGAAGTAAGATGGTTCGACGCGGGAGAGTACCAATCCACAACGTGTAACACTGTGCTACTCTACTCCGGCAAACCCTCCGGCAGTCCCCGTGAATCTGGAGTGGGTCTGCTGCTAACGCCAACAGCACGCAGAGGCATAAATTCCTGGTACCTCATACAGTGTTACGCCCCAACGAATCCTTCGACTGAGGATGAAAAGGACAACTTCTACAATCAGCTAAGCGCTGCAGTAAACGCAATGCCGAACGGAGATATCGCCATCGTAATGGGGGACTTGAATGTAAAGGTAGGCAACGACAATGAAGGACTCAAACATGTGATTGGGAAGCATGGCCTCGGCGAACGAAATGTTGATTTGTGCAACACCAACCACCTTGTCATTGGAGGCACCATGTTTGAGCATAAGACCTGCCACAAAGTCAGCTGGGTGTCAACTGACAGACAATCATCATCCAACCAAATCGATCATGTGGCGATCAGCCGACGTTTTAGGAGCTGTCTTTTAGACGTCCGAAACAGACGAGGAGCCGACATGGGTATGGTACGGGATCATCACCTTTTGGTAGCTACTGTCCAGTTACAGCTGTAAAAAATGTTTTCACATCTGGAGCGGAAAGTATTGTTGGTAGACGCCAGGAAAGGCACGGCATGTGGCTTGCCGAAGATACCTGGAATCGGATTAAAGTTACTTAAATCTCGTATTGTAGATACCCCAGCAGCAGTGAGGATCGAGCTAGGATCATCCTGTGTAGACCACATAAACACCATGCGGATCGTTATTGAACAGAGCGTTGAATTCCGGTCACCACATTATGATGGCTCTAAATGTCATGTCCTGCATAGAGGAAAGCTCTCAGAGGAATTTGAGATCCTAAGGAGGCTAATAACCTCGCCCGTAAAAAACCATATTACGGAACCCAAAATCAGCCTCGGATACACTGATAAACGACGACGACCACGGCAACGAAAACGGCTCAACGATTTAAGAATTTTCTCATGGAACGTACGCTCACTGTATTGAGCTCGAGCTGGACAACAGCTAGCCGATACCCTGTTCAAATATAATGCTGACATAACAGCAATTACAGAGATGCGGTGGACGGGGAATGGTGTCTTACAAAGAACAGAATATGACATATATTACAGCTTTCATACAAGACATCATGTGCTCGGAGTGGGGTTTGTAGTCAGCAAAAGAATTAAACCCACCGTTATCGGCTTTAAAGCCTGTAAATGAACGGCTATGCACCCTTCGCGTGCGGGGCAAATTTAAAAACATAAGCCTCATAAACGTTCACGCACCTACAGAGGATTCCCCAGATGATGAAAAAGAAGAATTCTTTGAATGAGTCGAACGGGAACTCCATGCCTGCCCTCAGTATGATGTAAAAATCTTTCTGGGGGATATGAATGCTAAAATACGTAGGAAGCCAGTATTCAGGCACTACATTGGCCACCATAGCTTACACGACAACACTAATGACAATGGACAACGAGTCATAGAGATGGCATCAAACAATAATTTGGTCGTTGTGAGTACAAGGTTTGCGCGTAAAAATATCCACAAAGCCACCTGGGTATCTCCCGATGGGGCCACTCGCAACCAGATAGACCACGTATTGATAGAACGCCGCCACAACCCGAATCTGATGACGGTACGAACGTACCGAGGTGCCAACGTCGACTCGGACCACTATCTTGTTGGTATGGTGCTCCGAGCGCGGATTGCATCATCAAGAAAGACAGCATCCGCGAATCAGATTCGAGTCAACACGGCTACCCTTCGCAACGAAGAGACCAGAAAGAACTACGGTCAAGCGATAGGACTCGCCCTAAACGCAGGAAGAGTAAGTCCTGGGGCTGAGATGCCGGGCGTAGAAGAGAAATGGGCACGCCTTTAGAATACTGTCATTAGTACTCTGACTCCATCTTAGGCAGTACTCGTAGAGATCGGAACGACTAGTTCGATGACGAATGTAAGCTAGCGACTGAATGTAAAAATGTTGCGTACCGAGCAATGCAACAATCTCATAGAACGCGGGCACGCAAATATGAATATAAAGAGCTCAGAAGATATGAAAAAACAGTAAGAAAGCAGCCTGGGAGAAGAATCTCGTCCGTGAACTAGAACAGTATAGAGAGCGAGGACCGCACCAGTCGCGGAAGTTCTACCAAAGAGTCCGCGGTATGACGCAATATACACCGCGTTGCATATACTGCAAGGACAAAAAGAGTAATCTGATCGCCGATCTCAAAGGCATCTTAGAGCGATGGGAAGAGCACTATCATGAGTTGCCTAATGGCCAGCTAACTGATGAATTGGAGGCTCCACCAATGACCGAAGACCACACTATGCTGCCGCCACCAAGCATAGACGAAGTAAGCAGAGCGATAAATCGGCTCAAAAATAATAAGGCCCCAGGATATGATGGGATCTCAGCGGAACTGATAAAAATAGAAGGCCCCACATTACACCAAGCAATTCATGAAATAATAGTGCAAGTATGGGAGGAAGAAGCGATGCCAGAAGACTGGCGGAGAGGCATCCTGTGCCCCATTCATAAGAAAGGAGATATCACAACCTGCAGCAATTATCGTGGTATAAGGTTGTTGAGTACCGCGTATAAGATTTTCTCCTCTATTCTTCAAGACAGGATAGCCCCATATGTTAAAGGGATCATTGGTCCATACCAGTGTGGCTTCATCCCAGGCAAATCAACAACTGATCAGATTTACACCCTTAGGCAGGTGATGGAAACATGTCTAGAGTTTCAAAACTAACTACACCATCTTTTTATAGACTTTAAAGCCGCCTATGATAGCATAGCCAGAGTAGAACTTTATAAAGCCATGAGAGAATTCGGCATCCCAAATAAACTGACTCGACTATGTAGGTTGACCATGACCAATGTTATAAGCCAAGTAAAAATATCCGGATCACTATCAAGCCCATTCAACATCTACAACGGGCTCTGACAAGGGGATGGACTGGCCTGCGTTCTTTTCAACCTGGCGTTGGGGAAAGTGATGGAGACTCTGACGTAATGGCGAGAGGAACAATTCTCTATCAGTCCATTCAGATACTGGCTTACGCAGACGATATTGATATCGTTGGTAGAAACCGAAGAGCTGTACAGGAAGCTTTCATCCAGATCGAGCAGGCGGCACGAAATCTGGGGCTGCACATAAATGAGAATAAAACAAAGTACATGGTGGCCACGTCTGCGAGTAGAAGATCAAACATTGGTCCCTCAATTCAAATAGTGGAGCGCGAATTTGAAGTAGTGCAATCCTTTAACTATCCCGGGTCAACTGTAGCAGCCGATAACAGCATGGAACCAGAAATACGCGCACGGTTGCTTAAAGCCAACAAAGCCTACTATAGTCTGTCAAGACTCTTCAAATCCAGGAATTTAACCATAACATCCAAGCTGCTGGTATATACGACAATGTTCATACCAGTACTTACATATGGATCCGAGACTTGGGTGCTTAGCAAAAAGCATTCTGACCTCTTAGCCGCGTTCGAGAGAAAAGTCTTACGGAGAATTGTTGGAAGGGACGATTACGGACACTTTATAATGATGAGGTCTACGAGCGTTACCGCGATGTCGACATCGTGAAGTAAATTAGGCTCGGTAGGCTCCGGTGGGAGGGACACCTAGTTCGTATGAGCGAAGAGGAACCAGCTCGGAAGGTCCTTTGCGAAGATGGGCATTGCAGGGTGTCATCCCTTTATAAATTGGTTCATTTAAGATTGTATCTCGCGTGTATATTAAAAACAATCGCAACTGTCTGCATGTGTGTTTGTGTATGTGTTTAAGTACCAATTGTTGTAAACTGATTTATCTATTCTAGTTAAAACAACGGAAGTCATCTAATAACGTTATAAAATAGGATATATGTCGGACTATGACTTCGACACAAAGACATATTTTTCATTTTCGATTAAGTCTTTAAGAAAGTGCACTAGTAGAGTTTGGAAATTACAATGCTTACAAGTTACAAATTACCGTAGAAAACTAAGAGACTATAGAACTTTTTTTTTCAAAGCTACAGCTATATAATATATAAGTTTATATTTATGTAAATTTGCATATTCTTTTGATAAAGTGTAGAAGGTCGATATGTGCTCGTGTGGGAAAGAGTATTTTCTCTTTTTGTGGAGCAAAGGACATTTTTCGCTTAAATTTTTACAACAGATTTGTTTACTTATTAGTTAACATGTTCTTGATGGCGATTTTTATAATACATATTAGTGACTATCAATTGGAGTTATTTTGTTTGCATTTTTTTTTGTTGTTCTGTTTGTTACACAATTCCACATTCGCTATTTAATATATTAGTAATGAATATAAAAAAGCATTCACATCGTGCAATCGTACTATATGACAATGATGCCCTTTTCTTGGTGTTTATTAATATTGTAATATAATATGTATTAATGTTTTTGTATTGTCAAAATTATCATCATAATTATAATTACGCAATTTGGTTGCACTTGTTGTGTTTATTTCTAATTTATAACTACATTATTAAGTAACAATTTCATTTATTGTGTTTGTGTAAGTATTAAGTACACGCACAGTGGCAAAACTGGCAAAACACATGATATGTGTATGTAGGTTAAGAATAAAAAATAAAAAACTGGTTTTTTTTTATATTTTTACATTAGATGCGGCTTGTATGACAAGAATTTTCTTAATTCAGCATTTCTACATTTAATTTGTTTCGTTTTTTCAACTTTATTTTGTTTTTATTTTTGAATTAAGCAATTTTTACAAAATTGAAGGTAATAGAGGATATGTTCGAGTGTATTAAGAAAAAACTACCATAATATAATCGTTATATAAAAGAGACGTTCATGTACGTACGCGGTAAACTCAAGAAGTAGCGCACCGATTTTCATAATCGCGCGCCTTTTTGATCTTGCGCCTTTTCAAACACGCCATTTTAATGGACGCCTTTTTAATAGGATACCAATTCTATGGGTCGTGAAGAGTATTTCTACATAGTTTGCCTTTTGTCCGATAGATATCGCATATTAATATATATATATAAATATTAGTGGCGATACTATAGTTTTCGGGATCGCTGTGTTGAAGAGTAATAGTAAGAAACCTATAAGGGGTAAATGGGGATGGGGTCCGTCGGGTGGGGCTCGATAGAAGATGGTTAGTCCTCGAGGAGGTAGTATCAATATGTTTCTTATCGGGCAACGCTAGGCACTCAAGTAGTAATAAATATTTAGAGCCTGACACCAGATTCTTATTAAATATTTTTTTTTATAAATTTCATTGAATTACAGCAGTAATTAACAAAACGGACAAACAACTGGACGGCATATCGAGCTTTTCTTACCAGATATAACGCTGCACTAAGAAACAGCAAAGGAACAGTTGGAGAGAATTTTGTGAAAGTATTGACAAACTACCAACAGCTTGTCGACTACACAAGGCTCTCTCCCTCGACCATAAAAACCTACCCGTATCAGTAAAAAAACCAAACGGCGAATTGACATCCAACAGACTAGAAACTCTTGACTGCTTAATAAAAAGTCATTTCCCCAAGTGCTCAATACTAGGCAACCAAGAAGAAAACAAATCCCCAGGAGGAGACGGAATATACTCGATACTCCTACAACGTGGCGTGTACCTAATAGAATCTCTACTCGTAAGACTCTACAAAGCCAGCTAAAGCCAAGAATATGTACCAAGTGCTGGAGAGATGTACGAGTGATTTTCTTATCAAACGCAGGGAAGAAATCCCCCGAGGATACAAGCTGTTACAGGCCTATTAGCCTTACATCATTTATTCTCAAAGCCATGGAAAAATTGTAGGTCACTACATAAGATCTAAAATACTCCAATCAAAAATCCACTTAACCCCAGCTAACACGCACATCAGGCTGGAAAATCAACAGAAACAGCACTTCATGAGCTGACAACTGAAATCGCAGACACACTCCGAAGCAAAGAGATGGTACTATGCGCCTCATCGACATCCAAGACGCTTTCGACAACACTAACTTTGAAGTAATCCGAACACAAGCTAGAACCAGGAGAATAGACTCCTCTATCATAGGATGGGTCATGTACACGCAGTAAGAGTACCGGACGGTAATCAAGTTGAAAATATCATAAATAACCTCTCAATCATGCATCTATCTGGTACACAGACGGATCTAAAACAAACTCAAGAACAGGGGCAGGGGTATTCGGACCCAGAATCACATTACGAATACCCCTAGAAAAATCTCCAACCGTTTTCCAGGCAGAAACAATAGCATTAGAAGCCTGCACATTAGAATGCATAAAGAGAAAATATAGAAGAACCGAGGCCACTCCTCTATCCTGAATTTAGTCAAAATCCCAGACAACATAGACTACACCATTTCGCAACTCCATTTCAACAAAAACTTCCTGGTCACCTTCCCCTCCAGATCATGCTGGGACGAATACGCCTACCTGGAAGATGAACACATTAATTTTTACACAGACGGGTCAAAAACTGATTACGCGAGTCGGCGGAGGTGTTTTCTCAAAAAAGCTAAATCTAAGCCTCTCTTTCCGTCTTTTAAATCACTGTAGTGTTTTCAATGGTTAAATTATGGCGATCAGTGAAGCCTTGTCTTGTCTGAAGAGAAACGTCATATCCGCTAAGGATATCCGTATATTCTCGGATAGCCAAGCTGCACTGAAATCCCTGGAATCAGTCTCCACAAGTTAAATTTTAGCCCTTAACTGCCGTTAATTTTTCGTGGAGATGGTAGAGCAGTTCAATATCCACCTGTTTTGGGTGCCGGGGCACAGAGACATTACGGGTAACTGTATGACTGACGAACTCGCCAAGCAAGGAACTACACTGCCCTTCTTACCTTAATATGGTTCCATAGGCATACCAATAGATACAAGCAAATTCTTGCAAAAGCGGCATGCTAATGCATAGCGACAAAGCAGATCTTGCCCAAGGTGGACAGATCTCTCAGAAAAGAGTAGGTGTCATCACTGGACACTGTCTCATAGGCAGGCATGCAGCAAGACTGGGAGTCTTCTCGAATGACTTCTGCGGAAGCTGCATGGATGAGGAGGAGGACGGGTTGGAGACCATCGTCCATCTTCTCTGTACTTGTCCAAAAGCGTAAACTCTATATGGGAGCTTTCTTCTACAACGACACTAATGATCTCATCAACATTGACATTGGTAGTCTCCTACGCTTCATACGAAGCTCTAATTGGTTCATAGAGTAGGTGGAATGAATTTTTTCTGTTCCGTTTGGTATCACAATGGACCATGACTGGTCTAAGTGTGTCGGTTTCACTGACAGCCACCTTAACCTAACATAACCGAACCATGGGCTAATACACCTGAAGCATGAAAACCAAACAGTTAATTTTTGTGGGTGTAGTGGCATTTCGTGAATGGCTACGGGTTGCTGACTTGGCCAAATGCTTATTCAGCCAGAAGTTAGCTTCATCGCTGAGAACGCAAGCTTTGATAAATTTTTTGGACGATTTGCAAACGTTGTGTTGAAACGTTATATATTTAAATAAGTATATTAATAGTAACCTTGTATTTGGAAGCGTTCAAGAGTTATAGGGTGTGAAGTCATGTAGAGTCAAAAGTACATTTTCGTTCATTATACAGACTTCCATTTTTAACCCAACTCCTGTAAACCGAATGCATAAATATTGTGAGATGGATTTGTAGAAAATTGAATAGGCTTTAATACTGCATTTGTCAAAAATAAATTATCCGAGAGCAATTTTCGAAATATTCACGTTTGAAAATGAAATTTAAAAAAAGAAAAAAAATTTTGAATTTCAACGACGTTTATATCGGTAACGGTTTCAAAAATGTATACTATTTAATCTTACAAATGTAAATTTCTTTCAAAAATGACCAACAGTGACCTTGTTGCTAGAAGCGTTCAAGAGTTACAGGGTGTGAAATGATGTAAGGTCAAAAGTACGTCTCTTCGCGTTAAAACGCTACGTACACCCCCCCACGCCCACAATACGATTTTTTTGACGAAATTAACCAAGGAATCATCCCTTCAAGCATATGCCACCTTAACGGAAGCACCCTGTCTATAAAAGGAAACTAAAATGTTGTGAATTCCACAATTTCTGAAGACAACATGCATCGGTTGCATTTATCATCCTAAAGAGTAAAAGAGCATTTTTGTAATAATTATTTCAACGTACGAACCCATAATGAATTTATTTCAATTTTTCAATCGTTCGAATGAGCTAAATTCGTCTAAATTTACGAGGATAAAATTTTCCACGCAGACCTCAAAATTTAAACCATTAAGTGACTCTTTTGGTTTTCCAAATGCAACTAACTAATGTGTCACCATTTTAATGCGTCACCATTTTAATTGTAACAGCATTTGGTAACATTGAGTTATTTCGGAATTGAATTCGAAGATTAGAATTTTATAAAATCGACAAATATAATGGGTGATTGCGTTGATTGTTGCAAAACTTACAGTAACATAAAATTTGGTTTGTATATTTGTGGACTAACGACTTTTAACACAATTTACAAAATTTAAAAATTTTTTCAATCATTAAAAAAAGACAAATTATAATAAAATGTGTTCAAATGTTTTAACAACACATAATACTAATAGGTCAATAGAACCCGGATGTTAATGTTGAAATTGTTTCGTAAATCGTATTTTTCTTGAATTTTTAAAGTAATAAAATTATAACAAATCAATATTTAGAAAATAAACAAATTGTAAATTTATACTTTTTAAAATATGCAAACATTTAACAATGATTTTATTCCATTTGAAATAATTAATTAATTACTTAACCAGAAGGAAAAAGTTGTGTTTTTTTTTAAATTTTTTTTAGTTATTTCACAATACATACATATGTTTTTTATCTTTTCAATAAAATTGGTAAAAAGTAGTCTAAAAAACTCAACTGCATAATCTATTTTCTTATATTTACAGTTATTGTGTGAATTATTCTTATTCTATGACAAACAGGGTGGCGCAGAGCAAACAAAACTTTGTTTCGGTTACACCGACGTTAATGAGCAAATTGACTTAAATTTTACTTAAATAAAAATCATTAAGTTTTTGACAGATTGAACTTTTGTATTATTTGTTAATAATTTTTGTAAAGGCCAATATGACAGTTAATGCTGTCAACCATGCCGATCATTGAAGTTTCGAATTCGAAATGTTAAAACATAATATTGTGGTTTCTGTCCTTGGTTTCTCTAATTTGAATTCTAATTTCTTCCAAATGATCTCATTTGATATATGTTACGATAGATTATAGCATTTCTACTAAATGTTGAACAACAATAGAAAAATATAGAAGTTTCGATAAAACTTAATGGAAGGTTAGTTAAAGAATTTATAAACAGAACTTCTAGAATTGGACCAGAAAGTTCTCTACGAAAGTGAGAGGGTCGAACATGGTAAAATACCAAACACAAATAGAAATGCCGATTCGCCATGAACCGAGGAATTACCATTTGCAAAACATTTAGAAGTCTTTCGGATGTTGACAGACCACATATTGAATCATCGAACGTCTTTAAAACTACGAGTTTTATATCGAACATCGAAAAGGATATGCACATGGAAACGGCCTGATTATCAAGTGTCCAATAGAATGCAAACATAGCTGTCGTCTGTCGTATGGAAGAAAAGAAAAATGTCTTCGATATCCAAATTACAGATGAACAATGTACAGACATAAACAATTACATATTAGACTCTCACTTGGCCATCATAATGAAATACATAGAAGAAAAACCAGTGCCATCCCACAGAGCCTTCAAAAAGAATAAGGATGCTTACATTGAAATTAGGATAGTTTGGAAGGCAAGGTTATGCAATCTTAAAAAGTGACGAAAAATAAATATTTGCCAAATTTGGGAAGAGTATCGCAGAGGAACTAGTCCCTTGGGAATAAATAAAACTCTACCCGTCTTATCACGTATCAAGAAAGGAAGGCGTTTCAACGGTATGCTCGGTAACGGGGTAAGCATAATATCGAATTGGCCAGCATATGGTATCGGGTAACCATTTTTAGGTAACGTTGCATAAGAACGCATTATAAATTTATTACGATTCCGCTAGAATTGAGCCACGCCCTTAAGAATAGCATGGCTGTGTAGACCTAATTATCACCTTTCATTGGATACCAATATTTTTCCCCACCCACTTTTAAGCTCGCCCCTTTTTACACTTTTATGGAAAAGTCTGTTTTTTGCTCTTACTTCGTCAAGGGGGGTTCTATTGGCCCCATTTTTAAATGGAAGGTATTTTTATTACATTTCGTATGATACCAATTAACCCCCATACCTCCCTCTAAAACTTAGAAAAATGTATTTTTCTAAAAAAAACTGAAAAACTTTGAATGCCCCTCACACCTAAAATGGGCGTCTCCGCCAAACAAAACGGCGATTTTTGCAATCTGCTCAATTAGGGCTTTATGGTGCGGGGTGTCAAGAATCGAATGCCGGACGTACCGTTGTTAAGCCGCAATTTGAATTCTGGAGATATACTAAGCAAAAGCCGTGGATAAAAACCAACATAATTAAGACCGCAAAATGCACATTTCCTTATGGCGTATCGATCAGCAGAGCATTACATCACTGGAACAACACCCCAAAAGCATTTTTGCAAATAATCAACGATTACCTGGAGATTTTAAATTTGAAGCTATTTCATAATCGGTTTTATTTGGATGGAATCATGTAAACCAAATGAAGGAAGACTTCTCTAGAATACATGCATTTGTACAAGGAAAAAGCACGATAAGACAAAAGCCCGGCATGACATACGAGCAAAAAATGAAGGTTACATAGAAGGACAATAATTATGGTTTTATAATCCACAACGTAAAAAGTGTTTATCACCAATATGGGAAGAACCCTACACTGCCAAAAAATATTAAACGATGTAATATCGTATTCGAAAGTGACAGCGAGGAAAGGCAAAAGTAGTTAACTTGGAACGATTTTCTCACTTCAAACTCAATACTTCAGATAAGGTTTGGTACGAGGAGGATAATGTTGCGATGTATGATAACACTATAGTTAAATTTAGTTATCGAATTGGTTTATTATTACAAATAAACTCTAAAAGAAAGGATTGAAAATATTTTTTTTAGCTGAATAGAATAGAATAGAAATTGAATTGTTTAATAAATTGCTGTTAATTAAATAATTAATTAGTTTATTCTTCGAAAACATTTAAATATTGTGAAAGTGGAAATGAGATAGTTATATTCTACTGTCCTGACCCAATAAATTAAGTATAAGACGTTTAAGAAGGCTAAGATATATAGAGCAAATAAACTAACTAATAAACCTAAAATATTTGATTCTAACCCAGAGGGATAGTAGGGAAAGTAGAGGAAAGCCTAGCGATAAATGTTGCACACAGTTGTAAGAAGGTGCTCTGCAAAGGATATATGCCACTGTCTGTTATGTAGCTAAAGAGACATGTAGCCATGTGGCCAAGGTTCGCTCTGAAGTTAGTGTTTTGGAATATGATTTTTTGCTCAACTTAACCGAGTTTTTAAGTTTTTCATCTCTACCTTGTATGTAGGTATCGGAGATTTCTTGTTAGTCTTTCTATGCTAATCGCCTATGTACTTTAAAAAAATACAAATTTATTTTTCCTTTTTAGGAAATGAATTATTTGTTGAATTTTCTACAAAGCCAGAAAATTACAGAAAATTTTAACAATTATTTCTTTATCTACGGTACTAAAAAAAATTTACACTATACTATAATACAATGATAACACACATACATTCTCTGCGTGCGTGTGTGTCTGTGCATAATACTATATGTAGATGCAAACATAAATACGTATCATATACTTTTCACTAAAATTTCGTTATAATCAATCAGCACATTGTTTCGTTGTATGGTGGATCCTTGTCCGATTCTGTGCTGCTTTTAATGTTCGATGACAATTTGGCGATTTCATCTTGAACTAAATTTGTGCTGATTTTTGGTATTGTCATGGCGTTCGCAGTTCCATCGTCATCCTTGGACTCCTCTGTGCTTGAGCTGCTCTCTTTGAGTATGTTCATGCCGAACCTAGACACCGTCGCTGTTGGCGGCGGCTTCAATGAAGACTGAAGGGTGACTTTCGTTGGTGCAAGTGGTTCTGAAATCTTTGGTATCGGCAGCGTTGTCGTGCTCTTTCGTTCATGATAAGCGGCAGCAGGTTGTGGTTTTTGAATGTTAGAAGTGGACGCGGGTGTTGTTGTCTTCACTGATGTATTGCCAGCGACAACCCCTTTGTCGGATTCGGAAACCGTTCGATGCGGAGAATATTTACCATGGTCCATACTGAATTGCTTTTTCAGTCCGATGAGAGATGAACGAGGCGTTGGTTGTACGACTCTTGACTCCTCATCGTGAGATTTTTTATTGTCGTATGCTCCGACAGAGCAAGTTCGCAGCGGCTGATATCGGACCGCACTAACCGTACCATCACCATCACCATCTTCAGCTCCATCAGCTTCAATGACTGTGGTCGTTTGTGTTGAATCACCGTCGATTGATAACTCATTTGCCAACGATGGAGTATCAATGTTATATGATCCGGTCATCGAGGTAGTGGTATCGTTGGAGCTTTGCTTAAACACCCGGTACGGGTGTGCCGAGTAGTCGGTCTCAGTGCTGGAGTTTTTTTGTAAGCTTTCGCTTGATTTCTTGAAAAGACGCGCTGATCCTGCATCGTATGGTGGGTTAAGAAATTCACTGGTTGCATGGGGCAATCCCGTGGCCAATGGCTGATATGCTCTTTCTACAGATGACGAATTTCGATTCCATGGGCGTTCATTTTTAACGACGAAACCACCACTAGCTCGCGAGGCACATCCTCCTCCGCGACCGCCGCCCCCAGCATTGGTGTTACTGCCAGCACCACCACTTTCAACATTACCAATTCCTGTTCCATCAACACCGCCAGCTGTCGCTTTCGATGGTGATAATTCAATGGCTGTTTCACGTCGCAACGGATGACGGTGGCCAAAGTCCATGGATGCAACTCCCTATAATTATAAAAAAATGTCCACTATATTTCGCAAATATAAAAAAAACAACCCATAAAAATTAAAATTTTTCATGTTAATTCTCTAATAGGAGATAGAAATTAAGTGTTTAAAATTTGAAGAAAATCAGGCTAATTTTTAAAAATATTATATGGGCACCACTCAGGCCTCAGGGCCCGTTCACTTCAAAAATTTTAGAAACAGTTTTGTACATCGGTGTTACACATGTGTATAAAATTTGAAGAAAATCGGGTTAATTTTTTAAAAATGTGTATGGGACCTTAAGACCCCGTGGCTCGGGGTCACCAAAATTTTTACAAAAAGTGTTGTCTATCGGAGATACACATGTGTATAAAATTTAAAGAAAATCGGGTTAATTTTTTAAAAAATTTTGTATGGGGTCTCACGACCCCGGGGCTTTACAAAAGCGTTGTCCGTCGGAGATACACATGTATATAACATTTTAAGCAAATCGGGTAAATTTTGTAAAACATTTGTATGGGATCAACGCACTAAAAAACAACAAGTCGGTAGGACTAGATGGTATACCCGCAGAGCTTCTGCGTGCCGCTCCAACAGCAGAGCTTTTATATCCTCTTGTAGAGAGAGCTTGGGAGGCAGAGAGTTTCCCCGACGAGTGGAAGAAGGGAATGATTGTAAAGCTCCCTAAAAAAGGTAGTCTTATGGAGTGCGAAAACTGGAGAGGCATTTGCGTTCTTCCTGCAGTTGCAAAGGTTATAGCCAAAGTAGTAGTTGAGCGAATTAAGGAACATCTGGAAGATTCACTCGATGCCGAACAAGCAGGTTTCCGCACTGAATCCTTCTGTTTAGACCACATAAACACCCTGCGGATCATTACTGAACAGTGCGTTGAATTCCGGTCACCACTGCACCTGCTGTTCATCGATTTTGAGAAGGCGTTTGACAGTGTCAACAGACAGTTTATCTGGCTCGCCTTGCGCAGGAGAGGTATACCCAATTAACTAATAGCTATTATTAAAGCAAGCTATGATGGCTCTAAATGTCATGTGCTGCATAGATGAAAGCTGTCAGAGGAATTCGAGATGCTAAGTGGGGTACGACAAGGTTGCATTCTATCATTTTTGTTGTTAATTAGCGATGTACTTCGCGCAGCTTTAGCTACTGGAAACGGAGGAATTCGTTGGACTCTTACATTTCAACTCAAACATCTGGACTACGCTGACGACGTTTGTTTACTCTCACACAGAATTATGGCGCTGCACCAAATGACAAAAAATGTGGAAAGGGAGGCAAATGTTGCGGGCTTGAAGATTTATACTGCCAAAACCGAAGTCATCAACCTCGGCACTAACTCAGTAACGCAAGTTAACATTGCTGGACAGCCGGTAGAGAGAGTAGAGAGTTTCCAATATCTTGGGAGTATTGTCTCGACCGAAGGTGGAACCGAACAGGACATTGTCAACAAAATGGCCATGATATGGCGAAGCAATGCGATCAGCTTAAACACCAAGCTGCGACTGTTCGGTTCAAATGTTGAATCTGTGCTGTTGTATGGGTGCAGCACTTGGAAGGTGACCGCTACTATCACAAAAAGCGGAAAGGGAGGCAAACGTTCGTAAATAGGTGCCTACGGAACATCTTAAAGGCTTTCTGGCCTGACGGAACGACGGAAGTGGCAGTGGATTGGTCATACACTACGCAATGCAATGGAAAACCGTTATCTCAGGATGGTAGAAGAACGGGTCGTCCGAGAAATACATGGCGCAGAACAGTTGAGGAGGAGTCACGGCAATTGGTGAAAAGGTGGAGAGAGCTGAAGCTCATTGCCAGGAACCGCACGCGATGGCGCGTAGGCGTAGTAGAGGCCCTAGGACCCACAAGGGGAAATAGGACATAAGTAAGTAAGTAAAGGTACGCCTTATGATTTTCTTTGAAGCGTAACAAGTTATTAAGAAATACGTAACCCGTTATTATGTATTAAACTTGCAATTTGGAGTGAAATGTCTTAGATCAAACATGACCGCTTGTGATTAAAAAATAAAACTTTTAATTGGCAATTTTCTTTAATGTGCACTTACCTCAAATGAGTCGTCCGTGTCATCGACTGACGTTCGCGCCTGAAAAAGACCCTCTAGCATCATATAGTCATTTTCCTCACATTCCTTAAGGTGCTGTTTCTCCAGCATAGCCGCGATAGCTGCCTTGGACATGTCGGTTTTTGGACGGTCCGTTTGAACTAAATTCGTTGTTCGAGCACGAAAAGTGGAAGTATAGGAGAAATAATTTAAACATCAATAGAGAGCGATTTTTCGTAAACGACTGCAACGACAAGGACGACGGGTGTCCAAAACATACCTTTTGTGCTCTGTAACGAGACAGTTGGGGACGCTATCATGTGGCACACACTTTCCAACTCATCTGTTATCGACGTGTATTCGGTGTGCAATTTAAGGAGGATACTACGGGAAGGTTTCCCATGCAAAACTGATTTGCCTGTAAAAACAGGTGACAGTGATGGTTGTGGTTGAAGATGCGGCCGAAGAAGAAAAAAAAAACAAAAACGAAATTAAATTACCAAAAATTACCCCTCAGGACGACAGAAAGTTGTTCACCCGGACGCATCGCTTGCACTTACCTGTGGTAGTGGTGGTTTGGTCTTTATCACTTTCAGGCTCGGACTGTGTTAGACTTAGCTGCCTGCGGGACATTGGTATTTGATTCAGACTTATATGCGAACGATTGATGTCGATGAACGAACATGTCTCTGAGTTCCGTCGGCATAGTGAGACGGTGCGTTGCCGCATGGCGCGGTGTTTTGCAGCTAGAATTAGCGGAAGGAAAGCATTTTATTTATGTATTTCGTTTCGAAGAATCCTTGTAGTTACCCTCGAATGTCATCTCTGGCCCTGTTTCGTCGGAATAATCACCAACCAACGTCTGATCGTCGTCGTGGCCAAGCGGCGTAAGAGTGTCCTTACTTTCAGTGCTGGCACCGGTATCCTGTCGAACGGTGACATATGGAGTGCGCTTGACGGTCTCACAAGTCGATGGACGTTGCGACAATGGCACATAGATATCGCCAGAGTCTGTGTCCGACTGAATGGAAACCTTACGGACGACATTCTCGTTGAGGGCTTCGCGAGATTTTACAACTTCTTCCGGTTCCTCGGGCACTGGAACCACTTCGAAATGTGTACCCTCATCGAAGATGTACGCATCGGGACGAACTTCTGTAAGGGACCTATTGAATTTATGTCGACTTGTCACCTGTGATGATTTAAACATAGAGATGTTTTTCAATAATCAAGAGAACTGGTGCGTGAGGAGTACCTGCAAGTTGTTCATGTTATCCGCTTCGGAAACTGTCCGCAGTCGTTGCATGTCACCGGGAATATTTATTGTTGATTCGTTCAGCTCATCTTGCGTGGAAGTGTGTGTCGACATAAAACGATGAATTACCGCTAAATGCGAAAGGATTTGCTCAGCTGATTCTTCCATTTTACGCAGACGAAATTCGATATTCTACGGATGGAGTCGATGTGAAATAAATATAAATAAATAATAAATAAATACTTCGTCTATTCCTTCTTTATTTCATAATGGTATTCATTATAGAACTAATATTGAGAAAGCTAATCTCTTAGCTTCTCATTTCGCTGGTGCGTCTACTCTTCCTTTAACTAATCAAAGCCCCCCAATTCTCCCGAATCTAGGCCCAGGTATGTGTAAAATCTATTTTCGGAAACGGGTTGTTTCAAAGATTCTGAAAGAACTTGACCCCAATAAAGCGACTGGCCCCGACGGTATTCCGCCATTAGTATTGAAAAGTTGTCATCATACTTTGGCAAAACCGCTTAGCAAATTGTTTCATCTCTCAATGAAGACAGGTGTTTTTCCATCACTTTGGAAAATAGCAAATATTCAACCCGTTCCGAAAAAAGGTGATAAATCGGCACCTACGAACTACCGACCTATTGCTTTGTTGTCGGTTCTATCGAAGGTAATGGAATCTATCGTTAATTTCAGACTAATGAACTATCTGGATTCGAATGTTCTTTTATCCGATGTTCAGTATGGATTTCGTAAAAATCGATCTTCAGGCGAACTAATGACGTGCATGACTCATTGTTTGGAGCGAAGCATTGAAAACCTAGGTGAATCAAGCGTTGTTTCCTTAGATATTGCTAAAGCTTTTGATAGAGTATGGCATGATTGTCTTATTAATAAGATTCGTGCGCTGAATTTACACTCCTCTCTCATTACATGGATTGAGAATTATTTATGGAACCGTAAAATAAAAGTTGTATTAAATGGTATATCTTCAGATTCACATGGGATCAATGCTGGCGTGCCTCAAGGATCATCCTTGTCTCCCACGCTCTTCTTGATATATATCAACGACCTATTGTCTTCTACAACCTGTGGTATCCATTCATTTGCTGATGATACAACACTATCGGCCTCCATTGAGTTTGACAATCAAAAAGAATGCAATTCTCGCTTGAATGGTTCGCGTGAAAAAATGAATTTGACTATTCTGTCTAATATTCAAATCATTCTTGATTGGGGCATTTCTAACAGAGTAGAATTTAACCCAAATAAATTCCAGTCTTGCCTTTTTTCTCAGAAGACAACTCAACATTATGTTCCTCCTGTTATTAATGGTACCTCTATTGCGAGATCTGATTCACTTAAGTTGTTAGGTTTAAAAGTATCAAGTGATCTTTCTTGGAAAGAACATATTTATGAAATTTCAAAAAGAGCTAGCCAATGTTTAGGCTTCATAAGACGTTGTAACTTCTACTTCACTCCCTCTGAAGTGTTAAGATTATATAAATCTTATGTTAGACCAATTTTAGAATTTAATTCATATGTGTGGGGTGGTGCTCCAAGATCGCATTTGGTTCATCTTGATGGTGTTCAGAATAGAGTTATCCGTTTGATAAACGATGTAACCATTACTTCGTCTCTTGATACTTTGGAGCACAGACGAAATGTAGGAGCTTTATCTGTTTTCTATAAATTTTACAACGGTAAATGTTCTTTAGAAACCCGTTCTCTAGTTCCTGGGCCTTTTTTCAGTAACGTAAACACTCGTTTAAGGTGCAATCAACATAGATTTGCCTTAAAACTTTTTTCATGTAGAACCCAACACTTTAAATCCTCCTTTTTTCCTAGAGTATCTTCGATGTGGAATCAATTGGTCGAACACGTGTTTCCAGAATCTTATAATCTGCAGGCGTTCAAATTAGCCGTTAACAAGTTCTTGAAGGATGATGGTTAAAGTATTCATAAGTTGTTTCTTAATATAGTTATATAAAAAAAAAAAAAAAAAAAAAAATTGTTTATCAGTATTTTTTAAATTATTTTTATAATTTGTAATATTTTCTTGGTCAAGGTTTTTTGTAGTTTTCCCTGACCATGATTCATTGATAAAAGTATTTGGACTCGCGTCGTTCTAAATTCGTGTTCGTTTTTCGTATTGCTTTTCCAATGAATCAGGGAGAATTCTGAGAAAATAAATTGAAACCGGCTACAATCGTGAGGAATGTGATATATTGTAAATCACATTCTTTCGATTTTTATTTTATTTTGAATTTAATAAAGGGCTTAGCCCAACTTATTGCCGTGACGTAAGTCATTCAGGGAGTCATCCCTTGGCAATAAGTCTCTATATAAAAAAAAAAAAAAAAAAAAAAAAAATGGCACATCTTTATTTAATTTCTTATGCATAATTCAGTATGTCATTTTGTGACAACTGCTGACTCTCGCAGACAGACAATAGTCACTTTGCTCAATGATATGGTGCATTAAAAAGATTTCTTAAGGAAGCAAACAAGATACACAGTAAGCATTCACGCGCACACAGACGGAATCCTGTAACTCGACGACAATGCATAGAAAGCTTAAAGATTTTATTTAGAATGTAAGTACATAATAACTTTATACTGAAGATTGCCGTCTCGACTAATATTTTATCAGCAAGTCAGTCAGACAGTCAGTCAGTCACTATAGTACAAAATTCATTGACGACGAATTGATGACTCCTTAGGGATTTTGAATTATTATTCATATATGTAAAGTACAGTATATGACAGTACTCTTCTAAAATGCGGTACAAAAAGTTCACTTTGCGTTTTATTTGAAATGGTAATCATAGAAGCGTTAGTACTCAAACCGATTTCAACTACCAAATGGATGAATATTTAAGATGGATGCGAACATTGTTTAGTTTTTTTAATCTTCAAGTTATTCTTTACAAGATTGATGAACAATATTAAATGAATATAACAAATAATAATAAAGTTAGATATTTAATTTTAGTCATGTCACCATTAATTTTTTGAAAGAATGCACGTTTTTGGAACACTATTACCTATCTTTACCTTAGAAATCCACATTTCTCTTTAAAAAACATCATGTTTGTTACCAAGTTAATTTTTCTTTCCTGTCTGATAACTTTGATCCTGAGGGTCTTTCTCCTATCTTTGATAGTTTTAGAGAAAAAAAAGGGTAGGCTGTGTCGGATACACGGCCGCGGGTTTTGAGCGTGAAAACGTCTGCCCGGGACGAAAGAACAAAAAACAAAGACCTTTTTGTCTGTGGAACGGGTATACGAACGGACATCTCAAAATGGCATAGTTCACAAAGACCCTTATGACCATATCCCAGAATTTCCATAGGAACAAGACAAACCTTATAGAAGCATCTTAGTCCTACATAATGACCATATTTCAGACCATAATGACCATATTCCAAAATTGATAAAGTATTTTCACTTACAATATATAATACCTAAATAATATGTATATATTTTTTTTGGATTTATACCCTAGCCCATATGGCAGATACTAAGACCTGAAAGATCAATTGTATCTTAGGGAGAGGAGGAAGAGACGTACCAACTACCGACTGAAAGATAGAACATCCTCAGTAGCAGAATTTCTCAACTCCGCTGTCGAGCATATTTCCTTGTGAAAAATGCTTTTCATTAACAAAAGTAATGCTGGGCATTCACAGAGAATGTGCTCGGATGACTCTTCATCCTCCGAGCAGAACCTACATTCAGTCTCTGAGCCCACACCAATTTTGTTATGGTGATATTGCAAGCCACAATAACATAACTATCTCTGACTGGTGGAAGTGCGATCAAACCTCCACGTTGTGGCCGCCGGTAATTTTCCTCCAGTATAGGAAAAGCGAAATGATCGGGCTAGTCCCTTCAAACTAAGGTTGGCGCGAGGCCAATAACTTCGTATGTAAAAAAACCATATTACGGAACCCCAAATCAGCATATCGGATACACTGATGAACGACGACGACCACGGCAACGAAAACGGCTAAAAGATTTAAGAATTTTCTCATGGAACGAACGCTTACTGTATAGAGCTCGAGCTGCACAGCAGCTGGCCGATATCCTATTCAAATATAATGCTGACATAACAGCCATTCAGGAGATGCTGTGGACGGGGAATGGTGTCTTACAAATATCAGAATATGACATATATTACAGCTGTCATGCAAGACATCATGTGCTCGGGGTGGGGTTTCTAGTCAGCAAAAGAATGAAACCCACCGTTATAGGCTTTAAATCAATAAATTAACGGTTATGCACCCTTCGCGTGCGGGCAGATTTAAAAACATAAGCCTCATAAACGTTCAAACACCTACAGAGGATTCTCCAGATGATGAAAAAGAAGAATTATTTGAATCAGTCGAACGGGAACTCCATGCCTGGCCTCTGTATGGCGTAAAAATCATTCTGGGGGATATGAATGCCAAAATAGGTAGGAAGCCAGTATTCAGGCAGTACATTGGCCACCATAGCTTACACGACAACACTAATGACAATGGACAACGAGTCATAGAGATGACAGCAAGCAATAATTGGTCGTTGCGAGTACAAGGTTTGCGCGTGAAACTATCCACAAAGCCTCCTGGGTATCTATGCTTAGCAAAAAGCATTCTGACCTCTTAGCCGCCTTTGAGAGAAAAGTCTTACGGAGAATTGTTGGCCCCGTATGTGAGGAAGGACGATTCCGGAGACTCTATAATGATGAGATCTACGAGCGTTACCGCGATGTCGACATCGTGAATATGTCCGGTGGGCAGGACACCTAGCTCGCATGAGCAAAGATGATCCTGCTCGGAAGATGATCCGGCCCACAAGGTCCTAGTAGCGCGTTCGATGGAGGACTTGATATGAGAATTCCAGCTTATCCGTTTATCAAGGATGACACCGAGATATTTAACCTCACTGGAGTAATCTAACGTGATGCCTTTGATGATGATAGGTCCCAAATCTTCTTTTCGTGAAAAGCACTAGCACGGTTTTGCAAGGATTAATGGATAGTCCTTCTATGCTGCACCATTCTAAAACGTGTAGTAGAGCACACTAGTGATAGTCGTGCAGTGCCCACCACCAATAAAAATCGCCAAATCGTCTGCATAAATAATGGCGCTGTAGCTTGATCTGTGAAGAACGACTAGAATATTGTCAATGACTAGTGACCATAGAAGGGGAGAAAGCACTCCTCCTTGGCGACATCCCTTAACTGCAGTCACAGACGCAGACACTCCTCCAGAGGAGGAATAATATGTCGACTTTCAAGCATGGCCCTTATCCAATGATTGGTCGAGTCTGTGAAACCCCTGCTACTCACTCCTTATTGCCTGGTTTGAGGATAAATATAACATTTACCTGTCTCCAGGTAGTAGGGATGAACACCCAGTTGTAGCTGGCTCTAAATAAAGCAATCATACCCGGTAGGATGACATCGACTGCCTTCTGTAGAAGCGCTGGAAAGATTCCATCACCGCCGGAAGCTTTGAAAGTTTTAAAAGAGTCTACTGCCCATTTAACCTTATCCGGACTGAATATTTTACCGGATAAACTATTTACACTCCAAAAATGTTACGAAAAGTTTTGTCCATCGGAGATACACATGTATATAAAATTTGAAGAAAATCTGGTTAATTTTTTTAAAAAATTTGTATGGGGCCCAGGGTGTCCAAAAATTTAACAAAAAGTGTTGTCTATCGGAGATACACATTTGTATAAAATTTGAAGAAAATCAAGGTTTTTTTAAAAAAAAAATTTGTATGGGGCCCCACGACCCCGGAGCCCGGGGTCTCCAATATTTGTACAAAAAGTGTTGTCCATCGGAGATACACATCTGTATAAAATTTGAAGAAAATCGGGTTAATTTTTTTAAAAAATTTGTATGGGACCTCACGACCCCGGCGCCCGGGGTCTCCAAATTTTTTTAAAAAAGTGTTGTCCATCCGAGATACACATGTATATAAAATTTGAAGAAAATCGAATTAATTTTTTAAAAAATTTGTGTGGGGCCTCACGACCCCGTGGCCCGGAGTCCCCAAAATTTTTACAAAAAGTGTTGCCCATCGGAGATACACATTTATATAAAATTCGGGTAAATTTTGTAAACATTTGTATGGGAGCTCCCGACCACGAGGCCCGAGGGGCATCTAATTAATATAAAGTGTTGTCATCGGAGATATGCATGTGTGCAAAGCTTTAATGAAATAGGACTTTGGGAAGTGGGTTAAAAATTGATCGCAAACAAACAAACACACCGGGCACGCGAAGTTAATATAGAGAATTTAAAAATAGATGTAACTGTCATTAAAACAATATTTTTTCATCTACTTCCTCAACATCAAACCAAAACCAATTTCAGTGAAAGCTTTTCTACCTATACTATGCCGAAGAATGTAATGTGTGTAAAGAGAATCCTAACGACGTATCATAAAAAACATTTATTCTGTCTTTTAAAAGGATGGATGAGATGCAAGAGATAAAGGGATCATTGTACAAAGTAAAACCTAGCCATACCGATTTTAAAAGTAACCTTTAGTTTGTCTAATTGAAATGAATGCACTATCATTGCAACTCACGCTTCACGCAGCTCACATTGAATTAAGAAGTAGGGAAACAGCGAAGTAATAAAAAATGGCTTTCCAAGGGCTTTTCCTTAATAGTAGGTGCGAACAATAAATAGTTTAATAGAATTTTGTTCCCTGAAAATAACCGCCCATTCTCACCATAGCCACATTTGCAAGAGCTTCTAAAAGTTTTTACGACTTTGCAAATACATAATAAATTTTGCAGTATTTGCAATGGAGTGCATCGCGTATCAGAAATGCAATAAAATATATGTTACATAAATCGGGAGCGCACATTTATAGGAGCGCTCTGCGATATTCACCTTTCACGCAGGCAAAAATTTTCAATTAAAAAAGTTTTTATAAATAAATTATGCTCACCAGATAAACTTTATAATGAAGCAATATCTACAGTTGTCATAAAACTTTAGAGATGAACATATATATGTTCAGGCTAATTAAGAAAGTTTATTTATTTCAAAAAAATAACTCTTAAATGAATGCCTAATGTGCATTTCTTCCTTTTATTTAAATTGGTTGAAAGCACTGGATGACCACACTACGAAAAGAACTGCAGAAATTTAAAAAATTCTCTCCGCGCATGCAATGCGTGTAACACGCAACGTAAATAAGAAAATCAAGAAATTTAAAATATCAAAATTCTATACTGAAAAACCTCTTCTTAGCTGGAATCGCTTTTCAACTACTTTTGCAATCATTATCAAATTTGGCTCTGTAACCGGGGTGCGGTCTTGGCATACCGCAAAACATCTCTCTACCGGTCCAGATTTTGATGTCCAGAATGACATCTAGTTTGGCATCCCTTAACTCGGACGTCAAAGAAGGCTTGGCCTACCTCGCTGTTGTGACGAATAAATCTTACCGCAAAGGAATTTCGGAGTAAGATCCTCTCATGGAATGCAGAAAAGTTGTTGGCTGAAGACTAAGCTACGTTTGAGCATAACATGATGCGAAAGCTTGAATTCAAGAAAAAGTGAGCACTTTGCAGGGAATTCAGGCCTGAAACTGAATACCAAATACATCCAGGAGCCATAAGTGGTTTGCGGGTGAAGTATCCAAGAAGTTAGAAGGCACTGGTGTGGGAGTACATGGCCAAGAACCACGTATTCGAAGCAATGTGACTGACCCGAGCATGCCATGGAAAGATGTGCTCACTTCAACATGGAAAATAAAAAAAATAAAATGCAGAGAATAACTATTATGAAGGAAATGAATACATGCCGCAAAAAGGAACACACTTGGTGAAGACGCGTGGGTGCCGAGACAATTTGGTACATAGAAACGGATGAGCTTGAGAACATGGGGGCAGAAACTCCGCTAGTAGAGCCAGAACTATTTTGCGGTTCTTGGAAATTGGAAGTAATAACTGCCGCTGTAAGATAGAATAATCTCCCTTGGCTACGGAAGGCAAAGGAAATCTTCTCAACGAATGCGGAGCATCGATATGACGGGGAGTGACCATATGGGAACTCACGCGATCTTAGAGTCTAAGTAGTATTCTCTTAAGTCGTTCCATATTATTTTCAAGTAAACACTATATCAGGGCACATGTCACGGGGAAGTGCAATAGATCCACATGGGTCGCCGAACGCGACAACCCCTCACTAATCAATTAATCAGAATCCTCTTCGCGAGGTAGGTGCGTACTGCCTACAGGAGCCTACCGCTCTTAGTTCTACGATAGTCAAGCAAACAAAAATGTATTGGTTTTCCCAACTCTATTGACTCAAGGCTATATACATACATTATTAGGTTAAATTGAGTGTCTGGTCATCAATGGATTGCATGCACCAAGACTGCGGTGGACCAGTCAGAAGATTGCGCTGGACCAGTCAGGGCCAGGCCTGGAGTATTAATCAGAGCCAATTAGATAACTGGTGCTGTGTTTATCAAACTGGGAAGGAGCTTCGAATTTTATACAATCCAAGAGAGTAATGGTGCGATTATTTTTATAGGAAAGTCCTTTTTGTGAGAAAGGAATGTTTGAGAAAGCTAGTGATCCATTGGTATGACGTACCACTATATCATTCAGCTAAACTTGTTTCCAAAAACAGAGTGAAGAGGCAACTCGGGCACATTATCTATGAGTCGAGTTAAGACGCAGGCTCTTCCGATGAGAGCTTCTCATACTTTGAGCTCAAAATCTCGATGCGGTACGTACGCTATACATTGATTTGATACTCTTTATACAACAGACCTCCATGGGTCGCAGTTTCGGCCATGTCGAAGCGTAATTTGGAAAAAAAAAACAACATTATTTTTGACGACTTGTGCATTTGGTACACGAGGTTCATCCAGATATTCGCTACTCTTTGATCTGGCCTGTTCTCTAATATTTTAGGTTCGAGTATTTTTGCAACTACGATATAATGCACTTCAGGAATACTGCCACACATGTCTAACTACCTTCCATTCAATTGTCAGAGCAAAATTCATTTTCCTTGATATTTGCTGTTGCAAGGTATATATAGCTTTTATTGAAATTTATTCGTGCGTTGCATTAAGGCTTCCATTTGTTCTTCCTGTTGGTGAATTACAGCGTAACTCCGTGGTATGCCGAGCATCCCACTATCCGCGCACGCTTTATCCAATCAAAAACTACTTTCGCTCTAAGTACATTGTGTCCCATCGCAACTTGTAGATAGTTTTCACGTAGATACTCGTATTGCTATCCCGCAGTACGTACGAATATTTGGAAAATTTAAAATTTAATCCATGTCTGCATTTTTCGTAATGGATGCAGCCCCGCAAAGAAGCGGTTAATTGAAATTTAATATATGCCCAAGAGAACAATTCGTAAAAAATTTAGTAAAACGTGCATATTTAAATAACCTACATAAGATATAAGGAAAAAGCTGTTATTGTTTGAGTCTTTAGATGCTGATCCCTGGTGAATACTGAACTAACAAGGTCACGAAGCACGTTGAAATAAATAGTTTTGTTTTTTAATATTCGATTTAAGGAAGCAGATGAATGAGACCAAAAAATTTACTTAATATCTGATGGAAGAAAAAAATTAGCGTTTAAAAATTAGACATCAAGTACGATACGAAATAATAAACACAATTCACTATTCAACGACCAGAGCGAGTCTTGTCTTATGTACAATTTTAGTATAATGACCTTTTAAGATTTTTCATATGCTAGTTAGGAAGCCAGGTAGTACTCTTAAGCCATAGTAAATGGCAAAGTTTAATGAACTAAAGATATTGAACGTTTATTCTATATGATAAGGGTGCTATGTAAAATATTGAAGGAGACGTAAGAATTCTGTACCAAGAGACTCAGTGGTGAAGTCTTCCAAAACTGAAGGTGTGATAGTCTAGTAATGGGAGAATATATTTCTGCGGCCCGGTGGTTAAGCACAGACATTCTGAAACTCATGCAAAAACGGATTTTATTATCATATTTGGCTTTACTACCGGGATCCGGTCCTGGCCTCCCGCGCAAGCTCTCCACCGGTCTTAATTGCGAGCCGATGTCATCCAGTTTGGCATCCCTAGCACTGTAGTATACGCTATCGTTTCAGCATAGTTTTTTCCGGTACCGCTGACGTGTCCCATAAATCCTACCAAAAGCACTTTCCGAGCAGGAACCTCTACACTAATGCGAGCTCGGTGGATTGAGCTTTATTTTCTTCACGATGTCAAAATCGCAGTAACGCTTGTAGATCTCATCATTATAGAGTCTTCTACAATTGAGCTCAGATAGTTTAAGGAATGCAATACTTTAAATTCGTGATCCACTGTTTTAATCGAGGGACCAATTTAGATCTTCTGCTCGCAGACGAGGCCACCATGTACTTTGTTTTACTCTCATTTATTTTTAGCCCCAGATTTCGTGCCGCCAGCTCGATCTGAATGAAAAATCTCTGTACAGCTCTTTGGTTTATATCATTTATGTCTATATCTGCATGGACTTAAAGATGATTGTTCCGCTGGTTAAAGAGAATGCAGTCCAGTCCATCCCCTTGTTGGAGACCGTTAAAGATGTTGAATCCGCTTGATAGTGATCCGGATATTTTTACTTGGCTTATAAAATTGGTCATGGGCAACCTACATAGTCGTGTCAGTTTATTTGGGATGCCGAATTCTCTCATGGCTTTCTAAAGTTTTACTCTATCTATGCTATAATATGCGGCTTAAAGGATAACGATATGTTTCATCGCCAGTCTTCTGGCATACTCCGATTCTTGCATTTTTAGTTCATGAACTGCTTGGTCTAGTGCGGAACCTCCTGATTTAATCAGCTCCGCTGGGATCCCATCTGATCCCGGGGCGTTATGCTTGGTGGTGACATCATAGTGCAGCCGTCGGTCATTGGCGAAGCCTCCAATTCCTCAGTTAGCTGGCCAATTAGTTACTCATGAAAGTCTTCTTCATATCGTTCTAAGATACCTTTGAGGTTGGCCATCAGATAACGCTCTTTGTCTTCGCAGTATGTGCAACGCGGTGTATATTGCGGCATACCGCGGACTCTTTGGTAGAACTTCCGCGCCTGGTGCGGTCCTTGTTCTCTGTACTGTTCTAGTTCACGGACGAGATTCTTCTCCCAGGTTGCTTTCTTTCGCCGGTGAACTGTTTTTTTATATCTTCTGAGCTCTTTATATTCATCTTCGCGTGGCCGCGTTCTTTTTCTTAGTACATGCCGTCCAAAATTAGTTGAAACAACAGCGAAATCTACGGCGCATCTTGGGATATTTCAACTAATTTCGGACGGCCCATTAACTGAACACAATATAATAAGAAAATTTAAAAAGAACCCACTTGTACTCGTAAGCGGGCAGACTATGTTTGTTTGCATTCTGTACTGTTCTCATTTAAGGCCGAGATTCTTTTCCCAGGCTGCTTTCTTTTTTTTGCTTTTTTTGCTTTGGCTAAGAACGAATTCGTTCGCTGTGTATGCCAGTGTCCATGTCAACAGTCCAGCAATTCTGGCACTGAGTTAAACACAGATATATGAGAATTCAGATACCTCGGAATTTAATCTGCCTAGTTATAACTTAGTGCCTTTATTTTTTCCCCGACGCGGATTTGTGATTTATGTCAATAGTGATGTTGCTTTTCAACTTTTACCTCGATTCAGCCAATGTTCCGACCCAGAATATAATTTCATGTGGCTCAAACTGAAGGTACAAAAGCCAAACATACACTACGATTTTATTTATGGAAGCCCCAACTTAAACAGTAATTCAACTCAAAACGAGTCTGATTCAATTTTAAGAACTGTCACACAATATCCTCACACTGAAATCGTTATTGCGGGGGATTTTAATGTACACAATTCTGGGTGGCTTCGCCAATCTGGCCAGCTTGTAAATGAGCCTACAATAATTCCTGACATTGAAAATCATCCCGCCAACACCCTTGACTTGTTCTGTACCTTTCATTCTGATAAATACTCCTTCAATGTTTTATAGCCTCTATGCTCATCAGACCATTGTGTAGTATCAGGTAATTTCTCGTTAATGAACCACGCATTTGAAAAAACTCCCAAATAACAGTACATATGACAATACGGAAAGGCCAATTGGGCCGACCTTAATAACTTCTCAGGGAGTATTAACTGGTCACTATTGTTCCATGATAATACGTAAATTAAGACGCTGATGCGATCACAAACATCATTGTTATTGGTAGGCGAAACTTTATCCCTTTCAGGAATAAGTCTATCAAACCAAAGGAAGATAGCTGGTATGGTTCGAGCGGTAAAGAGGCTTCTAGGATTAGAGGTTTGGTTTTACAAAGTAAATCCAACTAGAGTTGGGTCGTTCCGGACCTATATAGTTCCTGGAACTATGTCCTCTGTCGGAAACGTTTCCTATCTTTCCGAAAACTGAACCATAGCATATCCATATAGTTCCGAGTGCACAGAACGTATCAACGTCGTAAACGAATGAAACGAAAGAAAAGAAACATATGTCTTTCTTTTTTTGGACGGAAACTAGACATGAACATGGTGAAATAAACGCTATAATGGAATCGAAGCTAATTGTGGCACTGTAGCAATAGAACGAGTAGAATTTAAAACTCATGCAAACTCCATACATCGAGCACAATGGGTTGCTGTAGCAGTAGCAGAAGTACTAGTTGGTTATATTTTAACTCGTACTAGAGCTACACATTGTGTTTCAGTAGTTAAAGAGAAAAAAAGAAAACATGATGTCTATTCACGAACGAAAGACATCGTAATCGTTCTTGCATTTGGTATGTTCATAGATACTGCTCAACCATCAACCTATCCCTATCAAAACTTTCTTTCCACGTAAAAATGTCCATGGAACTATATAGTTCCGCGGATATGTTCCCGGGAACTAGTTCCTTTCAAAAAAAGAAACGTTCTGTGTTCGTTCCACCATTGGAACTGTTTCGCGCAACTTCCTACTGAGAAACCGAATACAATTTAAATGATCCAGAAATTATTGCAATACCCACCTTCGGCGGGTCAAATTTTTGGTCATTCTTAACAAGAATAAAAAATCCAGCCTCGTCGTCAATTTCAACGCTTATTTTGAATGACATTCCAGCTGTCAACTCTAAAGACAAGGCCAAACTTTTTGCTGTGTATTTTGCAGCTAGCTCCAAGCTTCTAGATTGTGCATTGTGCCGCCTTTACCACCGAGTGGGAAAATTTTAAATTCGTACTCGTGCAGTTGTTTTAAACGATCTCAAAACTCACAAATCCGCTGGGATAGATGGTATTTCCCCATTATTTCTGAAGATGTTTTCTTCCAAGCTGGCATTACAATTGCGTAAGCTTTTTCATCTTGTTTTTTTATATTATCTTTTGGACCTCTTTCTCGATACATGTTAAAGAGCTACCTAAAGTGATAAAACATTGACCAATGGACATGGATGTTGAACCTTTAATTAATCGTTCTATGAGTGCGATTGATAAAGCCATACAACTCATAAACGAAGATCTGTTGAGTAAACACGGTAGAGATTTTCAATCTTAATTTGTCAGTATTCTTATTTTATAGTTAATATTTTTAATTAATTATAAAAAAAAATTAACCCTTACAAGTATCATTGCGAATATGTTAATTTTGTAAATAATTATGCTATTACATAAATAAATATATGGTGTTTTTTTTATTGAAAAAATTGGGAGAAAAAATAAAATTTTACCTGTACTGTCGCAGTTTGAAGATTCTCCTTTTGATTGATATCTTCGATTTTCTGTGACATCGTCTCAACTCGATCCGTTGTGCACTTGACGCGTTCATCTGTTGATTGATTAAGAATGATTTCCTGTTCGTGAAAGAATCCTTCAACGCATTCCTCTTCGAAATCATACAATCGCTCCAGATCATCCTTTTCGAGGAACAATTTCAGACCATTGTCTCGCTGAACTTCCAATCCTATGATGGTGATGATGATCATGATGATTTGTGATGAATATGATGGCGATAGCGATAGCGATGGTGGTTGTGATAGTGGCATCATTAGTAATAATAATAACAAAAATATTTATGCATAGCAATGGTATAAAAGTTAGAAGTTTACAAAGCAACAACAAAAAACCACATCAAAGCGGAACGACAGAAAGCAGATAGAGATACAGATGGGACATGGGGAAGAGAAAAAAGCAAAAAATAGCACAATGTTTATAAGTTAAAATATGTCCACTTGTGGTAAAAAGAAAACTCACAGGGAAAAAAATTTAACTTTCTCATCCCTCTCTCACCTTTCGCTTTGCGAATACAATACTTGAGCAGCGAATAGAAATGACAGAACGCTATGAATGGTGGAGGTAGCACTGGTTTTTGCTGGTATTCCATGACGACGGTGAAACGTTGGAACATCCAAACCTATATGCGTATTTGTAAGGGGGTGGTTGCAATTAAGCCAATTGTTATTACGCTCTTTATATTACGTATCTTGGTATAATTATTATTGTTGGTTAACTTACCTGATGCGAAACCGAATTTACTTCATTGAAAATATTATTGAAAACCGCTATCAGCAGGTTGATAAGTAAAATATTTGCTATCAATAAATACATTGACATTGTGATTGGTGTTACCCAGTGACCTGTGATTTCATGTATTAATATGTGTGTCAGATGCAAACAACAACACAAAAAAGAAAATAAAAATAAATTAAATAAACAAAACATTAAGAAGGAAAATAAATTATTCATTCATCAAAAATAATTAATTACCCACCTGTCACACATGCCGGCTGCTTCGGATCCTCCCCACATGGTGGATCAATATCATCGGCGAATACTTCTCCGTACAACATAAAGTATGGTTGATAATACACCTGGAAAGGTAGTTAAATATTAAAAATTTAATATCAAAATAAATATAACCATCATGTAAATAAATAATGAATTGTTCATGCGGCAGTTCATCTGCGAGCGTCCTCAAATGGCGGATTCGACGTGTCGCGGCACAGTGCAATTAATATTGGAAATTTTTAACACGCTATCGCATGGACATGACAGCATAGGTAGACCGGGCTTAATTAACCAAATGATGTTAAAAGCGTATAATGGTATCCAGTTAAATGGAACAGTGCAATGTTTATTAAATTTTCACACCCAATGCGTAGAATAAAGTGGATTTCTGGTTTAGATTAGCTTAGCTAGGCGGGAAGCAGTTCTGTCTAATTTAATTGTCCTGCATTTCTGCAGGAATGAGTAAGGTTCCTATTATATTTAAACTTGTGAAGTAAATTTTATACCAATTGCGAGCGACGTTATAAAAGGAAACAAGAACGAAAAACGTATGAAACAAACGTTTAAAACATTGGAATAAATAACTCAAAGACTTGATATGAAAATTACTTATTTGTGGTACTCGAATCATTGTGAATGTAGAAGAAGAAAACAACCCTCATCAGAGAACTAAAACTGAAGTCAAATCAGCAAAGCAAGCCAGTTTGGAACAAGGCTTACGAGTACTTATAGCACTCGTAACAAACAAGCTATATCAGAATCACACCTGCGCTAGGGATGAGATTCTGGTGGCTGCTTTTGTACGCCAAAGAACAAGTATGATTTATGTGAGCGACATCCTACCGCTCTTTTTGTTCCAGAAACATTATTTGGTGGAAAACATTACAAACAGCTTGGTGGTGCACCACATTAGTGTGCAACATGCGTTATTGCTTAGAACGTCATTTGCGTTGGGTTTTATGTGACACGAGACACGACAGTAGGGTAGTCCAAGCCATACACCTCGGTCATACGTTAACATACCGCCACTACACCTCTGGAAGTTTTTGTCTAATGTGGTTTGATTGGAGACACAATCGCTGCAAAAAGAGCAGAGCATAACTGTGAAAATCTTCACATGTCTTAGAGTGCAACTAGGACTTGCAGAAAACATAACAAACGCGTTTTCTTTAAAATTCTGCAGAAGTGAGATTTCAGTATGAGAAAGAGGCAAGCATTCGAAAATTGTTACGAAATAAGGAAAGAATAGTGGGAAATTTATAGGTAGGTATACGCGAGAGACGACCTAATTTTTCTGTGCATGTGCTGACATACGTTGAAGAAATCAATATTATTGGCACAACCCAGGAAGTTATCACCACATTCCAACATTGACGCTGACAATCAGTTAACAAGAGCAAGACAAAATATTTACACTCGATGCCTAACAAGCAGGTCTCCGCACTGGATCCTCCTGTGTAGACCACATAAACATCATGCGGATCATTACTGAACAGTGCGTTGAATTCCGGTCCCCATCACCACTGCACCTGCTGTTCATCGATTTTGAGAAGGCGTTTGACAGTGTCAACAGACAGTTTATCTGGCTCGCCTTGCGCAGGAGAGGTATAACACAATTAACTAATAGCTATTATTAAAGCCTCCTATGATGGCTTTAAACATCTGAACTACGCTGACGACGTTTGTTTACTCTCTTTGCACAGGATTATGGAGCTGCACCAAATGACAACAAATGTGGAAAGGGAGGCAAATGTTGCGGGTTTGAATATTAGTACTGGCAAAACCAAAATCATCAACCTCCGCACTAACTCAGTAACTCAAGTTAACATTGCTGGTCAGCCGGTAGAGAGTTTCCAATATCTTGGGAGTATTGTCTCGACCGAAGGTGGAACCGAACAGGACATTGTCAACCGAATCGGCAAAGCAATGCGATCAGCTTAAACACCAAGCTGCGACTGTTCCGTTCAAATGTTGAATCTGTGCTGTTGTTTGGGTGCAGCACTTGGAAGGTGACCGCTACTATCACAAAAAGATTATAAACGTTGGTAAATAGGTGCCTACGGAACATCTTAAAGGTTTTCTGGCCTAACCGTATCTCCAACGAACATCTTTATTAGAGAACGGGTCAGGAACCAATAGGCACAACCATGCAACGACGGAAGTGGCAGTGGATTGGTCATACACTCCGAAAAGGCGACAGTTTCAGGAACCGCACGCGATCGCGCGTAGGCGTAGTAGAGGCCCTAGGACCCACAAGGGGATATAGGACATAAGTAAGTAAGTAAGACAAAATATTTCCTTCTAGGGACGAGGGACTCTTACGTCATTGATGTATTGGACAGAAAGTTTAATAGTAGATCGGCACCGCAATCATTTCTGCCAATTTTGACCTCGACTTAGAGGTCAATTAAATAAAGGGGTTTTCAATTGAGACGCCCCATTTTTTAATAGGGTTTCTCGGCTATGCGTGAAGTATACGGTTTGTTCATCTCGTCCGTACTTGCCATGTCATAATAGAACAATAAACGGTTTAACAACGTCTGCGAATTTTGTAAAATTTCATAATGTTCTCGTGCCAACAAGAAAAAGAAACGCAAAGAGTGCAGACAATATTGCGGCTGCATCCGCAAGTGTAAGTTCGATCATTACAGTCAATGATGGAGATCGCTACTGGATCATGTTTTTGTGATAAACCGAAGGAGCATATGTGGCAAGACGGCGCCATATGCAACACAGCCAGCCAAACAATCGAATTATTAAAGTCGAAGTTCGGTGACGATGTTATCTCGAGAAATTACCTCGTTCGTATAATTTGACGTCTTTGTACTTTTTTCCGTGGCTGTGTTAAGTCCACGGTCTATAAGCCGTATTAAGCTTTAGAGACTTTAGAGACCTCAGGACTAACATTGAACGCATAGAGTCATGAAAAGCTGGGTTCAGTGCATCGTGTATGCGTTTCCGAACATTTCCATAATTAATTTAAAATACAAACTGGGACGCCCTTAAGTTAAAATATAATTAGTAAAGACCTCTCCCGGACTACTAAGATGAGTACCCAAACTTTCTTCTAAAAACAATACATTTTTTTCAGATTCCCTATATTGGATTCTGTAAATAATAGTGGACCGCATGGTTTTCTTTCAAGAATATGTGCGGCAATCGAAGTGTTACTAGCTTCACGCTGCTGTATCTGCCAAACGGCTGAAGTCAGCGCGCCCATATTTTGACAAAAGTAAGTCTGTTATATTGTTTTCAAGTCTACCGAAGCATGTCGATATACGTCCTATTTGAAAGGAAAATTCAAAATGGAATTGAACTGGCTGGAAAGTCACAACCGGCTATTGTCAAACATCTCCAGCATTTGAATGTGAATAATATGTTTGTGTTTCGGACCATCACATGTTACAACGATACTGGTAGTATTGCAAAACGCCATTGAGGTGGCCTTCAAAAACAAGAAGTGTACCGCGAATGGGTATTAAATGATGCGTTGCTACCTTGGACATACAAAAAATTCAGGACAGGACTCAGCACCATCACATAAATCTCGTTTGACACAACAATTATTATAAAGTCACATTTCAAAATTGATTTCTTTTAAACAATGGACTTCAAACTCAGAAGCCTTGAGTCCAATGGACTTCTCGATATGATCAATTTTGGAGGCCAAAGTGTTGACAAAAAGACATGAAAGTGTGGAAAATTTGAAAACAGCTCTTCATAGAGAATAGACCAAACTATCAACAGCTCAGGTTCGTACAGCATGCAAGGGCTTCGTTAAGGGACGACTCGACGCTATCATACGCGCCAAAGGTGGCTATATCGAGCAGTGACGTGTTTTATATAAAATTTGGAATGTTTTTAACATTCTCTAAAAAATTAAATAAAAATTCATGTACCATTTATGAATTTACTTGTTATATGGTGAGTTTTATGTAACGAATTTACCAGTATGATCTGATCCAATCTAGGTTGTTCGAATAGAATACAGTATAAAAAATTAGAACCTTCGCGAAACTTTTGATTTGCTTTAATTAATAGCACAACGTTTTTCAAAGTTAAGTTATTTATTATTTGGAATTCTACTACTTGAAAAGTACTCACAAGCAGGTGGAAGTGCAATCAAACCTCCACGTGGTGGCCGCCGGTAATTTTCCTCCAATGCAGGAAAAGCTGAATGATCGGGCTAGTCCCTTCAAAGTAAGGTTGGCGCGAGGCCATAACTTCACTCGTAAACAATTATTATTATGGAACCCAAAATCAGCCTCGGATAAACTGATGAACCACGACCACCACGGCAACGAAAACGGCTAAACGATTTAAGAATTTTCTCATGGAACGTGCGCTCACAGTATAGAGCACGAGCTGCACAGCCGATACCCTGTATAATATGATATATTACAGATGTAATGGAAGACATCATGTGCTCGGGGTGGGGTTTCTAGTCAGCAAAAGAATGAAACCCACCGTTATCGGCTTTAAAGCAATAAATGAACGGCTATGCACCCTTCGAGTGTGGGGCAAATTTAAAAACATAAGCCTCATAAACGTTCACGCACTTACAGAGGATTCCCCAGATGATGAAAAAGAAGAATTCTTTGAATCAGTCGAACGGGAACTCCATGCCTGCCATCAGTATGATGTAAAAATCATTCTGGGGGATATGAATGCTAAAATAGGTGGGGAGCCAGTATTCAGGCAGTAGATTGGCACCCATAGCTTACACGAGAACACTAATGACAATGGACAATGAGTCATAGAGATGGCAGCAAGCAATAATTGGTTGTTGTGAGTACAAAGTTTGCGCGTAAAAATATCCACAAAGCCACCTGGGTATCTCCTGATGGAGCCACTTACAACCAGATAGACCACGTGTTGATAGACCGCCACCACAACCCGAACCTAATGACGGTACGAACGTAACGAGGTGCCAACGTCGACTCGGACCACTATCTTGTTGGTATGGTGCTCCGAACGCGGATTGCATCATCACGAAAGACTGCATCCGCGAATCAGATTCGAGTCAACACGGCTGCCATTCGCAACGAAGAGACCAGAAACTACTACAGTCAAGCGATAGGACTTACCCCAAATGCAAGGAGAGAAAGTCCTGAGGCTGAGATGTCAGGCGTTGAAGAAGCCTTTAAAATACTGTCATTAGTACTGCTGACTCCATCTCAGCTAGCGACTGAACGTAAGAATGTTGCGTACCGAGCAATGCAACAATCTCATAGAATGCGGGCACGCGAAGATGAATATAAAGAGCTCAGAAGATATGAAAAAACAATTCACCGGCAAAAGAAAGCAACCTGGGAAAAGAATCTCGTCCGTGAACTAGAACAGTATAGAGAACAAGGACCGCACCAGGCGCGGAAGTTCTACCAAAGAGTCCGCGGTATGACGCAATATACACCGCGTTGCACATACTGCAAGGACAAAGAGGGTAATCTGATCGCCGATCTTAAAGGCATCTTAGAGCGATGGGAAGAGCACTTTCATGAGTTGCTAAGGAATTGGAGGCTCCACCAATGACCGAAGATCATACTATGCTGCCGCCACCAAGCATAGATGAAGTTAGCAGAGCGATAAATCGGCTCAAAAATAATAAGGCCCCGGGATTTGATAAAAAAAGGAGGCCCCACATTACACCAAGCAATTCATAAAATAATAGTGCAAGTATGGGAGGAAGTAGCTATGCCAGAAGACTGGCGAAGAGGCATCCTGTGCCCCATTCATAAGAAAGGAGATATCACAACCTACAGCAATTATCGTGGTATAACGTTGTTGAGTACCGCGCATAAGATTTTCTCCTCTATCCTTCAAGACAGGATAGCCCCATACGTTAAAGGGATCATTGGTCCATACCAGTGTGGCTTCATCCCAGGCAAATCAACAACTGATCAGATTTACACCCTTAGGCAGGTGATGGAAACATGTCTAGAGTTTCAAAACTAACTACACCATCTTTTTATAGACTTTAAAGCCGCCTATGATAGCATAGCCAGAGTAGAACTTTATAAAGCCATGAGAGAATTCGGCATTCCAAATAAACTGACACGACTATGTAGGACCAATGTCATAATAATACTAATATTCGGCGCGACAGATCCAAGGCATTGCTTCTTGCAACCATTTTTTTTTATATAATGTACACACGCTAAAGGGGTTTGCACCCTTATAATGCTTAGCATAGGGTGGGCGTTAGGAAATTAGGGAGAGGAAAAGATAAAATGTCTACGCACGCGTGTCTTAAACGACTGCAGATCATATAAAGGCGGAACACATAATCAGGCAATTCATTTCACATAACTATCGTGCCGCTAAAGAAGGAATATCTGAATTGGTTAGTACGTCCGAAGATAGGCTTAATGGTTGACCCATGAGACAATGCAGTTGTATTCAAGTTTCGGGCGAATATACGCCTTGTAAATAGAAGCCAGATCTGAAGGAGTGAAGTACATCTTGCACCGTTTTAGGAAACCTAAGCATCTCGCAGCATTTTTGGCGATGGCAAATAGGTGGTCATTCCAGCGAAGCTTGTTGTTGACGCACATACCGAGAATTGAGAGTTTTTCAGTTTCTTTGATGCAAGATCCATTCATAGATAAAGGTTGGGGGTTTAAATTACGCTTACACGACAGAAGACAGCATTTGGTTTTAGAAGCATTAAATTCAACTCTATTATGTAGTCCCCACCTATAGTTATGCTGTCAAGGTCAGAATTTAAAGTGCTTATCATACGTTGTTGTTCAAGTTCCACTTGTGACGAAGAGGGGTGCGCAGAAAGCGAGTCACATGAAAAGCTAAGAGTACTGTCGTCAGCAAAGGAATGGATTGGATTAGAGGTGGTGGATAGGAGGTCATTAATGAAAATCAGAAAGAGTGTCGGAGATAAAACAGAGCCTTGAGGAACACCGGCGTTTATGCGGTGAACATTTGTGTTTAGCATGTATATTTTTGCACACAAATGGAGGGGACCTACAATTTAATGCCGGATCCGAACGGATAATTGAGAGGCATTCCGTGTTATAACTCTCGGAATGTTTGTCACCCGTTAGCGAGAGGTGGGACACCGTGAAAAATACTTTTTTGGTGTTACTGGGATTCGAACCACGAATCCCCTGTCAGAAGTCTATGCTCTTATCCACTGAGTCACGGAGCCCACAACCAATGTCATAAGCCAAGTAAAAATATCCGGATCACTATCAACATCTATAACGGGCTCCGACATAGGGATGGACTGGCCTGCGTCCTCTTCAACCTGGCGTTGGAGAAAGGGATCCGACTTTCTTAACGGTGAGGGGAACAATTTAATAGAGAATTGTTCATTCAGATACTGGCTTACGCAGATGATATTGACATCGTTGGTAGAAACCCAAGAGTTGTACAAGAAGCTTTCATCCAGATAGAGCAGGCGGCATGAATTCTGGGGTTGCACATAAATGAGAGCAAAACAAAGTTCCAGGTATCCACGTCTGCGAGTCGAAGATCCAACATTGGTCCCTCAATTCAAATAGTGGAGCGTGAATTTGAAATAGTGCAATCCTTTAACTATCTTGGGTCAACTGTAGCAGCGTTACTGCGATGTCGACATCGTGAAGAAAATTAAGCTCGGTAGGCTCCGGTGGGCAGGACACCTAGCTCGCATGAGCGAAGAGGCTCTTGCTCGGAAAGTCTTTTGCGGCTTTGTTTTTATTTGCAAAAGCCATTAAGAATCTAGAAAGCCTAAATTTTGTAACAATATATCCCTTAGAAATAAGATTTGAGGACCTGATGGAACGATAAAGTTTTGGCACAATTTGTTTGGATATACAAATGAATACACTCGTAGAAAAGAAATTATTGTAAAAACGTTCGTTTGCCTTCAAGTACGTCAATCAATATTGCACTTTCAAGCAAGGTAGAGGTGTATTTGTTCATATGAGGGATGGTAATGACGTTAGAGTTGCAAAGGTTAAATTAAGTTAGTAGCAAAGATTTCTGCTGTGTCATTCTTCAATTACTCAGAAAGCTAATTTTAACATACACAGAGTATGCAATCGTAAGAGAGAGAGAGAGATGGGGCCAAAGGCAAAAACTCTAATAATCCAAATGATTTCAACCGAAATGAAAGAATGAAATTGCCAAATGTAGCAATTGTGCACAATTAGAGATTTAGGTCGTTTGATATTCCCCTGCACTAGGCATGCTCTACTGTGGGAATTGAGTAGAAGGAATACACAGAAAACGTTAACTTGCAATTGCATTTGAGGATCAAGTCACACACGTGTATGTGGAAATGCCAACGTTTCTTTGCAAATCGAAAGGAGAATTTCACTTGCAACATACATTTAAAATAAAAGTTAGATACGAGTGTGTTTAAAGATACGTGACAACGTGACACAAGAACATTAAATTACATTTATCACAATGTCACAACCAATTGACAACGCATGTATAAGAACGCAAATTAAACAAAGACGTGCGTACATGATTCTTTTATACAGGAAGAAAGGGTGCATTGCCTTGAGATTGTGTGACTGACTAAAATGAAATGTCACAACAAATGACATTCTGTCATAGCAATATTCAGTCATTGGAACACTTGTGCCAAATATATTTAACGAAGAAATTTGAAGTCATGGGTAGTAAATTGACTGATTCACTCAGCTCTAAACAGCATGGTTAAATAATACAAAGGGACGATTTCTAAGAATCCAACTATTGCTAAGCACGCGATAAGCAAATATAAAAAACCGTAGCAATGCAGTGAAAATTCTGTAAATGGAGCGTTAATAAGAGCATATAACATCACCAGTAATAAGTTATAATGTGGCATGGTGTCCGATAGAAATTTGACCTAATGTTAGCTTTAGCAGCAGCTTATCATAGCACCTAATCTCTTCATTTCTAGCTTAAAAACACTTTCTAGTCTGGCTTCCCGAAAAACTTCAGCATGGTTTTTTATAGTTTGCGTAAGATCAAGGGGATTGAACCCTTATTATGTCTGGCCATAGATATACCGGGTGATTTTTTTAAGCTGAAACTTTCAAGTATCACGAAAAATAAGAACTCTACAAGAAAAATGTCCAAGATCAAAATTTAATCATTATTTAATTGCAGTTTTGGGTTCTACGGCAAGGACGCAAAAAGGACGCAGGATTTGTCTGAAACATTTTTTCGATACATGATAGATGGCGCTGTAAAACTATATTCAATTTTTTCTATTTCTCCTATTGAGAACCACTGAATAATTCTGCAATACATTTGCATTAAAAATACCACGTTTTCCAGGAACAGGCGATTCAATCTGCTTTCAAATCAATGAATTTTTTTGTATTTTGTTTAAAAAATACCGATTCAGTTTGAAGATTACATACATATTTCAAAAACAAAAATACCTGTGTTCGTAGTATTATACTTCAGAATGGAATATTTAACTATACAAGAGAATATTGAAATGGTTCTGGTATATGGAGAATCAAAATGAATAAACTTTTTGACGAACAATTTTGAGTATGTATTTACAATGCAAACGTGGTATTTTTATTGCAAACGTATTGCAGAATCGTATGCATAGGTTCTCAGTAGGAGAAATCGAAAAAATTGAATATCGTTTTACAGCGCCATCTATCATAAATCGAAAAATTGTTTCAGACAAATCCTGCGTAGTTTTAGCTGTAAAATCCAAATCTCCAATAAAAAATAGGGGTTCCTATTTAAATTTCATAAGTTACCCATGCCACACCCACAACGAGGGGGTACTATTTTTAGGACTAATGTATTTCCCCCGCGGAATGATTAAATTTTGCTCTTGGACATTTTTTCGTAGAGTCCTTATTTTCCGATATATTTGAAAGTTACAGCTTAAAAAATCACCCGGTATATGCACATAGATTCGTTAAAAAATGTATTTCCTATGAACAGCCAAAAGTCGACCATAGTAGTTTTGTATTTGTTATATATACCCTTGACACACTGGCAAACTTTAACTAGTTTATCGTTTGTAGTTTACAAGATAACTGTTGATGGTGATACACTCAATACTATTCTCGGTTAGTTTACAAACAAGTAAAGGTAAAAAAAAAATTGGCTCTTCTGGTACAAACTTTTATGTATACATCGAAACACGTCACACAGTCCTTTATTATTTGGCAATAATCGCCAAATATCTGTTTTTGAGTTCGGGGCTATTTCAAAGTATTTTCTTTTTTCCACGCTTCACACGCGCCACACGCGACTGTCGACATGGGTCAAACGAGGGATATCAAAATTGGCCCAAGACATTGACCCGCTCACAAAATTTCAGCCCACTAGGTCGTGCGAAAGGTGGTTAAAAAATACCTCGAAAAACGAGAAAATGGCGCGATTTTAAAACATCACGCCAATGCGAAACACGTCATACGCGGAACAAAAAAATACCTTTTTGGACGTAGACACTCACAAAATTTCAGCTCTCTAGGTGGTGTGGAAGGTGGTTAAAAAGTACTTCAAAATAGTCGAAAATACAGAAAAAAAGCGGTCAAGTCAAATTAAATAAAAGATTTTAAAAAGAGAAGATTATAAAACGCTTTGTTGAGCGAAACAAAACTATAATTGCATAAATGTTATGCATACAAATTTGTTTCCACACGACCATAAAGGAAAGTAAGTGACTGTTTCCTACGCTATAACCTCCCCTCGAAAGTAGGTATTATCCACAGTAGTGTGTTAACATAGAAAATACTTTTGTTATTTACTGCAGTCACAGCGACCAGACATTCACAGAGTAATTTTGCATTGCGCATCTCCATCGGAGATGTATTAAATTTGAAGAAAATCGGATTAATTTTTTTAAAAAAATTTGTATGGGGCCCAACAAACCCGGGGCCGGGGGTCTCCAAATTTTTTATAAGAAGTGTTGTCCATCGGAGATACACATGTGTAAAAAATTTGAAGAAAATCGAGGAAATTTTGTAAAATATTTGTATGGGAGCCCCCCGACCCCGTGGCCCAAGGGACTTTTTATAGAAAGTGTTTTCTCCGGAAAGATACATTTGTGCAAAATTTCACGATTGCCGACCGACCGACCGACCGACATCCGTGCCACGGGCAAGTGTAGTTAATATAGAGAATTTAAAAATTAAAAATGTTTCATGTAAATTCTCTAATTGGGGATACACATACACGTATGTGCAAGTTTAAATAAAATCGGGTTAATTTTGAAAAATGTGTTTAGGAGTAGGAGTAGGATCACTTTCAAATTTTTGTATATATATGCGAGATATACGAGCGATGTCGAAATCGTGAAGAGAAATAAGCTCGGTAGGCTCTGGTGGGCAGGATAAGGTATGCAAAATGCCTTGAGGAAGATTCGCCTTCAGGACCTTTAGATCTTGTGAAAAATATACAAAACAAAAATCTAAGAAGTGCTTAAGTCTACCTCGCTATCACTACGCTACAGAATATATCATTTAATTTTGGATAAGTTTTACAAGTTTCTACGAGTATTGTGAGCTTTGGTGTTACATTACAATTTTAGTCAAAATCAAGAGTTTTGTACGATCCTCGGAGGACTGACGATACTCCAAAAAATCTTCATTTCCATTTTCCTCGACTTTTGTAATTCTATTCATTTTGGTACAAGTTATTCATTAACTAAATTAAGAAAATGATTAACAAAGCAAATAGGGGTCTCAAAGCTGGTATGCGAATATCTTTAGAGATATGTTAATGGTATGGAGTAGTACGGATACGAAGCATAGCAACCATAATATAGTCCACAAGAGCATTAAATTTTTCCAAGACTTTGCATGCATTTACATATAGGCTCCTTGGGGCAGACAAATTACTCTTGTTTCATACACATGAGATGTATGAACCAGAGTAGTGTAAACAGCGAAAGCTATATAGCATCATGCAGTTGAATATAGTTATAGGAGATTAATCGGAAAAGCATCTTTAGTTTCAGGGATATATAAATATATATAAAAAAAGAAGAACAACAACAAAGAAATATCAAAGAAAAATGTCAAATAAAAACCAAGACAACTTTTTGCAAGAGTACATACATTCACTATTAAAATTATGTACTAATTATTATAGTATATATCGTATTGTATTGTTGTATATGGATTAACATGCAAAACTATATAATATATTTAAGTATACTATATTCGTATATTCCGGGATTTACGTACAACATCAATTATTAGGCATTTTCAGATGACGACATCAATTATACGTGAACATGAATATTTTGTAATATCAAACCAGTTACATTGTGATTTGAATTTGCGGCATACAAACGATTTAATAGCTCAGACTTGGAATAGCCCGAATGGGATATAGAACGGTGAAAGCCACTTTGTCCATGACCGGTATTACGGGAATTATGCGATCGAGTGTTTAGGCTGAGAGCGCCAAGAAATCCAGGAGCTACAATAGAACCAGCAATTAACTGGGCAAAATGGGAAACAAAATACACAAAATATTTAATATATCAATCAATATACAATAATGGTGTCTGTATGTAGTTTCAAATATATTACAGTTACTATGTATATACATACATATAATAATTTGTGTCTTACATAACGTGTTTAATAGAAAATGCATGTACTCTAGTTTAAGGATTGGTTAATATTAAACATTGTTGCTACCCGGCTAATTACAATGCATTTAATTTATTTATTTATTTATTTAGTCTAAGATATAAACAGACTTAAAAGCAAAACTTAAAAACTAAGATTTACACGTAATTATATTATATTAGGAATTGATTATCTAAATAAATTGTTTATCGGTTTCTTAAACGTTAATTTTGACATGGAAAAATCAATTAGATTGCAAATTGAGTTGAAAGCAACAGAACATTTAACAATCGGATCATTCTGCAAAAAGTTCCTGTTACAATGGGTAATGTAAAAAAGGTTCCTAGTGCGCAAAGGCCTTTCAGGAGCATACAAATAAAACAAGGATAAGATATCCGGGCAATCAATGGAGTCTGTAACTACTTCCCTAAAAAAATTTAACAAGCAAATCTCTCTTCTAGCTATAAGTGGTTGAAGGTCGATCAATAAACATCTAGCCTTATATGTAGGATAACAATCACCCCAGTTTATATGCCTTAGTGCATATCTTGTAAAAGATTTTTGAATTCTCTCAAGTCTGGTACAATATAAATTAATATTAGAGTTCCAAATAACGCAACCATATTCTAGAGCGCACAGTTGCAACATATATACTTATTAAAGTAGAAGGATCTGTAAACTCAACAGCATGTCTTTTAAGAAAAGCCAAAGATGCCCACGCTTTTGCAGATATATATTCAATGTGTTGACTGAAAGTTAAGCCACAGTCCATCATTATGCCTAAGTCACAAATTTGACTCACTTTAGGAATGGAAATCGTGCCAAGACTATATGTATTTGAATGCTTGAGCAGGCCTCTATAAAAAGATATTGATTTGCATTTTTAATAGTTAATACGCAAGAGATTTGTATTACACCAATCACTAAAGGTATCAAGATATTCTTGTAATATTTGAGAGTCCTCCAAGCTAGAAATTTTGAAAAAATATTTAACATCATCAGCATATAAGAGATTTTTTTGATGACCTTAGATTTCTATTTATATCATTCATAAATAAAAGAAACAACAGAGGACCGTGATGACTGCCTTGTGGTACACCTGACAAAACCTGGAAATTCCATCTATTACTTAGATAAGATTTTATCCAATCCAGCATTGGGGGTCGAAATCCAATAGCTTTTAGTTTTAAAATTAAAAGGTTAGGTTAGGTTAGGTTGCGGTGGCAGTTAATGCTCACTTACGACAATTCGCGGTCCTTTGTGTTACCACAGGGTCTTATACCTTTCCCCTTCTCAGAAGATCCATTCAGAGCTCATAATGAATCGAAGTATATCTCGCACTTTGCCGTTTTCGAGATCTGATAGGTTATTCATTAACTGCTTAGCTAAGTGTTTGTGCCCTCTGTGCATTAGTGCCGGACATGAGCAAAGAAGATGTTCTATGGTCTCTTCCTCCTACTCGTCCATGTAACTTCTGCAGAAGTCATTATATTCGACACCCACCCTTCAGGCGTGTTTCCCTAGAAGGCAGTGTCCTTTCATTTCCCTACAACCGTTCTTATTTCACGTCGGCCAGACCTCTCTTGAAATATTGCAAGTGTCGGTGTTTTCCCACCTTACATTTGTTATTGTTTCTGCCTCTTTCCAAAGCTCAAATTCCAGTGTCGCGATAGGACTCCCTACCTCCGCCCTTTCCGGTAGCAGCTGGAGAGTCGTACCACGTCTAGCTAACTCGTCCGACCTGCAGTTGCCCTCAGCATATGTGTGGCCCGGGACCCATATGATCCTTATATTGAACTGTTCACTCATCTCGTTAAGAGAGGAGTGACAGCTCAACGCCATCTTAGATTTCAGTGAGACCGCCTCCAACGATTTTATGGCCGCCTGACTATCCACATAAATACTAATCTTCTTTGAAAATAGTACATTATGCTTCAGCCAACTCATAACCTCTTCAATCGTTTTCACCTCAGCCTAGTATACGCTGCAGCGATCAGGTAGACGGACAGAGATGCTTACTTTCAGCTTTTCACAGAAGACTCCTGATCCTACTTTACCGTCTAGCTTAGAGCCATCCGTGAAAAACTGTATTGTTTCGATATCGGTTACGGATCTACTCTTCTCTGGAGGGTATTGTTGTCCGAAAACCTTTTTGAAAGCATAGCACTGGTGTTTTGTTATCAAGGTTTGTCAGCTACTGCTTTATCGATTTAGTTATGCTGGAGTGCCCCTTTTGAAGACTTCTCCACTGATTGAAAGCTAACAGTCGCGTAGCTGTAATTGCCGCTTTCTGTTTGCCAAATATATCTAGTGGGATAAGGTGGAGCATAACCTCTAGAGCGCGAGTTGGTATAGATCTCAGCGCCCCGCTTAAAGGCATACAGGCCGCTCTTTGTACCTTCCCCAATATATCGGGTGTTTCAACAGGTGCGCTTCAACTTTTCTCCGATAGGGACGGCGAACGACGCCATATTTTTTATTGTTCTTTTGTCATTTGGAAACTTCATTAGTATACATTTCATCATGGAACGCTACACATGTGAACAGTGATTGCAAATCGTGCAAATTTTTTATCAAAATAATCGTTCTGTTGCCGCTACTTTAAGAGCATTACGGCCATTTTACGGTCCATTTAACGATGAGGCTCACTTTTGGCTAGAAGGATTTGTCAACAAGCAAAATATGCGTTACTGGGCAGAAAGCAACCCACACGTGATTCATGAGGCACCGTTGCATCCCGAAAAAGTCACTGTTTGGTACGGACTACATGCCGGCGGCGTCATTGGGCCATATTTTTGGTTCAAAGATTGGACTTCGTAAAACGTGCACGCGGTGGTCATGCAAAAGAAATCATATGTATATGTTCAAATTCGTTAATAAAAAAAAAGTTAGTTCAAAAGTCGAACAGTTTGTGTTTTATTCAAAAAAAAAGTTGAAGTGCTCTTATTGAAAAACCCTATACTTTTATACGTGGTTTTTTCCATAGCTGGCCACCATACGCTTACCAACTTGAGTTTCAAACCCCATTTTTTTAACAATGGCGTTCTTGCATGAGTATAAAGCAATATTCGCTTCATTTACTCGTTCTGTTATATTAGGTTTCCAACTCAGTTTCCTGTCCAAATTAAAAGGTTATGATTATGATTCACAGAATCAAAAGCTTTTTCAAGATCAACATAGACGCAATCCACTTGACGAAACGCCGAGTAAATATAGTTCGAAAATATGACTAAATTCGATAAAACTGACCTTTTGGGGAAAAATCCATGTTGTTCCTGAATTATGTGCGTTTTTACGATGGAAAATATCTTTAATAATTGCTTCAAACAATTTAGAAATACTTAGAAATTTACAAATAGGTCTGTATTTTTCAACAACCGCTTTGGATCCATTCCTATGGATGGGTGAAATAGAACTTGTTTTCCACCAAAAAAGAAACAGACCCGTCCTCAGTGACTCATTAAACATATAAGATAAAGCATAAACTAAATTTTGGCAGCAGTACTTCAAAAAAGAGTTGCAAATAAATTGACCATCAGCTTTAAAGCTTGGCTCCAATTTTTTTATGCAATCAGCATAATCTTTCTGAGAGATATCGATAATATTTATATTGCAAAATGGTTCTATGAAATTATATCTGACATCACCATCATAAACGATATAATGATTGAAATTCTTTTTAAAGAATGAGGCAAAGAAATCACAAATAGTTTCCATTGAATCCAACGAAGAGCCTGCATAAGTCATGAGTCATCGGTCATGTCATCGGCATAGACCGACTCACCGACCGACCGACATATTACCGACTCAATCTTAAGAAATTTTTGTGTTTAACTCGGAAGGGTTTAACTTTAATTTCTTATAAATTTTATTTCTGCAGTTTCTTAACTTTGATAACGACCTATTTTGCCATGGCAGATTGGAACCTTTTTTAAAAGGCACCATAGGAACAAATGACAGAAAAGAATCGTACAATATTTCAAGAAAACTTTTATAAGCTTCTTCTAGTGATAGAGACTCAAGAAATGACCAATCCATTGCGGACAAATGGGATTCCAATGACACAAAATTGGCTTTTGAGAAATTAAATTTAACACTTTTGTTTAATGGTTCGTTCGTTTTAAAATGTAGATTGTTAATTTCTATGTGTAAAGCACAGTGATGCCTATCAGGTATACAAAAGGGAGCTTTAAACTTTAAAAATTTTATAATCTTAGGAGTTATTTAAAAAACTAAATCCAAGAAAACATTATTTGGGTTTGAAATATGGTTGATTTGTTTCAGTGATAGACCCATTAGCCTATCAACAGAAATTATTTCATCGACTGTAGTGATGTTAAATGGTAACAAAAGCTTGTCTTCGTCAGTCCAGCACCAAGAGATTTTAGGTAAATTAAAATACCCCAATACACATAAATGTTGATGTTCGGATAATCCGGAAGAGATTCGAACACATTCTTCGTAATCCACTGTAAGACAGCGAGGAGGTATGTAGCAGGCGCAGATTATGAGAGAATTAGTGAAGGCTGAATTCTGCAAACTTGTCGTAAGGCCATCGTCATTTCTTTCAATTGATAAAATAATGTAATTAAACAATTACTATAGTTGATTTTTAAGCTTTTACTTTTAGACACAATAATATAATTACATGGTAAGCCACGAAGTGTCCAACAAAATTTGGTCTAGTTTACTATTTTTTGGTTATAGGTTCCTTTAAACTTGACGGTATATGTTATCAAAAATTGATTGCAGATATATCGCAAAGAATGGAGACCCGAACATGTTTTAACGAGTGTTGATTTGTATTTGGAATGAAATACATGGAAATGACCAAAAAAGAAGGATAATTTTAATACAATTAATATTTAAAATCGGTTTCGAGTATATGCCTGCCGCGGCTACACCTCACAAGTTCCACTACGACCACTTTTGCAAGCATTTGAGGCCATGTCTCACAAATAAAGCGATCAAAGTTTGCTTCTAAAGAAGTAATTGGTGTTGGCTTATCGGCATAGACTAATGACTTCATGTTTCCCCACAAAAAAATAGTCCAGTGGAATCTTAGAGGCCAATTCACCATTTCCATTTCTGGAGATAATGTTTTTTTCAATATGTTCCTTCAACAAATTAATTGTTGCGTTCGTATTATGTCATGTGACACCATGCCGCTGAAACCATTCTGGATTCTGGAGAATAAGGTGGACTTTGAACATATTTGTAGCGCAATTCATGTATTTTTGCCATCGCGACAGCGGACTTGTGTCCCGGTGTATTGTCTTGGTGAAAAATCACTTTCTTTTTCGCCGAATTCGGCCGCTTTGGGATTGCGTCGAGTCGATCCAACAGCTCAGTATAATTCTATAATATACGCCGGTAATTGAAGATCATCTATATAAATGCCACCGCATGCATCCCAAAAAAACATGGGCACAGTTTTTTTTGGGACCTTGTTGGCCAACAGACCCATCTTGGCCTTTTTCGGTCGTCTTTGTTGTCAAAAGAAAGCCAACGCAGCACATATCTGGCAGCGAGTTTACAAATGTTAAGGCAATATATTCTCCAGCTAACGTCAAAAACCCACATTCTCACCAATCTCGCGTACCTTGCCTCGTTTTGTTTGTTTACAAAACCGTTAAGTCACAAACGAAGTACTATATAAACTTTTTTAACAGGCAAATTATAAAGACGTCAAATTGTTCGTTTTTTGGGGCGAGTACGACGAGTTTACGGAAGTAAAGTTGTTGCAAACAGGCAACTTTGATGAAAAATTTTAATGATTTGCAAACGTTGTTGAAGTGCGCAATTTTATCATCATTGAATGGCAAGAAAAGAAGAGCGTTGAAACATCAAACAAGCAACAGCTAACTTCACAAATAACCGGAAACCCCTATGGAAAAAACGGGGCGTCCCAATTGAAAAACTTTCCCACCGAAAGTCTAGAATATTCGACCGAGGAAATCAAATTTTTAGTCATCTTCAACTCGCTTCGATAACTAAAATGTATAAAAGCAATTGAAAGGCCCTCAGGTCGAATCGGATAATAGGCATTGTGTACATTGCAACAGTACACGAAATTTCCGAACTAACCGATCGAAAATAGCAAGCTGCATGGGCATATCCCTCAATGTACAGTGATGGGCTAAATGGTAGCTGTGTATCCTCAAATACCTTCTCTAAATGGAACGCATCATCGCCAATTAAGGAGGTTATGATAACAAATATCGGAGCCCAATCATACACAGAAGGACTTCATAGAGGGATAAAATACTTTATAGGAAAACCTTACCGAAGGGACAATCTCGACCATCAAAACCGACATCGAATAGGATATTTACCAGATTTATCCGCGGCAATCAATACAACCATCTTTGATATTATTAAATAATGTCCTGCCTTCCCGATGAGGCAAAACTCCGATTTCTGACAAAACAAATTTTTGCACGGGACAACACTCCCTGCTGAAATAAATTAAAATGTAAATGTAAACTACGTTTTTCCGGTACAGGCATTTATGAATATCTCTAGGTCGAGTAAAATTTGGTTAATTTTTACACGCATCACACTCGGGATGCCCTTCGAGACTTGGCTGCTTCAAAATTTCAGCTCTCTAGGTCATGTAAAAGGAGTGGAAGCAATCAGCAGCTCACTGCCGACAACAATCCAAGAACATTGGAAGGCTGTGAAAAATGTTTTTACATCTGGAGCGGAAAGTATTGTTGGTAGAAGCCAGGCAGGGCAAAGCACGTGGCTTGCCGAAGATACCTGTTGGCGGATTGAAGAACGTTAACGCTAGTTAAAGCTCGTATTGTAGATACCCCAGCAGCAGCGAGGATCGAGCTAGAGTCCCTGTATCGAAGCAAAATGAGAGAAGTGCAGCGTAGTGTAAGACCTGACAAACATAATTATATTAACAACCTGGCCTCAGAAGCAGAGGAAGCAGCGAGCAGGTGCGATAGCAGAACCGTTTACAGAATCACCAAAGGTGGTCACCGCTCTAGCCAACATCCAGTGAAAGGCCTAGATGGTGCCGTACTCGTTTCAGATGAGGATCAGCTCAAGCGATGGAAGGAGCATTTCTCTACGGTTCTTAACCGTGTATTCGCTAACGATATGCACCCAAATCAAACGGAGCTGCCGAAGGTAACAATTTCCCGAATTCGCACCTCAACTCCCAGTAAAGATGAGATCGCTACCATGATCAATGCACTAAAGAACAACAAGTCGATAGGACTAGATGGTATACCCGCAGAGCTTCTGCGCGCCGCTTCAACGACATCCGCAGAGCTTTTATATCCGCTTGTAGAGAGAGCTTAGGAGGCAGAAAGTTTCCCCGACGAGTGGAAGAAGGGAATGATTGTCAAGCTCCCTAAAAAAGGTAGTCTTATGGAGTGCGAAAACTGGAGAGGCATTTGCGTTCTTCCTGCAGTTGCAAAGGTAATAGCCAAAGCAGTACTTTAGCGAATTAAGGAACATCTGGAAGATACACTCGATGCCGGAAAAGCAGGTTTCCGCACTGGATCCTTCTGTGTAGAACACATCAACACCCTGCGGATCATTATTGAACAGTGCGTTGAATTCCGGTCCACTGCATCTGCTGTTCATCGATTTTGAGAAGGCGTTTAACAGTTTCAACAGACATTTTATCTGGCTCGCCTTGCGCAGGAGAGGTATACCCGATAAACTAATAGCTTTTATTAAAGCAACCTATGATGGCTCTAAATGTCATGTGCTGCATACAGGAAAGCTGTCAGAGTAATTCGAGATCCTAAGTGGGGTACGACAAGGTTGCATTCTATCGCCGATACTTTTTTTGTTGGTGATTAGCGATATACTTCGCGCAGCTTTATCTCTGGAAACGGAGGAATTCTTTGGACTCTTACACCTCAACTCAAACATCTGGACTACGCTGACGAAGTTTGTTTACTCTCACACAGGATTATGGAGCTGCACCAAATGACATTAAATGTGGAAAGGGAGGCAAATGTTGAGGGTTTGAAGATAAGTACTGCCAAAACCAAAATCATCAACCTCGGCACTAACTCAGTAACTCAAGTTAACATTGCTGGACAGCTGGTAGAGAGAGTAGAGAGTTTTCAATATCTTGGGAGTATTGTCTCGACCGAAGGTGGAACCGAACAGGACATTGTCAACCGAATCGGCAAAGCAAAATCAGTGTTTGGAATGATGTCCATCATATGGCGAAGCAATGCGATCAGCTTAAACACCAAGCTGGGACTGTTCGGTTCAATTGTTGAATCTGTGCTGTTGTATGGGTGCAGCACATGGAAGGTGACCGCTACTATCACAAAAATATTGCAAACGTTCGTAAATAGGTGCCTACGGAACATCTTAAGTATTTTTTGGCTTAACTGTATCTCTAACGAACATCTTTACCAGATAACGGGTCAGGAACCAATAGGCACAACCATCCAACGACGGAGGAGACAGTTCCATAGCAAACTACGCAATGCAATGGAATCCGTTATCTAAGGATGGTAAAAGAACGGGTCGTCCAAGAAATACATGGCGCAGAACAGTTGAGGAGGAGTCACGGCAATTGGGGAAGAGTTGGAGAGAGCTGAAGTTCATTGTCAGGAACCGCACGCGATGGCACGTAGGCGTATTAGAGGCCCTAGGACCCACAAGGAGAGAGAGAGGTCATGTAAAAGTTGGTTAGAAAGGAATTCAAAGAAGTCGAAACAAATACACAATCAGTGGTCCAGTAAAGTTAAATAAAATAAAAGAAGTGCTTAAAAGTACGGCCATGTATGGTGCAAAGGAAAGGAGTGCGCCATAAAGTAGTAAATTTTATTGACCGGACTACTAGACTCGAAACGGCGATAGCTTGTAAGACTTCAAGCAGAAAAACATTTTTTAATAATAAATTGAATACACATTTCATTGGTTAAACACCTTTTTAATAAATTTAAAAGAAAATCAAGAAAAAAAAAGCAATGGCAAATTTTAAATACAAATCGGACTCACAACGCTCGTAATTGTATTCATTACAATTCCATTACCAATCTCATGAATATTGCTTAATGAAGAGAAAACAAAAGCAAATCCCGCAACAAACAACTTACTCGCACTCGCGCTTAACCAACCAGAACCACTATCCCAGCCAAAGTCACATCGCACCACATTAGCTTACCTCTTTAATTAATCTCCATGACGGTTCATTATTTGGATATAGGATTGCTTGCCTGCTGACGCCAAAGCTCATTAGCACCACAGCCAACAGTACAACGAAATAAATCATGTTTTTCACCATTTTGCCCATCATGGTGACCAAAGGACCTGCAATGTACACAAGGAAAGGAAAACACACATTTAATATGAGAATATTGCGTAATAACAAATCACTTTGGATTTAGATTTTCGATGATGCGACGACAAGCTTTAGTTTTTAAAGGCAAACCACACATAAATAGTTGCAGCAAGAAAAAAGTGTTTTGAATTTGAATTTGCGAAAACGTTAAATATTTAAGGTCCTTTTTTCAACTTTCACACATATAATTGCTTTACTGTTTTTTATAATTAGCGAACGCTTCAAGAGATATGCACCATTATTTATAATGCCTAGACAAATAGTGGACGTGGAAATATTTGGATAGAAGACGAAAAATAAATGTTGTGGTGGGTTGAGGAGTTGAGTTCAAACCCTAGCACTTACAAACTAGAATATTGTGCTCATAGACCCACATTGATGGCTCTACATTTTGATTGCTTCATGCATCAACTCAACCGTACATGTGAATACAGCAGTATAGGGCAACTGTATATCACATGTACAGCATCGTATCATGTGTACTTCTAAATGATCAGTGAGGTGAGAAAAATTCGTATGTTTTTTGGACGTGCCGGGGTATCGAACCCGATGTCCTCCAAAAGAAGTATACATGCAAACTAGACTATCATTGCAAAACCGTTTTTTGGCTTTCACAAAATAAAGACTGGTCTAGGACCTATTACTATCAAAATCACCGCTTTAAATTATTCCATTGAGGTTAAATATCTCATTGATAAACGGCTTAACTGAAACTCCCATATCTGGTCCGCCATCGAATGCGCCACTAAGGCCAGTAGACGTCTTAACGGCAGAACTTAGGGTCATCGTTTGGTGGCCGAACGTTCTTGAACAGACAACGACAACTAAGCTTTCGATGCTTCAAAGAATTGCCTGTCTCGGTATCGCGGGTGCACTGCGTATCTGCCCTACGGCAGCATTAGGAGCTGTCGTTGGGCTTCCTCCCTTACAAATCTTCATAAGGAAGACAGCGGCTAGATGCGCTATTAAGCTGCAGCTAGAATACAAGTACAAATCAGGTGACCATGTGGGACACCTGAAAATTCTTGACTCAATTCCCGAAAGGGACATTTTTGAACTATCCCCGACATCATGGTTAGGGAGTACTGTTTCGAAAGCAAACTTAATGCAGGTTCTAATCGGAGAATCACTAATAATTCGAGCACACTCTGTGAATGCCCAGCATTACATTGGTTAAGGAGGCGTATTTTTCATAAAGAAATAGGAAGAGTCGATAAACTCTACTACTAAGGTCGTACTATCCTTCATTAGGGAGGTGGGCGAGGGTACGCCTCTTAGAATAGTCACACCTTACTGATACAATAGATCTTTTCAGGTCACAGTGTCGGCCATATGGCTAAGGGTCTTTCATAAAAATTCATTTATGTCAAAAACTCAACGGAATCTAGTTCGAGTGCCAAGTCGATGCAGATCTTGAAGATTATGAAAGAAATAGCTGACCATCAAACATTTAACCATTGTAATCGAAGACGGGTGTAATGTCACAGGTAGTGTTTGATGCACTCAACATCAATACCGGAATCGATGCTGCTTCTAGGCTTTTGGCGTGTTTGTAGAAAGTAAGAAAGTGCAGCACATTCTTGCTAAGAAAAATCATTCTCTCACTACTGTAAAAATGGTCGCACACGGAATGAATGTACATAGCATTGACCTTAACCTTTGTCAACAAACAGGAAGCAAATGGCTTGCAACTCGATAGTGTCATTGCACTTAACCTATCCAAAGGACGAGAGTGCTCTGAAACAGGGACGCTTACATAGTATACAGACGGCATGAGAAGACTTACATAGCTTGACTTTTTTGGAGTACAAAAAATAAAATCTAAGTAAACAAAAAAAAACTAAATCGGTTTGTGTATGTGTGAAAAAACATACCTAAGTACTTATTAACGCCCAAAATACTCAGAATCCGCAAATACCAGTATATGCTGTCAACACAATAAATTACTCGTCCAATGTCCATTGTATTGGGACGGAAACGTAATGAAAGTCCAATGAGGAATAAAATAATGGCCGCCCCATCACATGGATTCCACATGTTCCAGGCCCAAACAGAAAATTTATGTCTGCAAAAGAAGAAAAACAGAAAGTAAAGTATATCTGAAGAGGTAATTGAATGAATCTGTAACGCAGAGAGCAGCAGATTACAAAAAAATTCTAAGAGTGGATTATTTTTATTTTTATTTTGTTGTGTTTGGCTGCTTGCTTTCCGACCTTGGATTAACGAGTAACTTACGTAATTGCCACTGGTTCCGAGGAGATAATTTCCCTAATTTTTTCAAATCCCAACGTTGTTATGTACGCTATCGAGTAGACTTCTTGCCAGCGCGGCGTTGCTCCCATTTTAACGAGGACAGTAAACGTGAACATGACCAAGAAGAACATGTAAGCAATCTGCTGGCAGTTAAGTGGGTGAGGTGGAGCAAGAGCGATATAATCCATCCATCCAGAGTAACAGACACCATACAAACGCGCAGATATATATATTTATATAGAGAGAAATTCATGTTTGACAAGAAGCGCTTTTGTTATTGCTGTACTCAGTCTTACCGAATCTGCCCAAAACTTCGTTATAGGCGCAGTGTAAAACTCGTGGAATTTCTTTTTTAGTCGCAATGGTTGATGTTGTTTAATTTCGTAGTCGGACATGTTGTAAAATTCACGAAATTGTGAAGGATCCGAATCGGTTAGTGATACCTGTTGAAGATCACAAAATGGAAATAACTTTAGATTGGCGGTGGATTTATATCAAAGATAATCAAAGGAAAGAAGAAATGGCACTCTACGATAGTAAATAGAAAAGTAACATACTAACACTAAACAAGCAATGACGTTCAAATGGGTGGGTGTATTGATTGGTAATGCTTGGGATAAAAACTATTTTTATGATGTGCTTGCCAAAAAGACTTGCCAAAAATTCTACCAAAATTAAGCAACTGTTAGAGTGAGAGTGTTAATTAAAGCAGTGTAGATGCTGTATCTTAATCTCGTTTATGGAAGGAATTAAAATGATATTATGCTATGAGGTTATTGTCATGCAAAGTGGACAACACAGGAAAAGAAGAAAAACATACTTAGAAGATATGCTACTCGTACCATTTCGTAGCTTTATATTGTAACGAAGTAATTCGGTCGCACCAATTACTACGCCACATACCATACGGTTATTAATATACAGCAATTTACGACCCTAATCATGAATTAGCCCAATCGGCTAAAGCGTATACCGATATCGTACAACACTACCGACCCATAAGTTCGATACACCGCCATGGATGCAGGAATATTTTTTTTTGGGAATGTTACTCTCCGTGCAGTATCAGACGAACATCATAATATTATAGTTAAGTTAAGAGAAGTATAACCGGTCGGTCTACAGCAATAATTATTCATAATTTTCTTTTGCAAAATATACCACCGGTATCAATAGGTTAAAAAAACGAATGATTTGACTTTTACACATAATGATCAGAAAGTTTGCCACATTCAGGCGTTATATGCAACGTATACGTCTCCGGAAGCGACTTCAACGAATCCTGGAACGCGAGTGGAACACGAGGAACTCACACTACCAGGCAGTCCTTTCTGAGTTAAAGTGCCTCAATGTAATGATCCGACAACATATGAGGAAACACTTTAACTCAGCATTTCAAAAGAGACTGCAAGACATAACACCTGGTCTCAACATGTTCGGACAGATAAATCAACTCGTCGGAAAGCGACCCGCCCTACCTGGATCGCTGGAAAACAACGGCCTAACTTTTACAACAGAAGCAGAAAGGCCGAATCATTTGAAAACAACTTTTTGTGCAAACCAAGATCACACTTACCAGAATTTATAAGGGAAGTAGAAACTACAAATAATTGTTTTTCTTCTCCTTTTCTTTCTACTCCACAAACAGTTTTCAACGTTGAGAATCCATCTGACGTGCCAACAAATCAGGACACAATGTAGAAGAAACAAAAGAAACATCCAATCAAGTAACTCGAAGAAGTCATTCGGAGTGGACCGAATCTCTAACTTTATGTTAAAAAGATTTCCACAAGCAGCTCTTCTAGTTCTAACAGTCATCTTTAACAAACTGTCGCAACAATTCATTCTTTCCATCAAAGTTAAAAATTGCGAAGATAGTTCCAGTGCCTAAGAAGACGGATAGAACTTCTATCAAAGGATACAGACCAATAGCGTTATTCAGCAGCACAAGTACGATAATGGTGTCCAAAACCTTCTCTATAGAAAGCCCGACTGTTCCGATCGTACACAGATACATGCTTAGGTTTCATCCAAAACGTATTTGTATTAGTAATCAACTAAAGAGCAAAATCCATGTAAAATTTTTCTGTTTCCCACTACCACATCTTACGTTTCTCGCTCATTGCGACTACTTATATTTTGTACACTGTATTCACATTCCAAAATACAGACGCGTTTTGGATTGGTTTACAGCATTAGTATGCATTGAGTTGGGCTTTCTATAGAGAAGGTTTTGCTGGTGTCTCTCTTGCTAAAGAGAGTAAATGAAGTCTGTAGGCTCAAAGAAATTATCCCTGACAATCAGTTCGGTTTTAAGCGGAAATACTCTACGCTTCATCCATTGCTGAAACTTTACCGTTTCACTCAGCGTGCAAACTAATGAAGCCAAATCAACGACCAGGAACATTAAAGCACGAGTGGCGCAAGGATCGCGACTTGGACCGGTGCTTATCAGATCAGCCGATGAAAACGACAAGAACATCAACCTTGCTATTCGCAGACGATTCTGTTACGTACAGCAGTAGCATGGCACCTCAATTAGCTGTGCAACGAGTCGAAACTCACATTCGGAGACTTCAAGAATATTACCTAAAGTGGGGAATCCAAAGCAACGCCACGAAATCTGAATTAATCTGCTTTCGGTTACCCTCAACATCCCGCAGCAAAATGCTCTAGCAACTATTGGAAGGAGCTTGAAACTTAGGCTGGATAACAACACGGTCATCAACTCATCACAGACAGTTCGTTACCTCGGAATCAATTTCAGCGAGCTGTGTAAGTTTAACGTACATGCATCGAGGACCCTACATAGAGCAAACTTTGCTTTTAACTTGTCACATTCTCTAATGCGACGAAGCCAAGGACTCAGCCAAAAAACAAAGCTACTCATATACAAGCAGATTATCCGCCCGGTTATATGCTATGGGTTCCCCACTTGGTACACGATATCTCCAACATACATGAAGAGATTACAGCTGTTCGAAAGGAAAGTGCTTCGTGCCTGTACTGGCCTCCATAGGAAGCTCCACAATGGCTACTTCTACTCAAATACAGATCTGTATGAAGCAAGCAAAATTACGTCCATCGAAAAGCATCTGCAAGAACTTCACATCCGACTAATGTCATCAGTAGGATCACATGAGAACCCAATAGTCAGTGCCACAGCAAACATTGAGCTAGCAAGAAGCCAGAATTACCTAAGCCCCCTGGCTGTAATTCATCAGGAATTCGAAGATTTATTAAGATCTCCAACATTTTACCATACTGCCGTAGGATCCTACCGGCGAGGCTGATAGCCTCGGCATTGTGTTTATGGTTGAATTTGGTTCATATTCACACCATATGTTCGTTTGGTGCTCCGATAAGTTTATGTTTTTTTTGACCCGTTAGGTGGCGCTGGAGTTGAGATATTAACGAAAATGTGTGTTTATGGATAGATTTGGTTGATATTCACACTATATGTTCGTTTGGTACTCCGATTAAAAATGGTGAAATGGTAAAAAAAAATGATTCCGTCATTTTTGACGGGTACTCACTAGTAATAAATTAATACCATAAGTCCACAAAACAATAAACATCTCTGAAACACGAAACACCCTGGGTGACTGGCAAGCGTCAGCTCGTGTTATGTCATTTATAAATATTTACTAAACGTTTATTGCCTTTTTAAAAATAAATAAACGGTTCATAGTCTTCACGACTCATTTGTATTTACGTAAGTTTATTTGAAAGGGCGTTAACAATTTCTCAGATCTCGTCTATTACAAGCGTTTTTATAACTACCTTTAAATAACTTTCCTTTATTTGAACTATTTGAACAAAGTGGTCTTAAGAAATATTTATGTCAAAGGAAAAAAACTTTCTCTCTTCCACAACGCTTACACAATTAAACCTAAGCTATCCGAAGAAGAAGTTCTAAGCATTGTCCTATTGAAACATTATTGCATAACCATAACAGCATAAAAACTTTTAGCAGTAAAATACAGGTAATCCACCCTTCGATACAGAAACATTTTGTTTACTACGTATTCGTTTACAATACTCGTACATATATAGGTATACAGCAAAATTTATCTGTGTTTTGCCTTTACAAGGAAATAATGATTTCTTTCATTCCCAAAAAGTATAAACATCTTTAGATCACATGAGAAAAATACAATCCAGAATTGTCACTTTTTGCATGTTTATACAGAAAGTGTAAATGTTGTAGATAGATTGATGGATGACGGCATTTATAGCGTTGCCAGAAATATCCGGCGTTTATATGAAAAGGAAATATCCCTAATGGCGACTGAAGCTATTGCGATCCCGAAGGTCAAAGCTAATAATCAGAGGACAAGAAAATTTTTCTCGCGTACGTGTGTCGGTTTGTACGTTTTTCCGATTGTATATCGCGACTTCTACCAGTGAGAATTTAATGGGATTTGTTTTAAAACAATTGGTAAGCGCTCGGCTTGCGATGACGTGATGCGCGTCGCGTGTATTTTTTTAAATACTTGTTTTAAAACTTGGCTTGCGATGACGTGACGCGTGGCTTTGTTAGTTTTAAGCAACCGTGCGCGTATTTCTGGTTTCATGCTGTTATTGGCTGCTACAGTTGACCCAAGATAGTAAAAGGATTGCACTTCTTCAAATTCGCGCTCCACTATTTTTATTGCGGGACCAATGTTGGATTTTCTAGTCGCAGACGTGGCCACCATGTACTTTGTTTTGCTCTCTTTTATGTGCAGCCCCAGATTTCGTTCCGCCTGCTCGATCTGGATGAAAGCTTTTTGTATAGCTCTTGGGTTTCTACCAATGATGTCAATATCATCTGCGTAAGCCAATATATGAATGGACTTATAGAGGATTGTTCCTTTCGGCGTTACGTCAGAGTCTCGGATCACTTTCTCCAACGCCAGATTGAAGAGGACGCATGCCAGTCCATCCCCTTGTCGGAGCCCGACTACTGCCTAAGATGGAATCAGCAGTAATAATGACAGTATTTTTAAGGCGTGTCCATTTCTCTTCTACGCCTGACATCTCAGCCCCAGGACTTACTCTCCCTACATTTAGGCTTGGCCGTAGTTGTTTCTGGTCTCTTCGTTGCTAAGGGCAGCCGTTGACTCGAATCTGATTCGTGGATGCAGTCTTTCGTGATGATGCAATCCGCGCTCGGAGCATCATACCAACAAGATAGTGGTCCGAGTCGACGTTGGCACCTCGGTAGGTTCGTTCCGTTATCAGGTTCGGGTAGTCGCGGCGGTCTATCAACACGTGGTCTATCTGGTTGCGAGTGGCTCCATCAGGAGATACCCAGGTGGCTTTGTTTGGGTTTGGGTGGCACACCTTGTACTCACAACGACCAAATTATTGTTTGCTGCCATCTCTATGACCTGTTGTCCACTATCATTAGTGTTCTCATGTAAGCTATGGGTGCCAATGTACTGACTGAATACTGGCTCCCTACCTATTTTACCATTCATATCCCCCAGAATGATTTTTTCGTCATACTGAGGGCGGGCTGGAGTTCCCGTTCGACTGATTCAAAGAATTCTGCTGTTTCATCATCTGGGGATGTTTTAAAATTCATTCTTTTGCTGACTTAAAACCCCACCCCGAGCACATGATGTCTTGCATGACAGCTGTAATATATATCATATTCTGATTTTTCTAAGACACCATTCACGGTCCACCCCATTTCCTGGATTGCTGTTATGTCAGCCTTATATTTAGACAGGGTATCGGCCAGTTGCTGTGCAGCTCGAGCTCTATACAGTGAGCGTACGTTCCATGAGAAAATTCTTAAATCGTTTAGCCGTTTTCGTTGCCGTGGTCGTCGTCGTTCATCAGTGTATCCGAGGCTGATTTTGGGTTCCGTTATAATAATTTTTTACGGGCGATGTTATTGGCCTCGCAGCAACCTTACTTTGAAGGGACTAGTCCGATCATTACGCTTTTCCTGCATTGGAGGAAATAAGCGGCGGTCACCACGTGGAGGTTTGATCGCACTTCCACCAGTCAGAAATAGTTACGGCCACTTGCAATTCTAGAGCATTCTGTGTTATTCCCCCTATTCTGCTGATGGCTGACCGCGTTACAGATTACGGATTACCAACGTAAAAATGGCGGAATTTAGCCAACAACATCGAGAGCCGCCACCAAGTGTCATGTATTATTATATAGGTCTCCCAGCTTTTCAACGAGGCATAAATTATCAAAAACGAAATTAGTAGAGACGATTTTTTTGAGTTTTTTGAAGTATACCAGTTTCGAAACTAGGTAACTGCTACACTGTTAGCGTGGAAGTGAATTTTATTTTGTAAAAGATCCTTTTGGCATTTAAATCGTTCAGAATTGTAAGATCTTTTCATAAAAATGTTTCATCATCAAATGAACAAAATGATTCTATGAAAAAACTCCTTAAATGTATCATTCTTAATAACAAAAAATATATTAAATATTAGGCAGTTAACTTCTAACAAACAAGAACAAGCAAGCTGATTTAAAACAAAATTAAATTAAAAGCAGTTAACGAAATAAAGGCTCTTTAATGTATCTATATCAATACTATTATATGTTTTTGCATTGTTTGCATTTTCAACTGAATACACGCTAATCTTGAAAACTACTCGACCGATTTTGTTTACGTTTTGTGGTCAGTGATGGGTAGGTGGAGTATATATAGTATATATAGAGACATACGTATATAAAATTTGAAGAAAATCGGGTTATTTTTTTTTTAAATTTTGGGGCCCCACGAACCCGGGGCCCGGGGTCTCCAAAATTTTTACAAAAAGTGTTGTCCATCAGAGATACACATGTGTATAAAATTTGAAGAAAATCGAGTAAAATTTGACCCCGGGGCCCGAGGGGCCTCAAATTTTAATAGAATGTGTTGTCTCCGGAAATACATATGTGTGCAAAATTTCAATAAAATCGGGCCTTGGGAAGTGGGTTAAAAATGGATCGCAAGATTCCACGACGACCGACATCCGTGCCACGGGCAAGTGAAGTTAATATAGAGAATTTAATAACAAATCATGAACTAAGTTCCTGAGTACCAATCTCAAATAAAATAAGGAAAAAAAATCTCCTTACACATTTAAGATCGACGCACGCAATGGACAACTTATCTTGTATCTATGAATAGGAAGTGCCATTTGTAAGTCAGCAAATAACAAGAAAGTGTGTCAGGAAACATACTACATTATTTACCATTGGATATACATAATATATTTATAAGGACATCATAACATGCACATGTACATTCTCAACAGATTGTCCATTTGAATGATTAAACTGAGAAACATGGTGGATTTTCTGAAGGATTTTTTGCGAAGATGGCATGTGATCCTTGTAACTAGTGAGATACTGTAGCAATGACAATTATTCCGTAACATTAAAACAAATCTTAGATCTTAGATCAAATCTTGTTTGTTTGCTAGTATCCTTTGTAAACTAAAAATTGTGTAAAGGTTTTCACAAGAAATTTTATTGAATATGTGGAAAAATTTAACTTCCAGACAAAAATTTTCAAAAAGAGAGCAACTTGATAATACAAAGTTGGGTTTTTAACATTGATGCCGTTGTACGACTACGGCCAACCCTTTACCGGAAAGTAGCACAACTTTTGTAGATTGATTCTGTATCAGGCATGGATTTTGTTATGCTTGGAAAATTTTATCCTACCACTTACAGATAGGACCGGATGTTATTTTGGTGGTTGTTGGAGTGCAGGGGTGAGTGGGCGGTATTCTGCAGAAGTGCCAACATTTCTTAAAACGGAGAAACATAAAACCAAAATAAGAAATGGGCTAATACATCCGCTGTAGAAAATTCAGTGCAAAAATCACATTTTACTTTCTTTTACATAAAAAGAATTATAGTAATCATGAAAGTGTTATAAACTCGGGATTTTTGTAGATTTACCCATTTCCGTATCTCCTGAGTCAGGAAAAGCAAAAAAAAATATCTCTGTATGTCTGTCTTCTGTGTCCACTCTATAGCCCAGACGCCTCAATTGATGGGGATAGAAATTCATATGTAAGCTTTTTACATAAATTTGGAGGCCTCAGTTGATTTTGGCAGACATCGGCCAACCGGAAGTGGCAGTTTACTTGAACAGTTTTTCGAGTTTTTGTAAATATAATATACATTATACGTTAGTCATCCGCTACACACTGCACGTTCGGTATCATTGTAACTTTGTTGTCATTTGTCAAGCGTTGCTAGCAATAGCAACTAGCTACTTTTTTAATGAAACGAATGCTATTAGCTAAGTAATAGAATTCTGTTCGATAACAATATGCTGCTGCCATCAAGGGTAGAAGAAGGTAAGAGAAAAATACCTGGATTGGAAACAATCTAACCTATGTGTGTAAAGGCAAAATTATCTTAGGATCGGCTTTAAATTGTAAACCCTTAAGTTTGTGTGCAAAATATAACATGCATAACACGACTGATCGCAAGAAGGTAGGCTCTAGAGCACAACGGTGTGTTGCTTTCACCGCTCCCATCTGAATAATTATATCTGGGAATAGCATATTCAGCAGTTTGCTGAGAATGTTTACAGAGTACGAGAACATTGCACTCGGTATTCCTATTATTTAAAGGCAAGTTTTTCGCCACCAGCCAACTGTACAGATGAGAGTGGTTCTGGTTCATATCCAATTGGATAGATGAGAGTGGTTCTGATTTTAAACTGATAAACACATCCAGTTTTCATATTCTCGAGTCCAAATATGTCTTCTATTTTTTATTTCAACTTTTGTCGAAATTAGCAGATTCACTGATAACATATTCAAAACAGTATGTTTGCAGATCCTAACAATGCTTACAAGTGATTTTTTGAACAAGGAAACACTTCCAATAATCCTCTTGTCGTAATAGCGATCCAAATCTTTAGTGGTTTTTTTTAATGGCTCATGCAGTTTAACTTAAGCTTTGCACACTTAGGTCAGATTGTTTCCAATCCAGGTATTTGTCCCTTAATTTCTACTACCCTTGATGGCGGCAGCATATTGTTGCCGAACCGCATTCTATTACTCAGCTAAATATTTATGGATGTATCCTAAAGGCGAATTGAAAAGCTTGTGGTTTATTAATAGAATTCGAAATTCGAACCTTGCGCTCAGTAACCCAACGCACTGACCACCGTGCCACGTAGCACACATTCGGAAAACGGCCAACTGTTATTCAAATACCAATACTTGCTATCGAGTAAGATACGAGGAAAAAACTGGGTAATACATATGTAATGCTAACCAAGCTGCTTTACTATTATTAGAATCACCTTGTGTTAACCCAAAGATTGCTCTTGAATGCAAGATAATGAAAAGAATGCATACGAGGGTGGGTCAATAAGACCCTGAAAAATGCGTGTCCTGGTGAAAAAGACGATTTTCTTCGCCATATGAGGCCGTTTCTGCTTCAAATCGGCAAATCGGAATCGATCCAGCAGCTCTGCATAGTATGCGCCGGTGATCGTTTTACCCTTTTCAAGGTATTCGATGTGAATAACACCGCGCGCGTCCCAAAAAACTGTCGCAATGACCTTGTTTGCTGACAAACACACCTCGGCCTTCTTAGGCTTCGATTCACCAGGAGAAGACTGATCCTTGGTTTTTGGTGTGTTGTGGTGAATCTAGGTTACGAAACGGCGCAAAAACTCAGTCGAATTTTTCTGGAACATCGCCAAATACACCTTTCAAGTTGTCAAACGAATGCGTTTGTTGTTGATTGTGAGCAAAGGCGGCACCCAATCAGCGGAAATCACTGTGTGATGTGATAAGTCTGTGGCGCGTTTTCAAGCTCGCGCACTTTCACTCGTCGACCGTCCATTATCAAACCATTAATTTTATCGACCATTTCTGTGTGGTGACCTCAATTGGGCGACCAGAACGTTCGGCATCACTTGTGCTTGAACGACCGCACCGAAATTGAGTAAACCAGTGGTGAATGGTTCCAATCGATGGTGAAGGGTCCCCATACTATTTTTCAAGCTTTTGTTTGGTTTGCGTAATAGTTTTTTTCTCGCAAAAAAAGTGTTTAATGAGCACTCGAAATTCACTTATTTCTATTTTAACGAAAATGCTCGTAGGCGTCTATATAAAATGCTTGCCACAACAAAACTATTTGACAGATCTGTCTGCAAATTTGGGTGCGTTATTTTGAGAGATGATTCTTGACCAAAAAAAATGATAAATTTAAGGTGACGACACAATTTGTGTTAATTTTCAGGGACTTATTGACCCACCATCGTAGTAAAATTCGGTCATTCTTAATTAGTCAGTCAGAGTTCCAGGCCATATATGAATTATAGGTAATGAATCTACTGACCCACTTGCAAGAAGCAGGATGTCTGCTATATCCAGTGGTTCAAAACTAATGTTAGCGATAAGTAAAACAAACGTCGCTTTGGGTATTTGAAAATGTATGGCAACCAAAAAAGAATACTGGTGAAACTAACCGAGAAAGAAAACCGATAAGTTTCTTTTAAAAGGCCCCAGAAGGTAATGTTGGAATATGGTCGGTTTACTTTCTTATCTGGAAGAAGAGGAAACAACTCTATCTTATTCATGTTACTGTTCTGCTTTTTACAGATAAAGGATAACAATTTTGAGAAAGGATATTATAACCAAAGCAATTGAACCGTTTGAATAAGTTAAAATTTTTCGTTTTTTAAGTCAATTTTAGGAGGTGTGAATAGTGTCGATTACCATGCACCGAGGGTCTCAGTGCACGGCCACTTACCACGATCAGTAAGAAGACCACTTATAAAAACCATTTGCTAGCACATGGCAAAATGAATGAACGGGCCAAAGTCAACCTATTGAGGATTTTATAGTTGGTGAAAATATATATTTTGTAAGAATTAAAAAAAAAAGAAGATTTATTTTATGTTATTAATGATGTTCTATTAACTATCTTCATAAGTATACTAGTATAAGTAGTTTGAGTTTTACTTTTAATTATTAAAGTAATACTAAATATAAATTTAATTAGTTTTATCTACCAAGTGTAAAGTATAATAGAAGTATTAATTATATACAATAAAATGATGCATTTTTATTTTATTAAAAATGTGCATACAGTGGAATGAAACACAAGTGATATGCTAATTGCGATGTGATGTTTACCTACATAAGCAGAAAAGCAAAAAAGCTGTTTACCCAACGTAACAGTATAGGATAAAAATACAAAATGAAATCTATATCTAATCAGCGAGGTTTCCATACGCAACAAGCTCACGCGCATACACACAGGCACACACTATATTACATTACACTACAATGGACAATAGCGCAAATTGTATTTAAACTAACTTTGGCGGGTTCTTCCGCTCCAGTGAGATCAACCTGGGATTGTTGTTGTAGTTGTTGTTTAAAGGGGCGTGATAATGAATATAAACAGGACATGATATAATAAAATTTATAAACAATATGTTATATACGAGTAAAATATAATATCAAATGTACTATAAATATTCATCTGTAATGTACAAATACCTTAGGGACATACGAATATGATTTTGGTGCCTTTTAAGGGTCTAAATATTACTAAAGTATGTAAATGTGTAATAAGTGTGAACAGTATATGTTTATTGCAACATTTTTGTTACTTATTTTATAATGCCATATACGAGTATGTGTGAGTTATTGTGAGACCTTTTTTATATTTTACTACAATTAATTGCAATATAATTCATCAATTATTTCTAAGATACATATATATAAATTGTTTGTGGTTTTGTTTTGATACGATAAAAAAAAACAAATACAAAAGTACTACTCACTTTTCCATTTTCTTGTACTTTGGTATCGCGTAGGGAATAAGTATCAGCCAAAAGTGCCTGAAAATGTTTATTTTTTGATTGATATATTTTTACTTCCATCGTAAATTATGTATGGTTGAGTAGTATTAGTAGCAGTTCCAGTAATTGTATTAGTAGTGGTAGTAGTAGTAGTAGTCGTAGTCATGGTAGTAAAATTCAATGAACTAAGTTATTTAATGTGAACTGTTCGTTCACTCACAAAGAAATGTATCATATTTACATTACTATATATTGTATATACTAAAAGTACGCTTAAATACTGATTTAAATTATTTCGTGCTTTTTGAGTCGTTAACAATTTTTTCCATGATATTTATTAGAAGAATGAACTGGGTTGGATAGTATTTTTTAACTGCAATGTGCTGCTCAATATACATGCGATTTTTTTCCTTTTCTGTACACACAATTATTTTAAATGTAAATTTCTATATACATTATATAATAAATCTAATCAATCACTGTGTATATAATAAATGGTATGCATACTCTTATACATCAGTACAACAACTAGATTCACAACAATTAACATTAACAATCAGCACGCAAACATTCTTATCGTAATGAGCGTGTGCACACACAACTCACAGCTCATTATTATGTCACTATTATGACACGCAACTACTTTTTCGCCAGACACCAAGTGCGCCAGCAATAATTGTCACACAGATGTTGTCCTTCAACAAAGATGGTCTAAACTTCCATCAACGTTTTCATTAGTTTACTGTAGTAAAGTATATCTCGTAAATAGCAAAGGTAAGGGTTATCCATTCCACGGTTTCAAAAGTATAGGGCTGGAATTCGACATCTGTCAAACTAAGTTGTTAAAACAATTTTTTTTTTCAGTTGAAAGTCTGACATTTACGAAAATGGATCGCTTAACTATCGCACAACGCTTGAAAATTGTAAAAACCTACTACAAAAATGGTGATTCTGCCACAGCCACATATCGTGCTTTAAGAGGAGATTATGGTTTACATAATCGTCCAACTACGCAAGCAATTGACAAAATTGTGAAGAAATTAGAAGAGACTGGATCGGTTACAGATATTGTAAGGCCTGTGCATCATCGTTTCGCTCGTACCACTGAAAATATCGCTGCTGTAAGTGAAAGTGTTGCCGAAGACCCGAATGTGTCGATTTCTCGTCGTTCTCAGGAATTAGGACTGTCTTACGGCACTTTTTTTTGCCTGCTATTGAAGAATACGACTTAGAAAATATGTGGTTTCAACAAGACGGTGCCACATGCCACACAACTCGAGCGAATATGGCTTTATTGCAAGAGACATTTCCTGGCCGCGTAATTTCTCGTCGTGGCGATATCAACTGGCCAAAACTGGAGTCAAAAAGTGGTCAAAAATTACCTCAAAAGAATTGATGCTTGCAACAATTCGCGTGGTGGTCATTTAAATGATGTAGTGTTTCACACATAATGTCAACGTTCAAACTTTATAATAAAAAAGAAATATCATGATAAAAAATATTTTATATGTGTTTTATTTACGTTTACTTTTGAAACCGCAAAATGGATAACCCTTTATATGGTACAAAAAAAAATTCACACATACTTTCATTCCGTTAGCAAAAAACAGTTGTAAGCGTAAACGAAAACGACTTAATGTAATCAAAAGTTAGCAGCAGGAACTAGAGACTTTTGTTTAAAGTTTTAAGTTTGCTCTCAGGCACGTCAACGCTTGTCACGACATAAAAAGTTCACCAGCACTGTAATGCTTTTCAAAGGTGGCAATGCGTCTTATTTAGATTTTTAGATTTATTAGTTTTTTTTTTAATAGTTTGTATAAATGAACTTGAACGCTACAAGTTTGATTTAAAAGAATCCAAATATCTCTGACACTCGTAGATCTTTCGGGGTCTTTGGTAACAAAATGACGCACTCTAGCGCTGATTGAGGCACTCGCAAGTGCAGCGGGGACCGCCACTCTACCTACCAATACCTATATAAATAAAAATTATTGTTAAATTAAATTAAATTGTTAAAAGTATATTATATTCCCTATAACATAATTGCCGTTGTCTGATTATTTGTCTGTATGGATATAACGCTTTTATGTCGCCTCATCCCGCCTAAACCACCATATGTATCGAAGCCATATTAACACCATAAGTTCTTTTGGTGCTCCGATAAGTTTATGGTTTTTTATTTGACCCGTTAGGTGGCGCTGGAGTCGAGATATTTACGAAAATGTGTGTTTACGGTTGGATTTCGTTCATATTCCACCATATGTTCGTTTGGTGCTTCGATGAAAAATGGTACAAAAAAAAAAGATTTCGTTATTATTGACGGGTCACTAGTCTTCTATCTTCTATATATATAAAATAGAGAATTTATTTGTATATTTGTATATATATTTGTGCCTAACTAACTCTGGAACGCCTTGCCCAATTTCCACCAAACTTGGTATACATATTATTTACTATCTGGAATCAAATATAGGTGGTGGGGGGAGTACGTTTTTTGGCTGGGGGAGGCGTGGCAGCCGATATTAGTGTCAGACCCACCGTTTTCGGTATCGCCGAGACGAATAGTGCTGGTAGTAAAGTACACTCCTATGGGTGAGTTGTGTATCCCCGCAGTGGTTTTCGGGGTCGCTGCGTTGAATGGTGATGGTAAGACATTGTTAAAGAGTTGGGGACGAGCCCCACGCTTACCCGGCTTTCACTAATAAACATACTCATGAACTATGATCCATTTAGCTCTTTTAGAGATAAAACCGTAATTTAATATCCCGTGTTCAAGTCCTGCACCATTCCAGATAAGATTTTATGCTGAAGATGGACCCCACGGGGTTGATGGTAAGACAGCTCTAGGTGGACGGGGTCGACAACTAAGGGAGGGAGGGGGGTGACCAATATTAGTGTCTATTCTATGGTTTTCGGGGTCGCTACGTTGAATGGTGATGGTAAGACAGCTCTAGGTGGACGGGGTCGACAACTAAGGGTGGGAGGGGGGTGACCAATATTAGTGTCTATTCTATGGTTTTCGGGGTAGCTACGTTGAATGGTGATGGTAAGACAGCTCTAGGGGGATAGGGTCGATAACTGGGGTGAGTGGGGGGTGACCGATATTAATGTCGACTCTATGGTGTTCGGGGTTGCTGAGTTGAATGGTGATGGTAAGACAGCTCTAGGATGATGGGGTCGATAACTGAGGAGGGGGCGGTGACCGATATTAGTGTCGATTCTATGGTTTTCGGTGAATGGTGATGGTAAGACAGCTCTATGGGGATGGAATCGATAACTGAGGGGGGAGGGGAGACAGATACTAGTGTTGATTCTATGGTTTTCGGGATCGCTGCGTTGAATGGTGATGGTAAGACAGCTCTAGGGGTATTGTGTCGATAACTGAGTAGGTGAGGGGAGGTTGATCAATATTAGTGTCGATTCTATAGTTCTAGGGGTCGCTGAGTTGAATGGTGATGGTAAGACAACTCTAGGGGGATGGGGTCGATACCTGAGGCGGTGACCGATATTAGTGTCGATCCCATAGTTTTCGGGGTCGCTGAGATGAATAGTGGTGTTTAGAATGGTACTCGGCGATCATTTGGCACCGAATTTAGGGGTGAGGAGATTGTCGCCCCTACTTCAAATTGGAAAAGGTAGATTAGTAGCCGTGTTTTATGGTATTTTTATTATTTTTATTTTTATTATATTAAATTGACATCGATTTTCTGCCGCAGTACTTATAAATTCCATTTATCCGGCTGTTTCTCAAAACTTTCACATTTTGAACCGGTTGCGAGAAGGAGCCATTCTTGTTGCCAAAAATGGCGACACCCACGAAATAAACAATCAAATACTTGCCATGTGAATAGGCTCAGTCACTGAATATAAGTGTATCGATACCGTTGTAGAACCTGATGAGGAAGTTAATTTTCTAACTGAGTTCCTAAACTCACTTGATTCGTCTGGATTGCCAAAACATTGTCTTACAGTGGGATGTCCAATTATTTTACTACGGAATCTCGACTCGCCAAAACTTTGCAACGGCACAAGGTTGTGCGTAAAAGAGATACTGGGCAATATAATTGAAGCGACTATCTTGACAGAAAAGGGACAGTGTGATACAGTTGTTATCCCACGAATAGCACTCATTTTGACGGATCTACTTTTTAAATATAAGAGATTGCAATTTCCCGTCAAACTTGCATTTTCGATGACGACCAATAAGTCGGACAGTGAGGAGTATAGATTTGAGATCGCCATGTTTTTCCTACGGACATCTTTATTTTGTTTGCTCTGGGATGGGTTGACCTAAGAATTTATTTATTCTTGCTACTGAAGGTGAAACTAAAAACATTGTATACAACCAAGTTTTGTTTTAAATTAATATTATGTAAGTTTTTTCAAATTTTATTTTATAATTTGAATACTATAGCTATAATTTAAAATAAATTTTGTTAATAAAAACTGCAATTTACCTTATAGATATATATGGTTCCATGACATTTTCTAGAAAAACATTTTCTATAAAAACATTTGCTCGAAAAACATTTTCTCGAAAAACATTGACTCGAAGAACATTTGCTCGAAAATGTATAAAACGACATTTGCTCGAAAAACATTTTCTCGAAAACTAAATAGTCTATGTTTTCAACCTTCTAAAAACTATCGCGAGTAATTTTTGTTCGCGAAACGCGAGTTTTTTTTAAATTTTTCGGTTATTAATTTTACCAAAAAATTACGTTCGAGCAAATGTTTTTCGAGAAAATGTTTCCGAGCAAATGTTTTTCGAGTAAGTGTCTGGATACCGATATATATAGATATAACTCTTTTTTCTACCCTTCCTAACAGAAGATTGGGATGAATAAATACCTGGCAACTCCGGGTAATCAGCTAGCATGAAAATAAAATCGAATAGGGACGAACAGTTTTTCGGTTCACTGTAAATCACGACAAACAATTTCTTGAGTTTGCCGTAATAAAGTATTGTTACATAGCGATATCATAATAAGTTTGACATATTATTTATACCAGGTCGACAAGTAAGTTCGTTAGCCGTCTTTCTTTTGACCATTTACAACAACTGTGTTATCGAATTCGTCCAAAGTGTTCCCTAATGCATGCAGAGGAATTAGAATTCAAATCGAATTGTTTTTTGTGGTTCAGTAATCGAAAACCGTTGCATCCGGATTGTTTTACAGTAAAACCTTTCAAAGCCGGAAATGTATTTTCGCGGAAACTTGTTAAATTTATCACTTTTGAGCGGTTTTACTGTATCACTGTTTCATCTGTCGATACATAAGTTATCTGCACCGTTCCATCTTCGATTCGTTCACGAAAATAATAATGCCTGATGTCGATGTGTGTTGATCATGGTCGAAATCCGACGTTTGTGGCCATGTATACGCTAAATGCTATCATTTTCAACTAAAGCTATAAATTTAAAAACAATTCGATTGAATATTTATTTTCACCAAAATCAGATTCAAACTCCAATTCCAAGACAAAATAAATAAACATTTTAATGCAGTTTAGTTTAGTTTTGATTAGCGTTCAATTTCGTACAAAACATTTGTCAACATATCAAGAGTAAAGTAGGACCCATAAGATGATCTGACAAAGTTTCCGTAAGAATAAGCCTTTCTTTCAATTGGAATAAGTAAATATATTTTGAAAATTAAATTAAATTCATTCGATACAGAAATCGTCAATTCATGCTCTTTCGGGAGGGGAAACATTTGTTTTTTCCTATCTGGAGAATGCTTGAAAACTGTCGAGTTTTGGGTAGAGTTTTTGATCGTTTTTTTAGCTCGCCTGTCGAAGCAGCCGCATTTCTGGGCCTTGGCTGTTCAGACAGCTACACAAACATAACAACCCAACGTTTGGGCTAACACGAATTAATAGTTACTACAACAACACCAACAAAAATAAAAATAAAAATACGAGCATCATGTTTTTTGGTAGATAATAGAAGTGCTCTTTTTTTTACCCCAAAAAATCCACAAAAGTCAAAGCTTATCGAAAACTATAGATAAGCTTTTTAGGAAATTGGTAAAAACCAAACCATAGAACCATAGCATGGAAATTATAGTCAAAGAGTCTTCAGCCTTTTAGTAAACTACTGTTCGGAGAAGAAAATTATCTCAACTTGTGTCATCTGCAACTCCCTAATAGCCATTTTTAAACGAGTGCGTTACGGGTAATAAAAAGTAATGGATTGTTTATAATAAAGTAGCGCGCAATTATATGGAAGAGAAGGAACTTCAGACAGATTGAATGGTAGATCCACATCAAAAGGCAGATAGTCTCATCTATTACCAGTTATTACTGCATGGTTAAGCAATTGTTTTTACCACCTACTGCTCGCAAATATCAAAATTTAACCAAAAAAAACTCCTATGCCAACAAAACCAAAATTAAGCATCGTAAAAGTGTGATGTTTTGTCAGGACATCGCCACATTTCAGTCAGCCAGTCAGCCACTGTGGAGCTGTCAGGGTTTGCTCACCCGCCGTATATAACCGTCCTGGCACATTTCGATACTTCTTAAGTCACATTCCGTCGGTTTTTAAGGTGTTGTGTTTATTTTCATCAGCAAAGGTATTTGTCTCATTAAGATTTCCTTTTCAAATCGACATGACAACAAAATGGTTCTTATAAAAACGGTAAGAAGAACCACATGAGATACCGACCGGGCATTATTTTCGCTGTTCTCAGATTTCTCAGCTTAAATAATAAATTGTGCAATAAACAATGTACCTACGCAAGGACGACTGCATGTAATATAAAAAAAAAAGAAGAATAACAAAAATTAACACCCAAAGCATGAGAAGGAACTTTTGCTATCTCTTTTTAAAATAGAAGCAATCACAAGACATAGTATGCCCTGAGGGATTTTTATGCTTTTTAGGTGAGGCACGCGGCGCGGACAATTAAAAGAACAAAACTTTCACGCTATGTGCGAAATAAGGAACAAAAGAAATAATAAAAGAATTGAGGCAGTTGACAAAAGTTTGGACTTTTGCACTTAAAAAGATTTTCTTGTTAAAAGTTTATGTCAGAAGTTGACTTTACTTAAAAACTATAGAGGTGTTTCGCGTACCTACTTTAAAAATATAAAAGTAAGAAGAAAATGCAAGAGTGAAGAAAACAGGACACTTAATTGAAACCCAAACGTATTACATAGAGAGCCATACGGAGAGAGATATATCTAACAACCTTTTTTGAGACTTGCGGAGATATTTCTTGCGGCAGGCCAGAAAAAAAGCTAAACAGTTTCATCTGAAATAATAAATTTTTGTTGTGTTTTCATAATGTTTGATACCTGTTAGTTTGTAAAAAGTAAACTTGAAAACTACCGGACCGAATTTAAAAATTATTTAATTATTATAAAGCTACATTATTCCAGATGGGAAAAGGCTACATTTTTTTTTAAAGTACTTTGGTTCCATAAGATATAGCAATATTTGCAACTTAAGCCGGAGACAAACTGACTACTTTTTCTATTCTATTCTGTTTTTATTTTTAATAAGTTACGTCCTCAAACAAGTGATACAAAAACGTGGTACAGTTTATGACTTTAATGAAAAAATGATCACATGTACAACAACCAGATTGATCACAACGCTATCAGCCGCAAGTAGCAATCATCTTTGCCATCTTTGCTGGACGTTAGAACCCGAAGAGCAGGCGAGGTCTACAGCGACCACCACCTTGTGGATGGCAGTGTGCGATTGAAGCTCGCGGTCAACTCATCCACACGAAGTCAAATAACAAGAAAGCCAGCTGTAGCAGCACTGAAAGACTCAGATGTGAAACTGCAATATGTATCCCGCATACAGTCTCTCTCTGAAATACTGCCCCAAACCCTAGAGTCTAAACAGGAGAAAACATCAGTACGGAATACGGAAGCAGCCTCAACCATTTTAGGTTATCCCGACAAAACTAGAAAAGAATGGATATCAGATAGCTCATGGAACACCATTCGTAAACGCCAATCCATCAAAGCAGAGTTAAACGCGGCCTCGGGTGCCGTGCGAAGCGCATTAGCGCGGAAGTATAGGGATCTAGAACGGCAAGTTGCCTGTTCAGCTAGGAACGACAAACAAGCATGGCTAAGCGACATCGCAACACAAGCACAGCAAGCCTCAGATAGTAGACAATACAGCAGAGTCTACCAACTCGCTCGTAAGCTCGCCAACAAGAAACACATCAACTACCCTGTTAAGGCAATAGATGGCTCTTTGGTCCTTATGGAGGAACAACAATTAACTCGCTGGCCAGAACATTTTAAGAATGTTTTGAATTGTACTTCGCCAGGCACGTCCATTAACCCACATATGCACCCTAATAGGCTACTTAACATCAGCGTCGCTACTCCTTCGTTGGATGAGATAACGACAACAATTCGTTCACTGCAATCAGGTAAAGCAGCAGACAATGAGAACATCTACGCAAAACTCCTTCAAGCCGACGTCGAGCTAACTAACCGAACATTGCATGCGATATATCAAGGTATCTGGGAATCTGAAACCATACCATCGTCGTTAAAAGAAGGCTAAGTAGTCAAACTCCTCAAGAAAGGTGATTTGAGCAATTGCGAAAACTGGAGACGAATTACCCTGCTAAACACCATAAACAAAGTGATCTCCTCTATAATAGCTAGGCGCTTACGGAATGCTTTAGAGCCAATTTTGCGAAATGAACAAGCAGGATTTCGCCCAAACCGTACTGTACTTGTACTGATCAAATTAACACCCTGCGTGTAATCATTGAACAGTCAGTTGAGTATCGCTCTCCTCTGTATAAGGTTTTTGTAGATTTTAAACGCGCTTTTGATAGCGTGGGCCGAAACATGATGTGGCAGATTTTGTCTAGCTATGGTGTTCCGGAAAAACTCATTAACATCATTAAGGAGCTGTACAGCGACTCAGCATGCCGCGTCATTCATAACGGTCATCTTGGCTCACCTTTCAACATCTACTCGGGAGTAAAGCAAGGTTGCACCCTCTCAACATTGATTTTCAAAATTGTCATCGACTGGGTCATGAAAATAGTAACCCTTACTCCATCGGGTTTGCCAAGGAATGTTTTCCACCGCCTAGAAGACCTGGACTATGCCGATGATATCTGTCTCCTATCACAATCGTTAGGTGACATGGAGCGAAAATAAAACTCACTAGAACTCCACGCTAACAAGGTGGGTTTGAAAATTAACGTCTTAAAAACAAAGCTAGTTCGCGTTAACGCCAGTGGAACAAGCGATTGACGGGCATACGATAGAGAAAGTCGATATGTTTTGTTATTTGGGCAGCTGGATGTCAAAAAATGGTAATGCTGACTCGGATGTGTGCTCTCGTGTAAACAAGGCGCGACACTCCTATAGTATGCCAAATAATAGCTGGAACTCCTCACAAATCTCCCGGAATCTGAAGCAAACGATTTTCAGATCTAACGTTCTCTCAGTACTCTTGTATGGCTGCGAAACGTGGAAAGTCACAGAGTCAATTGCGACGTGCCTCCAAGTCTTCGCCAACAAGTGCTTAAGGAGGATACTGAGAATAAGATGGCCGGACATTAACACCAATCAAGACTTGTGGAGAGAAACGCAGCAGGAAGCAATCGCGAATCACCATCAGACGACGAAAAAGGAGCTGGATTGGCCACACTTTGAGAAAGCCAGCGGACGATATTACGAAACAAGCGCTCGACTGGAATCCACAAGGAAGCAGCCGAGTTGGCAGTCTTAGCAAAACATGGCGGGCGTTTGTATAAGCATTATGCTCCCCTGCGGAGTAAACGAAAAAAAGAAGAAAATATTTCAACCTAATCTCAAACATGATCGCTACATGATTTCTAGATTAGCTTTGCAGGATCGTATATACGTGTCCTTCAATAAGTGGCTCGGAGTGTATTTTTATATCCACTCGGTCTGTCCAGATTAAATTTATTCTCGTCAGAGAACACAACCTTTCGCAACCACTCAGTTATTCACGCCAAATGATTTTTTACTCAATGTAGTGGTCTCATTTTGCTCTTCGTTTCTTGGTGACTTTTTTTTTGTAATTTTCTATGAAGAGATAATGGATATTCAGAATCATTCGACACACTGTATTCTTAAATGCGATAGCTCATTTCTAGCTTCAATTATAGCTACATTTAGAGGCTTCACAAAAAAAACACATCTTTCTTGGGTTCTAGTAGCCAGAGTTACTAGTCCTTTTAGATTTTATGTTGGTTATCCCCTTTTTTTGCAGATATTTTTGTTTATTGCTGTGTTGCTTCTACCACTGCTTTAGTTTCCAGATTTTTTTTTCTAAAAAAAACTGATTATTCCTTATTACCAAATAAATGCTCATATTTTTCAAAGACTTAACTTTGAAAAGAGGAAAGCTCAGCTATCTGCAATCAAGTGGCGGATAAAGTAGAAAGCTGCTTAACAGTAGGCAAGATTAACATGTCATAAAGGGTACTCTATAACCCACACTTTCAATATAACTACAGCACAAAATCCCGATTGTTCTTTAAAATCCAGACTTGGCTAAATCCAGATAGGATAAAATAAGGACATCACAAAGCCCAGACAATACAAAGTACAGACAAAACACAAAATGTATGAGTATAATAGATAAGCCAGACAGACTGTCTGAACTTTTTGTCTGGATTATTTCTAGTATGCATTTTGTCAAGTCTGGGTTTTGTTTCGTCGGTATTTTATCGTTTCTGGATTAGTCTTAAAGGAGTTAGCCAATATGGATTATGTCTTTCGGGATTGCGTGGTACACCCGTTATAAAGTAATGGTATTTGCATGGAAGTAAATAAATGTTTGTGCAGTGTGTTTGTAATAAACCTAGCTTTTAACATCTCTACTTGAAATACCGCTATCCCCAAGCAACAAAGAGAAAAAAATCATTTAAAAAAAATCACAATCAAGTGAATTGCAGTGTATATTATACACATTTTCGATGTATAGCGGTCATAAATAATAATACTAAAAGTTTGCAGTGTAATCTGAAGTAAGTAGAGCGTAGGTTTTCCATTGTTATAAATGCAGTTTAAAATAATTTTTTTACCTAAAAATTTACATTGAAGTCTACTCAAATTTTAAGGCAGGTGTATGTAGATATGGCAAATGATAAATGAAATAAAACAAAAAATTATACAAAGAACATTACACAATAATTCATACGTTAGATAAGAGAAGAGTAAAACAACAACTATTAAGTTAAGGTTTATAATAATATAATTTACACTCGAATAAATGAAAATACAAGAATACAGGAAAAACATTAGAATATCACGGAAGACACTGATTATGTTCGATAAGCTAAGGACAGTATAGATAGGACACTCACTTACACAACGAAACAACATTAACAACACTGTTAGTACGTTATGTAACTTAATTTTGGGATTTTTTTTAAATACATAATTTGCTTATGGTTGAATAGTTATTGGTACAGCAATGGTTATAACAAATGTACTTTATTTACGGTATAATACGTTCACATGGTTTACTACCTTTTCCGCATTATTTCCCATCCTACATTTAAGTGAAAGTGTTCTTTTCGCTTTAGATAGTGCATTCTAGAAAAAGGTTTAGGTTTAGGCAGTAGTAGTTGTGGTTGTTTTTGTATTTTTGGTTAACAAGAAGTCGAAGGAAATAGTTAGGAAAAAAATATAATGATAAAGAACGAAACAATATATCCAATAGCGACGTTTGTGGAATCATGGAGTGAGGAAAGTATTTTTACAAAAAAAAAAAGGGTAAACTTAATCAAATCCAAAAAAATGCACCAATCTTTTTTTTTGCTTGGATAAAATTCTCAATGATAGACATGTGAGCGGGCGCTTACCTCAGCATCCGGATGTGACCGATCTGAATCATCATTGTCAAGATTCTGATTTTCTAAATGTTCTTCTTCGGTTTGGGGCATTTGTTGTAGTTCTTCTTTGGACTTAAAGTCCAAACGTTTAATATAAAATGGCAGCAAAAGTCCTAGGATTACCTGAAAGTAAGGAATCAAATCACATTATGTAGCATTTAAGTCTAAAATATATTAGAAAATTATTGCAAAAAAACAACCCATAAAAATAAAAAATTTTCATGTAAATTCTCTAATAGGAGATACATATGTGTGCAAAGTTTGAACCGGGTTAATTTGGAAAACATTTATATTAGAGCCCTTTACTTGAATTTTTTTTTCAAAAACTGTTGTCACCGGAGATACACAAATGTAAAAAAATTTGTATGGGAGCCGCCGACCATGGGGCCCGATCACTTCCAACTTTTAATTGTAAGTGTTGTCATCGGAGATACACATGTGTTTAAAATTTGAAGAAAATCGGGTTAATTTTTAAAAAAATTATATGGGCACACCTCGGGCCTCAGCCCGATCACTCCAAAACTGTTAAAAAAGGTTTTGTCCATCACAGATACACATGTGTTTAAAAATTGAAGAAAATCTGGTTAATTTTTATTTTAAATTTGTATGAGGCCCCACCAACCCGGAGCCCGGCGGCGTCTGTAACATTTTTACAATACTTGTTGTCCATCGGAGATACAGACGCGTGTAAAATTTGAAGAAAGTCGGGTTAATTTTTTTTAAAAAATTTGTATGGGCCCGTGGTTTCCAAAATTTTTACAAAAAGTGTTTGTATAAAATGTAAAGAAAATTGGGGGTAATTTTTAAAAAATTTATATGATCCAGGGGCACGTGAAGTTAATATAGAGAATTTAAAAAAATATAATATAATGATGCAATGCTCATCTTCGGCGAGTATATTTCGCCTTCGACCAAACATTGAAGCAAAAAATAATACAATGTCCCCAAGGTAGTAAAAATTTTTGTCATTCGTGTAAAGAATCAAAAATACAGCCTCGTCGTCAATTCCAACGCTCTTTTATAATGACACTCCAGTTGTTAATTTAAAGACAAAGCCAATCTGTTTGCAGCACATTTTGCAGCTAGCTCCACGCTTCCATTGCATTGCATTGATTGATGCCGCCTGCACCTTCTAGTATTAAACACGATATTGGACAGATCTTCATTCGTACTCGTCCAGTTGCTAGAGTTTTAAACGATCTCAACACTCACAAATCCGCTGGGCCAGATGGTATTTCCCCATTAGTTCTGAGGAGGAGGAGGAACTTGTATTGTACGGTTTTAAGTCTGAAATACATCACATAAATGCTGGCGTTCCCCAGGGCTCTGTTTTGTCCCCGACACTCTTTCTTTTTTTTTATTACTGATCTCTTATTTGTGACTTCTAATCCAATTCACTCTTTCGCTGACGACAGGTCTCTCAGCTTCTCATATAAGTTTGAGAAATGGCCCTCCACTTCTTATGTGTAACTCAAACAACTACATATACATAATACAAAGGGGAGAAAACAATCGAGTAGAATTTAACGCTTTCAAAATCCAGTGTTGTCTCCTGTCGTTTAAGCGAATTCCAAATCCCATACCATTATCCATGAATGGCACTTGCATCGAGGAAACTGAAAATCTCGCAATTCTCGGTATGTGCGCTAACGACAAGCTTCGTTGGAATGACGACATATTTACCGTCGCTAAAAATGCTGCGAAATATTTAAGTTTTCTTACCCGGTGCAAGTAATATTTCATTCCCTCTGATCTGGCTACTATCTATAAGGCTTTTATTCACCCTAAACTTGAGTTCAATTGCCATATCTGGTCTGGTGCGCCTAAAACTACCTTGCATCAGCTAAATAGAATTCAGAACCGTGCGATAAAACTTATCAATGACGAAAAAATTGCGAAATCAATAGATTCGCTTGAACACCGCAGGAACGTGTCCTGCTTCTCACTCTTTTATCGCTTCTCTCACCAGCGGTGCTCAAGAGAAATAGCCAGTTACATGCCACATCTCCTTGAATTCAGCCGCAATACTCGTGGCGCTCTAAATGCTCATCAGTTTAACCTTAAACCTATCTTCAGCCGTACAAAACGTATGTGGAATGCTCTGCCAAGCTCTGTCTTTCCACATCAATATGATCCACAGGCATTTTAAACACAAGCTCATAGACATCTCCTCTTTTCTTCCCCTTTTCCTTAACGACAACGCTGTGTGAAGCATATAGCCGAGCATAATAAGGGTGCAAACCCCTTTTCGCGTGCACAAATAAAAAAAAAAAAAAACTAGAAACTATAGAATCGACCATTATATCGGCAAAAAATGTATACATGTTCTTTATATATGAAAATCATATACAGGAAAAACTATCTTTTCTACTCCAGCACCACCTATCGGGTCTAAATTCTACCAATGACTTTCTTTTTATTTAAATATTATATGGTGTGAATTTGAGCCAAATTGGTCCACAAATAAGAATTTTCGAAAAAAGCGAAACCATCACCACTTGGGGGGGGGGGGATCTCACACAATCAAAAACAATCCGGAGCACCACGCGAACGTATGGAGTGAGTATAATTTGGAAAGCTTCAGTGGTTCAGCCGTGATAGTCAGACATACATACGCACCAACATTTTTATAGTATATTAAGATATACATATAAGGTTAGTTTATATGAATTTTTTACATGAATTTCGGCTTCAGAATAAATCAAAAGATCATCAAAAAATATTCCATATAATGTTTTGAATTCACTATATATTTAAGTTATTTTCTGTAATCTGAGTATTTTTATATTTATAAACCCCAGATTTTACGTACAACAAGAAAGATTCTTCTTTCACATAAAACGAAATCTATCTTACCTTAAAATTTGTATTCTTCCTCGTTCGCAGGCCGCCCATCCATAAATCAGCTAAAATAACTTGACTACATGGATGTGCGAGCAGAGCACGATGATTGGCAGCAACTGCTAGCGACAGGCAACTTTGATTCGACCACGAATGGAGTTCACAAGTCAACAGACGTTGAGCTTTTTCGCCATCTTGCCGATAGCTAAAATCCAACAACTTAATACCTATAGGACACCACGAAGGACAAAAGCAAACACAACAAAGGAAAAACAACAAATCAAACAAATAGCCATAAAAGTGTAATTAAATGTCATCCATCATTGCCAGACGGCACAAAGTGTGACATTGGTGACACACTGACATACAAACCTTTACTTTCGAACTCCTTGGCATAGGCGCGCAATTCATCATAAATTTCCGTATCTAAATCATCCTCGGCTGCCTCATGAGCCATGGCCTTGTACAGTTTGCATGCAACCAGTGATTTAGCAAGGGCCTCCTCCCCGTGTGTCCACATGAGCAATGCCATTTGTTGCCTCTTTGTCAAGACAGACCAAATCTATAGAAGAAAAAAAAAAACTACCCCCATTTTATTCAGGTTCTCATCAACGATTCATTCGTTGACATTGTGCAAATGCAGTCAGGCGTTAGAGTAAACAAACAGCAACAAAAAAATAAAATAAAACGAAAACTCACCAATAATTCGTTGAAAGGGAACTCAAAAAGCGCCATCTCCGATGTGAACGGTAGCAATCCTGTGACTAAACTCAATGAATTGGCTCCAGCATATCGTTGATAGGTTGACGATTTTCTATGGGCATTTGCATAGCTATTCATAACTTTTGCATAAATAGGACGAAATTTCCGGCGTGTGTAGTAGGACCTGGTGCAAAAAGTGACAGACATAAAAACACCAGACAGTGTTAAAAAGCTATAGGGGCAACAAGCTATTATAGGCAATTTATTCAAGACACAAATCGGTTTAAGCAGAAAATCAAATAGGACTTAGCCCATCGTATGTATGTGTTTATTTATGCAAAGACTTAACTACTAATATATTCGCACGTTCATTTGCCCGAGAATAGATGGCAACTTCCACTGGATAATCGAAATATCTTTAATATCGTATAACCAAACGCCTACGCAGATGAAAAGCTATCAAAGCTCCTTTAATGTTTTATGGATCACAGATTGTTTGGCTTTAACGCCACAAATCTAGAGATTTGAATACATACATTACTCGTATATATGTATGGAATACGGAAAGCATCGTATTCTTTTTCTGGACGGTTTAATTGTAAATTACCATAATTTCATGTAATGTCTGCAGGGGATTTATTGCAGTAGCCAGTCGCAGTTCTTGAGCAGCTATGTGTATTTATATATAACGGACGGGCCTTAAATTTCAGTCTTTGCGTCAGCAAAATTAGATTTAAAACCGGAGCAAGGCGTAAAAGAGAAATTGTTTGCCACATTGTACCACACACTTAATATACAAAACATTTAAGAAGAATTGCACTTATGTGGAAAACAAGCAAACAAACGCTATAATAAAAAGGACCAAAATAATATATGACCTTAAGATTCGAGATAGCATGCGAAAAATTTTGGATTCAGATTCAAACAGTCGAAGCTTTTGGTCATTTGCTGCATTGGTTAAAAGAAACTTTGCAGACAATACTTCATCTATTCCTTCGTTGTTTATAATGGTATTCATTATAAAACTGATATTGAGAAAGCTAATCTCTTAGCTTCTCATTTCGCTGGTGCGTCTACCCTTCCTTTAACTAACCGAAGCCCTCCAATTCTCCCGAATCTAGGCCCAGGTATGTCTAAAATCTATTTCCGGTCACGGGTTGTTTCAAAGATTCTGAAAGAACTTGACCCCAATAAAGCGACTGGCCCCGACGGTATTCCGCCATTAGTATTGAAAAGATGTCATCATACTTTGGCAAAACCGCTTAGCAAATTGTCTCATCTCTCAATGAAGTCAAGTGTTTTTCCATCAATTTGGAAAATAGCAAATATTCAACCCGTTCCGAAAAAAGGTGATAAATCGGCACCTACCCAACTACCGAACTAATGAGCTTTATACGATTCTCTTTTATACGATGTGCAGTATGGGTTTCGTAAAAATCACTCTTCAGGTGAACTCATGACGTGGATGACTCATTGTTTGGAGCGAAGCATTGAAAACCTAGGTGAATCAAGTGAATCCTTAGATATTCCTAAAGCTTTTGATAGAGTATAGCATGATTGTCTTATTAATAAAATTCGTGCACTGAACTTACACACCTCTCTCATTGCATGGATTGAGGATTATTTATGGAACCGTAAAATAAAAATTGTATTAAATGGTATATGGGATCAATGCTGGCGTGCCTCAAGGGTCGTCCTTGTCGCCCACGCTCTTCTTGATATATATCAACGACCTGTTGTCTTCTACAACCTGTGATATCCATTCATTTGCTGATGATACAACGCTATCGGCTTCCATTGAGTTTGTCAGTCAAAAAGAATAAAATTCTCGCTTGAACAGTTCGCGTGAATTAATGAATTTGACTATTCTGTCGAATATTCAAGTCATTCTCGATTGGGGCATTTCCAATAGAGTAGAATTTAACCAAAATAAATTCCAGTCTTGTCTTTTATCAGAAGACAATTGAACATTACGTTCCACCTGTAATTAATGGTGCCCCTATTGCGAGATCAGATTCACTTAAGTTGTTAGGTTTAAAAGTATCAAGTGATCTTTCCTGGACATATTTATGAAATTTCAAAAACAGCGAGCCAATGTTTGGGCTTCATAAGACGTTGTAACTTCTACTTCACTCCCTCTGAAGTATTAAAATTATATAAATCTTATGTTAGACCAATTTTAGAATTTAATTCATTTGTGTGGGGTGGGGCTCCAAGATCGCATTTGGTTTATCTTTATGGAATTCAAAATAGAGTTATCCGTTTGATAAACGATGTAACCATTACTTCATCTCTTGATTCTTTGGAGCATAGACGAAATGTAGGAGCTTTATCTGTTTTCTACAAATTTTACAACGGTAGATGTTCTTCAGAAACTCGTTTTCTATTCCGAGGTCCTTTTGTCAGCAACGTAAACACTCGTTTAAGGACCAATCAACATATATTTGCCTTAAAACTTTTTTCATGTAGAACCCAACACTTTAAATTCTCCTTTTTTGTGAGAGTCTCGTAGTGGAATCAATTGGTGGAGCCCGTTTTTCCTGAATCTTATAATCTGCAGGCCTTCAAATTAGCCGTTAACAATTTCCTGAAGGATGTAGGATGAAATGCTCATAAGCGGTTTATTAAATATCTATATAAAAAATTATTGTTGTATCAGTATTATTTACAATATTTATAAAATTTGTAATATTTTCTTGGTCAAGGTTTTTTGTAGTTTTCCCTGACCATGATCCGGCTTACAAATGAGCGCTCATCGGTGCTAAAAGAACAACTGAAGAGGGAGTACAACCACGCCGACGCACGGGTAAAAAGAATGGCAAGAAACGATCGCAGGCATTTCATAAATGAGGTTGCAGCGGAAGCGGAAAGTGCTGCTCGATGTAGTAATATGCGTGGGGTCTACAGTGCAATCCGTAGACTTAATGGTGAAAGCGCAAAAACTATACCTCCTATTCCTATTAAAGACCATAACGGAGCCCTACTCTCAACCTAGCAAGAGCAACTACAACGCTGGAAAAAGTTCTATAAGGATAACAACATCGAGGAAAACATCAACACGCTTCCAAGAAAAGTACATCGCAACCCTATTAGGAGCATCTCAACTTCACCACCATCTCAAGATAAAATAGAGTCTTCAATTAAACAACTTAAAAATAATAAAGCTGTGGGTCCTGATAACCTGGCCACCGAGCTGAGCTTTTTAAATTCAGCATATCTGTTATTGTACCTGTGCTTGAGCCGATTATACGTGAGGAAAGAGGGAGTCATCATTACAAAAGCCAAGAAGGGTGATCTCAGCGAGTGTAAAAATTGGAGAGGCATAACGCTGTTAAATGCAATAGAAAAAATTGTAGCATTTATTATTCTGAATCGTATATCACCGTTTGTTGACACACTTTTGAGACGAAAGCAAGCGGGTTTTAGGAAGAACCGGTCATGCGTAGACATTAATACACTGCGAATTATCATCGAGCAGTCAGTTAAATGGAATTCACCTTTGTACATCCTCTTGGTCGATTTCGAACGAGCTTTCAATAAAATATCCAGAAAAGCTATTTGGACAGCATTGCTGAATCTCGGAATTCCGGACACAATCGGACACAATCGTAAACCTTATCCGTGAATTATATAGAGATGCCGTTTGCAGCGTTTGATATAAGGAAAAGAACCGCGCCAATTTCACCATCTCCAAAGGAGTTAGGCAAGGATGTGTGCTCTCATTTATACCGTTTTTGGTGATCCTAGATCAAGTTACGGCGCAAACCAACATCGATGCACCAAACGGTATTAAATGGCGCTTAAACGAAAGGCTTAACGATCTCGAATACGCTGGCGACATAAGCATGATGACTCACAGATTGGACGATATGACGCGTAAGCTTAAGAGGTTGATTTATAACGCTGGACAGGTTGGCTTAAGGCTTAACTACTCAAAGACGAAGTTGTTACGAATCGAAACGACCGATAACCGCGAATTATCTATAACCACCAACGATGCAACGATAGTCATTGAAGATGTGGAGAAATTTAGCTACTTAGGGAGCCTAATTACTAAGAACGGCGGGTCCACATCAGACATGACAGCCCGCATATGCAAGGCGCGCTCTGCTTACTACTCACTGTACAAAGTGTGGCGAGCGCATAACATCTCCATGAGCACCAAGCTAAATATCTTCAACTCTAGTGTTAAATCGGTCCTCTTATATGGTTGCGAGACTTGGAAAGTAACAACCACCATTTCTCAAAAAATTACAAGTATTTATTAACAAGTGTCTGCGGCGAATCTGTGGCATCTTTTGGCCAAACACGATCTCAAACTCGGATCTATTTGCCCTGACAAACAACGAGCCAATCCATATTTAAATTAAGCGAAGGAAATGGCAATGGGTAGGGCACACCATGCGGAAACCGAACAATGACATTAGAAAAATGGCCTTTGAATGGAAACCCCAAGGAAGACGAAACCCGGGACGTCCAGTGAACACGTGGCGCAGATCAATCGAGCGAGAATCGCGTACAGTAGGCGTATGGCGTGAAGTTAAACAGCTGGCGAGAGACAGACGGCGCTGGAAGGGGGTCGTTTCCGCTCTATGCTCATGTTCTTTTTACATTCTTAATATCTATTTATTAGCTTTTTCTTTTTAAATTTATATACATACATTGTTTCCTAAGAGGTTTCCTCTCTTTTAAAAAAGAAAAAAAAACCTAATAAATAAATATTAAGAATGAAAAAAAAAGACTTATTGATAACAGCATTGGGACTCGCGACATTTTAGTTTTCTTGTTCGTTTTTTCGTATTGCTTTTTTAATGAATCAGATAGAATTCTGAGGAAATAAATTGAAACCGGCTACAAACGTGAGGAATGTGATATATTGTAAATCACATTCCTTCGATTTTTATTTTATTTTTAATTTTAATAAAATGCATAGCCCAAATTATTGCCGTGACGTAAGTCATTCAGGGAATCCTCCCTTGACAATGAGTCTCTATATAAAAAAAGCTATTCATTCATTTAATGACATTAGAGCCAAGGACTATATCTCCCAATTCATTGAATGACATTAGAGCCAAGGAATAGACCTCCCAATGATACACATCATGTGACGTTTATGGTCGCCTTTTCCGTTGGACAAAAGTTGAATAATGATCGACCCATTTGCAACGTTGATTCATCTTCACTTTAGATAGACCGCAAAGTAAGAAACTTTGGCAGTATATGCTATTACGTGCTATTTATAAATTGTTTGGACTGTTTAATAGAGAACGTTGGACTTTCCAACAGGATAGTGCCTCGATAAATGCACCTAGGATAGCCAAAGCCTGGATTCAGAGTTAACGCGTAGATTTCCTTTTATCGCCGCCGTATTTATCTGATCTCAGCATTAAAAAAAAGTGTGTAAGGGTTAGCTATCACACAGAGCCTCCTACAGTGTATAGAGGAAAGTTTCATTTCTGTTCGGTAATTACTTTTGGAAAAGTTTCAACCTGAATCCAGTTTATAATTTAGTGAAATAATTGGAATCATAACACCTTGAAACATGTGACGTATAAAACTCTTTCTGACAAATAAGATTTTCAATCCGAGAGAAGTGTTTCAAAGCGTCAAATTTGATTGAAGTACATATTATACACCTCCAGCAAATAACCCTTATAAATTGTATAAGCTTATACTATCCTCGGAACGAAAACTCATCACCTACTTGAAATACTTGTTAAAGTTTTTAGATTACTTAATTGAATAAGATTTGAATTCCCGTTAAGGTGTGCTAGGCGGACTCACACAAGAAAAGCCACAGTTTTCTCACAGAAATTAAGTTATATAGCTACCCATCCAACGCTGGTAGATAACGCTTCTCTGACTGGTACAATTAACATTTAACTTTCCATTTATTTGAAGCATCCAGCCATGGCAGAGAAGCATTCAAGCTGTTGGCACGTGTTTACTCTCTCTCTGGCTATCAGTTTTACGAAATAATTCGTTTAAGGAAGCCAAACTGTAGTGCAAATTTTATATTTATTTAAATTTGAAAGTATGTTTGTTTGTTTGTCTTTTATAGTTATAAGTCCACACTGTTAATAGCCAAAATCACTTTTTGGATGGTTTAAATATCATTTAATATAATCTAAACGCAAGTACTTAATTGTACTTGGCAACGAATATTTGATTACATAAATTTGAAACTATGTTGTTATTTTTGGCGCCGATATTAGTGTCGATTCTATAATTTTCTGGTTGGCTGAGGTGTTCGATTGTTGGAGAATGGTCAGTGGGCGGGTGATCAGTTGGGTAGGGGTCAGTTGGCGGGTGGTGAGAGGACGGTTGGTCAGATGGGTCGGGTGGGTTAGTGTGATGGGATAGCCGGGAAATTTCCGCTAGTATTATATAAAAGTAAATTATGATATCACCAAAAAATTTACTTTGTACGAGGGTGGGTCTATAAGTCCCTGAAAAGTTAAATAAGGAACACTCTTTTCGGCATAAAAACATTTTATTTTTCAACATAGTCTCCTTTTAGCTCTATACACTTCATCCATTGTTTCTCCAATTTTTTATGCCCTCCAAATAATACGATTTCTCGAGCCCCTCAAAATAAGCGTTTGTTTTAGCTATGACCTCTTCATTCGACCCAAATATCTTACCTCGAAGCCATTTTTACATGTTTGGAAACAAGAAATAGTCGCAGGGGGCTAAATCTGGGGAATATGCTGGACAAGGGAGGAGTTCGTAGTCTAACTCATGCAATTTTGCCATTGCGACTGCGTACTTGTGCGCCGGTGCGTTTTCCTGGTGAAAAAGAACTTTTTCTTGCCAAATGCGGCCGTTTTTGCTTCAAATCGGCTTGGAATCGATCCAGCAGCTCTGCGTAGTATGCGCCGGTGATCGTTTTACCCTCTTCAAGGTGAAATGTGAATAACACCGCGTGCATCCCAAAAAACTGTCGCCATGACCTTGTTTGCTGACAAACCCACCTTGGCCTTCTTCGGCTTCGATTCACCAAAAGAAGTCCATTTTTTTGACTGTTCCTTGGTTTATGGTGTGTTGCGGTGCATCCAGGTTTCATACACGGTTACGAATTTTTCGAAATTTTCTGGAACATCGCCAAACACACCATTGAAGTTGTCAAACGAATGCGTTTGTTGTCGATTGGGAAATTAGGCCTCTGCGTGCTGTTGGCGTTAGCAGCAGACCCACTCCAGAGTTACGGGGACTGCCGGACGGTCTGCCGTAGTAGAGTAGCACAGTATTACACGTTGGGGATTGGCACTCTCCCGCGTCGAACCATCTTACTTCACTTACTCCCGGTACAGCAAGCACTACATCACGAACTTGATTGTTGCGCTACTGGCTCAAACTAAGTTTTGAGCAGTCAGTAGTTTCCCGATCAATCGCAATGCAGATGAATGGATCATGCATCACAGAACCTGAAAAACTCGCAAACTAGCATTAAAAAAAAAATAATTTCAGTTACCACCGAACTTGGTGACTAACGGTAATGATGACGCGATTATAGACACTGATGTCCTAAGCCGCTCGCATCAAAACTCCTATCTTATGCGTCCACGTCGCGTCACTAGAAACTCGGCCAAATCAAGTGAACGATTTCGATACCCAATCCGATTTGTGTTAGCTTGGGTAGGGGCTAAATAGGAAGGGGACTTGCCTTGGTCGGCGGCGCTTCATGTCGACCTAGGTTGCGCTTGGCCAATCACCACTCAACTGAATTAATTGATTCTTGAAACTAATACAAGCCTCGGATACATATCGAATTTATCAACAATGACCTTTGGCGGCCCACGGAAAACGACACGTTGTGGATCTTGGAACATTCACACGCTCGTCAAGACAACAACGCTTGCACAATTAACAAAAGAATTTCGTAAATACCATCTAGAGATTCTTGGTCTTAGTGAGGTGAGATGGATCTACCGGCAAGTTTCTAATTTTGTGCCGTCCATATGAATGGAGTGGGATTTCTACTCTCTACGCGAGAAGATCGTTACAGGACTGGCAAGCAATATTCGATAGAATTATTATTGCAAGATTTAAATCTGCTGTTCGACAGTTCGATTTTATTCAAGTTTACGCACAAACGGCCACCTCTGAAGAAAAAGACACGTTTTACTTGCGTACAAATAATTCATTAGATCAACTACGGAAGAGTGACATCGTTATTTTGATGGAAAACCACGGCCTTGGTTCTATGAATGACAACGGTGAAAGGTTTGCTGATCTAAGTTCTGATCACAACCTCATCATTGGAGGCACAATTTTTCCCCACAAAAACATCCACAAAGTTACCTGGACCTCTCCTGATCACATGTACAACAACCAGATTGATTACATCGCTATAAGCCGCAAGTGGCGATCATCGCTGCTGGACGTTAGAACCCGAAGAGCAGCCGAAGTCTACAACGATCACCACCTTGTGGTTGGCAGTGTGCGATTGAAGCTCGCGGTCAACTCATCCACACAAAGTCGAACAACGAGAAAGCCAGCTGTAGCAGCACTGAAAGAACCAGATGTGAAACTGCAATATGTATCCCGCATACAACAGTCTCTCTCTGAGAGTCTAAATAGGAGAAAACAGTAAAGACGTATACGGAAAAAAAAAAAAAAAAGAATGGATATCAGATAGCACGTGGAACACCATTCGTGAACGCCAATCCATCAAAGCGGAGTTAAACGCAACACAAGCATAGCAAGCCGCTAATAGTAGTCAATACAGCACAGTCTACCAACTCGCTCGTAAGCTCACCAACAAGAAACACCACATAAACTACCCTGTTAAGGCAATAGACGGATCTTTGATCCTTATGGAGGAACAACAATTAACCCGCTGGACAGAACATTTTAAGAATGTTTTGAATTGTACTTCGCCAGGCACGTCCATCAACCCAAATATGCACCCTAATAGGCAACTTAACATCAGCGTCGCTACTCCTTCGTTGGATGAGATAACGACAACAATTCTTTCACTGCAATTAGGTAAAACAGCTGACAATGACAACATCTACGCAGAACTCCTTCAAGCCAACGTCGAGTTAACTTCGCGAACATTGCATGCGACATAACAAGGTATCTGGGAATCTGAAACAATTACATCGTCGTTTAAAGAAGGCTTAATAGTCAAACTCCCCAAGAACGGTGATTTGAGCAATTTCGAAAACTGGAGACATGATGCGGCAGATTTTGTCTAGCTATGGTGTTCCGGAAAAACTCATTAACATCATTAAGGAGTTGTACAGCGACTCAACATGCCACGTCATTCATAACGGTCATCTTGGCTCACCTTTCAACATCTACTCAGGAGTCAAGCAAGGTTGCACCCTCCCACCATTGCTTTTCACAATTGTCATCGACTGGGTGATGAAAATAGTAACCTGTACTCCATCGAGTTTGCCATGGAATGTTTTCCAACGCCTAGAAGACCTGGACTATGCCGATGATATCTGTCTCCTATCACAATCGCTAGGTGACATGGAGGGAAAATTAAACTCACTAGAACTCCACGCTAACAAAGTGGGTTTAAAAATTAACATCTCAAAAACAAAACTACTTTGCGTTAACGCTAGTGGAACATTGGATCTCTCGATTGACGGGCATCAGATAGAGGAAGTCGAAAAGTTTTGTTATTTGGGCACCTGGATGTCAAAAAATGGTGGTGCTGACTCGGATGTGTGCTCTCGTGTAAAGAAGGCGCGACACTCCTATATTATGCTAAATGTCTGGAACTCCTTGCTAATCTCCCGGAATCTGATCAGCAGGAAGCAATCGCGATCACCATCAGACGACGAAAATTGAGCTGGATTGGCCACACTTTGAGAAAGCCAGCGGACGATATTACGAAACTAGCGCTCGACTGGAATCCACAAGGAAGCCGCCGAGTTGGCCGTTCTATTAAGACATGGAAAAGGACAATAGAAGAGGAAGCAATATCCCAGGTGACCGAGACCGGCGTCTCTTGAAACCTCAGGCGATATATGGAGTTCGTTGGCGGGCGTTTGTAGCAGACATATGCTCCCACGCGGAGTAAAGGAAATAAAGAAAGAAGACCACCGAACTTATAACCCGAAACCAAATACGATAAATTGGTGAGTCAATGGGCGGACTTAAACAACTCCAACTGCTTTATCACAAATTTTAATAAAAATAGTTTTCAAAAAACTTATCTTCTCTCTTTTGCATATAAACAAAAAAAAATGTGATATAAAATACACTTACCAACTAATATTCAAGGAATATTCATAAAAAGTAAAAAAAAAAATATTAAAAACTCCTTTGGTCTTAGTCTTAGCATTTCATCGCTTTTCAAAGAGGCAATTTACAAACGACGGACAGTCTTTTTGACGCACGGCAAGGCAAAGTGTTTTTTCGAAGAAAAAGAAATGCTCTTTTATTTCTTTTTATTACTTTTCATTGCGTCTGCAAAACATAACAAATAAAGCCAACAAGACCGATTGTTGGTTGGCTGATGGTTTGGGATTTGGGTGTTTTGGGTAATTTGGGTTCAAAATACAAAAGTAATTTGATGTTGAATCTTCTCTCTCGTTTGCAATGGTTTGAAAGAAAAAGCCACCGGCATGCGACCTAACAAATAAGTTAATTTCGTTTTGTTTTTGTTGTGGGTTGCTTTTTTTTACTAATTTCAAAAGGAATTTCATGAAATTCAATTTCAAATACCCCAAATGTGAAAAGGGTACAAGAAAATAATCAATAATTAAAAGCCAGATTAGGTTGCAAAGATAACAGCAGCAGTATGGATAAAATTTAACATTCTGATAGATGGTTAACTTACCTATAAGCACCGCCCATTAATTTATTTATCACTAATCCTATATCGTGCAACGTGTAGACATATCCTTTGGGTATGTGTGGTCGAACATCCCGAAGAATATAGCTGAAAAATTAGATGATAATAAATAAATTATACTTTTTAATATTCTTACTTTATAAATGCAATAGAAAAGAACATCGAATATTAAAAAAGTTTGCAGATAATTTCAGAAAATTAAATGTTTGAAATAATCCTTAGCAAAATATGATATCCGGCATTTGAATTCATTAGAAACAATCAGCAATTAATTATTATTTATTGCGCTAACTGAAGCTCATTTGAGATCCTGGATTTCTCAAACGGACAAACTTTGCAGCGAGTTATTAGAAGTATGCTCGTAGTTTAAATTAATCCCACAATCTTCTTTAAAATTATAATTGATGTGCGCATATCTGATTCCCTAAGCACGTTTACATCGCAGAATTCTTCAACCTGCTTACGTTTAGCGATTTTCCTTTGAATTATCGACACTGCTTGCGGAAGAAGCAATTAGAAGAGGAGTTTTGCTGGCTCATGCAAAAATCCTTCTCCTTCTGTAAATAAATCCTTCCGGGATTAATTATGATTTAATAGTAATATGTGTGTATTGTGTGTGTGTGAATACGTTAAGGTATAGTACACATTTAGAAAGAAATGCAATATTCTTATATTTCTACTAAACCTAAGAACAATGGCAAGAAAACGGGACCGGACCAAGCATTCCTTTCTGAAGATTCATAATAATTCATAAATCAGCCAATAGTAATCCCTTTGAATTTTAAGATTAAGTGGGCGTGAGGCTTCCATAAGAAAAACATTTTACTATCACCCAAAATTCGAATTTTATCAATTGTTTTAAGAACAACCGAACAGCTCTTGTAGTAATAGAAAACTAGTATACTTCTATTGAACAATTACTTAAATCGAAATTGCTGCTAAGTGCTGTAATTTTAATGTCATTATGGAGAGAAATCTCAAGGTATGCGCATTGCACTTGTACCCAAAGTTTATCTTGGAATACCATAAATATCAATAGAAAAACCACAATAATTATACAGACAACATTACCGGATTCTTAAATTCATCCGTGCAGCTTCGACTTCGACTTCGACATCGACTTCGTCAAGAAACTGCGTGTTGGACATTTGGGATGCCTGTTAGTTAACGTATAGTGCATACCGAACTCTAGTCCCACTTTTTTTTATAATGTATACACCCTAATACAATTTGCATCCTATAATGCTAGCCACAGCGTGGGCGTATATGTGTCTTGAATGTCTACGGATCATATAGGCGCGGAAAGACAATTTAAAAATGTGCAGCTAAAGAAGGAATTACTGTATTGGTTAGTACGTCCTAGGGAGCTTCAGAAAGTGTGATAAAAAGCTAAAAGTGCTGTAGTCACCGAATGAATGAATTGGATTATAAGTAGCGGACCGGAGACAACAATAAGACAGAGTATATGAGACTAAACAGAGCCTTGCGGAACACCAGCGTTTATGCGGTGTATATTCGATTTTAAACCCTTCAATACGCCTAGGAGTGAACTGTCAGAAATGTAGGTACTTGTCCAATCGAGCCGAGTCTTATCGCTTTCATATGCAGTCATTTTTCGACAAAAAAGACGTTTCTTTGAAAATCGTACTGCTGCCCGCTAAAGATGTCCCATGATTCAAGGTATTTCATAAACTGGCGTTTAATCAGCGATTGCATGACTCCGAATAGTACGTATGTTAGCGTTTAGGGTTGGTACGAGGAAATAATGGCGGCTCGCGTTTTTTAGGTACAGACCAGACAAATGCTGTCTTCCAACTCTTTGGGAAGATTTTAGTAAAACAGGAGAAATAGAAAAGCTTACGCAATGCAAGGAATACTTTATGGCCTAGCAGATTTGTGAATGTTGATATCATTTAAAACTCTAGCTTCATGGGACGGAGTACGAAAGTAAATCCGTCTCATAGAGAATTCGACTCTTCAATCTGGTAGCTGGACCTAGCTGTGGAATGTCAAGAAAGCCGACGCATTGTTGATAATTATAGAGATGCCGGATGGGATGTCAATGTGAATAAGCGTTGGAATTGCTGACGACATTATAAAAGCAGGTGCTTTCTGTCCCCCGGTGTTATTGTTTTTTTTTTAGCTCATTAAAAGACGGGCTATCATTGTGTCTTTACAAAAGCTCAATAGCACTGTCAAACCTTGAAAATTAGTAAAACTTTCTTTAGTCTCATAAGAATTTTGTATAATTTTTGAACGACACTTTCATCAAATTTAAACTCACCCCAATGTGTTCGCAGGACCGTGCTTCGTGTTGTACAACTCCTCCAGTCGAGGTATTGTGAGGAACTTCTTCATCGAGACACCATTTTCAAGGAGTAACTTTACAAAATCTATTCTATCGTGTTCCAATGCTTGCATCATTGCCTCATCCAAAGCACCTGAAACGTGGCAAGAGTGAAATTGATTTTGCAAACTTTTTCTTTTATTGCGTAATCTGTAATGAATAAACGAAAGGTAATAACTTATTACCATGGGGCCATTCCTGGCCATAGACGAATATTTCACTGCGTGCGATATCTACGCGATTCCATGTCAGGGCCAAACTTAACTGTTCCGGCGGACTGAGATGTTGCGATTTGAATAGCGCAGTTAATATTGTCTGATCCAGTTCTTGTGCTTCGCCTTCGGGTTTCTCTTGAATCCGGAATACTGTTATCTGCAGGGAAAGAGGATATTATTATAATAGTTATTTATTTACACAGCAGACTTTGCCAATTTTTACACGAGGTATTAATAGTCGATGGGATGAAAAAAAAGAGAACAAAATTATCTTGGAAAGGACCTTTAGACAGGAAAAATACGAGCACAATATTTAAATTAAGTCTGATGAAGGTTATTATCGTTTCCGAGTCTACAACATGGGACCGTCCCTGCGCTTTCTTTTACAGAAATACCCATCATACTCCCATTCTATCAATATTGAATATGAATTTCAAATAAATTAAGAGATTATATGTCGATTGGTATTAAATAAACTTTTCAGATGATTACAAAAAGTTTCTTTGCCAAGTAAATAAAATTTCAAATATGTACGCTCCTCTCCATCCAATAGACACTTAGTTGGATTAAAGACTTTAAAGTTTAAAAATTAATGATTGGATTACAAACATTTCTGCACTCAACCATTTATAGTTCGCTGGTTATTTTTGGCGGTTGTTCAATCCCGGAGGACGTGTTCAAGTGGCCATTATTCTGAACCACTATACCGTACTAAACAGTAGGGTATAGTGGTGGTAGTTTAAATAATGTAGGAGCACATACGAATACATGCAAAGCTTAACAATTTGGAAATAAGTTTTTTAAAGGCTAACGCTATAAATAATTGTATAAGGTATCCGATACCACATTTGTTCTTAGCATTAACAGAAAAGATAACGATTAATTTTATAGTATTTATAAGTGGATTTCTACTAAATGCATTTACTCTTGCAGTGTTCGTTAACTTACTTAATTTTGTTGCTTATAGTTTGTGACAACCATGAACAAGGTGTCTTCGATTCGTTCAGCTGTAATTAGCATACCTGCATATTTCTTGCAATATATATATTTTTTCTTTTTTATCTTTAGAATTTAGGATTTAGTTCTGTACTTTCGCAAAGAATATCTTCTCCGAAAGTGTTTATTAAATTCTCTATATTAACTAAACGTGACCGTCTGTCTGTCGGTGGTTGGCTGGCTGGCTGGCTGGTGGAATCTTGTGATCAATTTTTAACCCACTTCCTAAACCCCAATTTTATTACGATTTTATTCATGCTTAGCACGCATGTGTGGCTTTCAACAAAGCACTGTCTTCCTTCCGCCGCTCTAGAGGCAAGAAAAGGCCACATTAGTGGTCATCTGAATTAGGAAAACTCAGAAAAAGCTGCAGAAAACTGTTCAACTCATCAAAAAGCTCAAGGAAAGAGACAGACTGGGACGCCTACAAAACATCCCTCCAACGCCTAGCTGTTTGAAAAAATCAGACGGCTCGTGGACTACCTCTAGCGAAGAATCGCTCAATCTGATACTAGACACCCACTTCCCAGTTACCTAAAAAGGGAGGGCTGCAGAGTGATCGCCTATGCGGATGATCGGCTTTTCTATGTATGAGCGGAGCTTTTCGCACCACCCCTTCCGCTGCACTAGACATACTTTTCATCCTGATGAATAGAAACGTCATATCCACTAAGGATATTCGCATCTTCTCGGATAGTTAAGCAGCTTTTCCTAGAATTAATTTCTACGAACTCGATTGTAGCCCTAGACTGCCGATCATCTCTGAGGGAGATAGCGGAGCAGTTCAACATTAACCTGTATTGGGTGCCGGCGCATAGAGAGATTCTGGGGAACTGCAGGGCCGATGAACTCGCCAACTGGTTCAATGAGTAGGGCCACAGCCCTCGATAAGTATATATATATAGTCTGCGTCAATATTTAATGGAAGTATAGAATAAGGTAACTCATAATGTAACATGACTTTATTTAGCTTTTTTTAATTTTTAATAGCCAATCTGCAAAGTTTCACTCTGGCTACGTAATCATAGGAGGCCTTAAAGACTACAGTGTAAGTAGTTTCAAAACTATTACAAATTATTCCATTTTGTTATTTAACAGTGTTAAGTACCTCGTATAAGATTTTGACCTCTAGCTTAGAAGACATGATATATCCCGTACGCTAAAGCCAGAATCAGTCTATACCAGTGTGGCTTATTTCAGGAAAACCAACAATTTATGCGATTTTTACTCTTAGGCCGGCGATGAAAAAGTGTCTGGAGTTTTAAAACTCATTACACATCCTATTGTTGACCTTAAATCCAGCTAGCTATGACAGCATAACGAAAATATAACCCTTTGAAACTATGAGAGAATTTGGCATAACAAAAAAATGGTGGACGACTATGAAGGTTAATATAATCTGCGGACGAAGTCTTTCTCTTAAAAGCGATACAGTAATTACCAAATGATTTGTGGTATCATCAATAAAACATTTGCGATACATATGGTTACCCTTCACTAACGATATAAATCATCATGATACACAACAACAACAACAACAACAATAACTTACCAGATTCTTATTTCGTGTGCACTGCAAAAGTTCGTGATAAAGTTTTTCCGCCTGATCCAGACCAACTTCGAAAGTTTTCTGAATTGTTCCCACTAAGTATTCCCTCATTGACTCAAGCACCGTCTGTTCATTGCCATCTGATGCATATCTATGTGCGTGTCGAATGTAAAAAAGAGAAGAATTTAAATAACTTCATTAGGATAACAACTGTCGTAATGTGTTGTTCTTTGTTTGCATATTACAGTACTCTCTGCAAGCATGCTACGAGTATACATGTAAGGTGTGTTTGCCTGTTTTTATGGTCCATTAAATCCTCAACGGGAACAAGGAATAACGCACGCACCGCAAATGCTGTTTTGTTTCGTAATTGAAATCAATTTTTACTTTTCGGTCACAATTTGCACGAAAATTCCATGTGACTGCCAACACTTTGGACTTCAGCATCTATATCTCGTCAGTAGCTATTAAGATTCCGCTTTACCCACAAGACAGTGCACGCAAACACATACACTTTGTTGGCACATTGACAGGCATCTGAATTATTTGCCAGCGACTGTTGCTCTCTGGGTTTATCCAGGAGCCATTGGAGGTTATTTGCATACCAAAAGGATAAAGAACTATGCCATACTCGTACTAGGATATCTTACTTATGCACAAATGCTATTAGATCGGCCGCACGACCGGAACCATCGCATACCACCACTGGAACTGGCGGTGTGTCCGTCACGTATTCTAGGACTGCACGTATCGTATTAGTTCCGCCCTCGATGACAAGACAGACTACTGGCGTACTGGAATGTGTAACTGTAATGGAAAATAAGAGGCAATTTAAAGTTCGTCAGTGAATAGTGCTGTCAGTTGGTTAGGGTAGTGTGTGTGTGTATTCTGTATATGATAAGCGATACGATTAGGCAACAAATCTGACAAGGTTCGTGCCTGTAGTCGTCGATATTCGGTGGAATAGTGGAGGTGGAGGGGCACCATTAACTTTTTTATGTTACCCAACTATATATGGCACAGAAACTGTCGTAATATGAATACCATAAATATATAGTATAACTTTTATCCAGTGTGAAATTGATTGTAAGCGAAATGGTAGAGCAAGGAAGGTTAAAAACTCCCGGTTTAGTTGGTCTGGATATTGTTGAAGACTTCACGCATAATAAAAAAAAAAACCAAACCCACCTTGGTAATTGGAAACATCAATCATCAAGCAATAAAAAAAAGTCTGAAATGGTTGTAATGACCACATTCAAGGATTAAAGCTACGACTAAACAGTAGTTTAACTCTGACAAATCGTCCCATCTCTTCTAACTGAAGACTCATTCCGAGTAGTGAACAGCCAGTACTCAAAGTACTTATTCGTTTTCGTATTCGTATACAATCATGTCACAAACTTTTTATTTCAACTTCATGGAAAAAGGAATTAATCGTAAGCTCATAATTGTATCTTGAATTACAAAAACTTATTAAAGACCGGAAGTATGGGTTTCATGGGCAATGCTCTACTAGTGATCTGATGGCATAACTTACTGAAAAATGAAATCACTTTGGTGAAAGCCAGTGCCTAACTTCATTTGTCAGAAATAAATGTCAAAGGAACTGACGAAACCCTTCTGAACGAATAAATGAGTGATTGAACTGGATTGTGAAACTATCAACTAAATTCACGGCACAAATACTAACTGGTTCTGTATTTTCATTATTATCTTTTACTTTAAACAAATTAAAAACAATTTTTTTGACAGCTTGTTGGACGATAATGCTTTCAGTGCTGCCTGACTATCTGAAAAGGTATACATTGTAGCGCCGATAATACCCTTACAAAGGTTAATCCTTGCGCCGACCAAAATGGCATGGAGTTCCGCCTGAAAACCGTGGGTATCGAGTCTTTGGTGTTGGGTCCGAAAACATCAGCTCGAAATCCACCTTCCATGTTCGATCCGTCTGTATACTAGACCAAAGCTTTGCGTCAGGGCTGGAACACCATTAGACCAGATTGCACGTTTATTGTTACCTGAAATAACCTACCGAAACAGTACTCCCTGAACATGGTGTCGAACTTTTAGATGTCCAACATAGTCACCCTAGGCTAGAATGTTGTCTATGACGATTGACGGCAGAAGGAGATAAAGGACACCTCGTTTTGGACAGCCCTAAACTGCGGTCACCGACGCAGACAATACCCCCGTGGAGGAAGTGATAGCTCGACTTTCAAGCATGGCCTTTTCCATTGGTTGGTCGAGTCCTCGATACCTCTGCTAGTGCTCAGTGTTATTGAAAGTATTTGCTTTTACCTTTTCTGTGTGCATACCGACTTGAGTGTAGAGGGTTAGACGTATCTATATCTAGCCAGGCTCTGATATGAATATCAATGTCTTTCCATAATTTTGAGAAAGAATGACGTTAGACTTATAGGTCTGTATGATTTAGCCAGCTCACAAGACATAGTGCCTGGTTTAGGAATAAAGATTACGTTTACCTTTCTCCAGGTAAACGGAATGTAGCCCCAATTGTAGCTAGCTCTAAATAAAGCAATCAAACCCGGCAGGATGGGATCGATTGCCCTCTGTAAGAGCGCTGGAAAAATGCCATCACCGCCGAGGGTTGAATGGTTTGAAAGTTAATCTTATCTGGACTAAATATTTTTCCGAATGCGGGCCCTATGGTTAGGAGCATTAGGATATGTGTGTGAAACATAAGTAGAGGATCAGGGGAAATGAAGTAACGTTCTAATTGTGTCCTCTCGGTCCGCGTGTAGTTACCATCTGGTTGGTTCTATGGCTTAATGCCCTGCAGGACTTCATTATTGCTAGGATCTCTGCCTGAAAGATGTTTGGTGGGTCAGGGAGCCTGTATGATTGAGATCATTCGGTAAGTTTCCTCCATCCTAATTCTAAAACGGTTCAAAAGCATTTTTCCCCATCGATCTGGCTGGCAACTATTCCTAAGACTTTCATTCGTCCTAAGCAAAGTTTTACTCGATTTTTCGTGGTACGACCTCTTAATTTACATTTACTAGATGGATTTTTTTTGCTTTTTTTAGCTCCAAGTTGCACGAATCTCAAGAAAACCTTAATTTTTTTCTTTTTTTTGTTTAACTAATATAATAACATATAAATTTGTAAAATTTTGAAATTTATTTACCAAAATAATTTCTTTTTCGTTTCCGATAAAAATTTTCTGTTTAAAATTAAATGTTTAATGCAATTTTCCCATGAAATGAAAGAATTGCATCAATATTTCAAATGTGAAATGCCACTCAAATTTTGTGGAGCATGAAGCCATCTTGTCCGATGTACAAACTACATTCATACTTACAAGGATGCAATTTCAAGTTTGAAATGAATTTTTCAAGTTTCCGTCGCAGTATTAGCTCCGCACCATATTTCGCTTGGGTGCCATTGTCAACCAAAAGAAAATAAGCGTGACGATTGTTCAGAACTGCCAATTTCGATCTATAATGAGATTGCAAAAGAAACAAACAAAATGTACAGCAGAATAGGTTTAATTTATTGCGAGTAAATCACATCTCAATCAACCCACCTTGGCGAACTTATACTGTGACAGGGAACCTCCCGATTGTGTCCCAACAGCTCATGATTTCTTTCCACAATACCCCAAGGAGCAATGCCAATGCTTACTACCCGTCCAGTGCGCTGCTGACCTTCCAGCAGCAATGCATCCCCCACCTGTTTGGTAACACCTAAAAGAAAAGGAGAAGGAAATACAAAGGAAAGAAATTGAGAATAATAAAATAACAAACATATATTGTAACAATGTCGAGGGGAATTACGGCGGATCCTGAGACATGAAGATGGTTGTCATGTCATAGATAGTAAAGAAAAGGACCGCTCACGTGCCAAAGATAATCTACTGATACACTCGTACAACAATCAATTTCCTGTACGACTATAATCATTATTCCACAATAATTTTATCGAAAAACAATATTCGATTATTGTGTAATGTTGTGATGGAGTTGCATATTTGCAGACATACGCAAGGCATTTAAACGTGACTTGTGATTTACGCATATCGGATGAAATTACGATATGTGATATTGTTAAAAGTTGATCAAAGCTGACTTTGCCAATTGAAATTTAATATTTTCAATTTCTCTGTGAAGAAGAGAATCCATACATTCAATTCCTTCGTGAAGTAACAAAACTACAAAATGAATGGTATCCTTGAACGCACTGGATCATGTACATAACACAAAGTTAAGCTTGTTCGTCTTTATCCATTCATACAAGAACACATATTGTTTACCTTGTGTGTTTTGTGTGCATTCGTGTTTTGTCCCATGGACTTTTTATTCTAAAAAAAAAGAATTTTGACCTTTTTCTTCAACCGTCGTTCTTCATATCATGCGTTGCCTTGTTAGGCCCATTAAAGGAAACCAAATTTTTTATATTTATATGAATAGAAACATTTAGATATTTGAAATAACAACATACGTTTTTTTATTAAAGAATTAAAGCACTAAAGAGTTTGAATTGAAGTACATTTTTCCTAGATAAGCATATAATTTTATGTTTTTCATTCTTCTATGAAGCTATTTCATTGATGTTCTAAACAAAAAGTTTTGTAGGCGATAAGCAGAAGATAAGCACATATCCTTAAGAGTAAAATATCAGATATTTCAAGCGGTTTCTAAATCAGTCTTGCTGTACGCGGCGCAGGTTTGGGGTTATAAGATGTATGATACCGTGGAAAAACTGATGCGTTTCTTTTTGAAAAGGATAATTAATCTGCCTCAAGGCACACCAAATAGTATGCTTCTAATTGAGACTGGTCTTTCCCCACTATTTATGAATACCCTAAAACTTCATTTTGATTATACATATATTGAAAACGCTCGCCTTGTACCAGGAAAGGTTGACTAAACGTATAGCGGAGTACATTATAGAAGCAAAAATACTTTGGTTTGATGAATGGCAGTTACTTGCAGATTCCTGTGGACACACTCAATTTAAATTCTCAACTCTCTCTACTCAATCGAAGTAATATCGTCAATTTTTAAGGCAAGAGGAGAAATTATGAACCTGAATTTCATACCACACCGTGATTATTTACCAGTTATTTGTTCCTTATATAATCTACGAGAGAGAGAGGATACCTTTCACTTCTTGGACAGGTGTCCAATTCTAAGCGAAATTAGGTGTCAGCATTTTGGTAAGGGAACCCTGCAGGAGGAAGATATGGGGATGATTTTAAACGGCACGAACTGGAACAAACTACACAACTATTGTCAAAAAGCATTAATATACAGAAGAGCGATACTCGAAGAATCTTTTTGAACATTCATCAACAGTATCGTCAAACTCAGACAGACGGCTTTTTAGCCATGTCTTAAATTTAAGAATTATAAACTTGTATTTTGTTAAGGAATTATTGTAAATGAATAAAATCTATCTATCTATCTATATAAGAAAGTTTAGTAAAATTGATTAAAAATGTAATAATTTATGGACCTGTAGACAGTGTGGCGTAATGGTGCGTAGAATAACAGTCAAAGTGGCTTAGTTGAGCAGCAGAGAAAGCCGTATTCGAAAAGCAACAATATTTAACGGTTCCAAGAACCTATTGTGAATTTGTTAAAATCAATACTATTGTGAATAAGTTATAATCCATATTGACAGTTGTACAAATTGTAAAATAAAAAACTCTGTAACTAACAGCAAACAAGAATAGACCAAATAAATGTTTACTTTGCAACAGGTTATGGGCCCAGTAGAAACCCCAGAGCCCTTGTGGAAATATCAGTAGACATACCAGGCAAGATAACAAAAAATCACGTTGCTTTTTGAGATTACGCAGTAATCACACCACACCAGAAACCAGCTTATGCTAGTTACAATAAGCTTTCATTCTCAAGTAACTTTTTGAAGAACTCCAATTTTATTATAATTCGCGCAAGCTTAAAGGGGTTCACACCCTTATTATGCTCGGATATATGCTTGGCACAGCGTGGGCGTTAAGGAAAAAGAGGAGAAAAGAGGAGATGTCTATGAGCTTGTGTTTTGAATGTCTGTGGATCATAGTGATGTGGGAAGACAGAGCTTGGCAGAGCATTCCACATACGTGTTCTACGCCTGAAGAACGAATGGACTTAACTGTACGTCCGAAGATGGGCTTAAGGGTAAACTGATTAGCATTCCTTTCATTCCTGCGGTGTTCAAGCAAATCTATTGATTTCGCTATATTTGCGTCACCGATAAGTTTTATCGCACGGTTTGGAATTCTATCTAGCTGATGCAAGGTAGTTTTAGGCGCACCAGACCAGATATGACAATTATACTCAAGTTTAGGGCGAATAAAAGCCCTGTAGATAGTAGCCAGATCAGAGGGAGTGAAATATTACTTCCACCGGGTTGGAAAACCTAAACACTTCACAGCATTCTTAGCGATGGCGAATATGTGGTCATTCATACGAAACTTGTTGCTGACGCACATACCGAGTATTGCGAGTTTTCTCTGATGCAGGATCCATTCAAGGATAAAAGTTGGGGGTTTAAATTACGCTTAGACGATAGAAGACAGGATTGGGTTTTGGAAGCGTTAAATTCTACTCGATTGTGTTCTCCCCACCTTGTTATGCTCTCAAGGTAAGAATTTAACGTGCTTAACATACGTTGTTCTTCAAGTTCTACTTGGGAAGAAGATGGGCGTGCAGAGAGCGCAAACTCATATGAAAAGCTAAGAGTGCTGTCGTCAGCGAAAGAATGAATCTCGGATTAGAAGTAGCGGATAGGAGATCATTAATAAAAATGAGATAGAGTGTCGGAGAAAAAACAGAGCCTTGGGGAACACCGGCGGATTTGAAACCGTTCAATACGACTTGGATTGAACGGCCAGAAAGGTAGTTATTAGTCTAAACAAGCTTATCAATTCCGTAGGCATTCATTTTCGACAAAAAAGCTTGATGCCAGACTCTGTCAAACGCTTTGGAAATATCGAGTGCAACAACTTTGCTTTCACTAAATTTGTGAATAGACTGGATCCTCTTTTAAGTGAGAAAAGTCATCAGGTCACCTGGGGAACGTTGCCTACGAAAACCGTACTGCTGGTCGCTAAGAATTTCACGTATTGTTTACGCTTACGATTGATCAGCGTTTCCATAACACTGGGAAGTATGTATGTTAACGCAATGGGTCGGTACGATGGAAGAGATGACGCTTCGCCTTTTTTAGGAGCAGGTTGGATAAAGGATTTTTTTAAATTCCTTGGGACGACTCCAGAAGAATAAAAGAAATCAAAAAATCCGCAGTGTTAATGCCAACGTTGAAGAACACCTCTTCAAAATTTTAGCGGGAATGCCATCAGGCCCAGTAGATTTATAAATGTTGAGATCATTTATTTGGTTGGAAAGTCTTTAATGTGTTCAAGCGTAACTTTACTTTATCAGTATCAGATTTGATGGCTTTCCTGAAAGTGGTACTATTTACGAGTAAGTCGGCCATGTTATTTTTCCTCTTCGAGATATGCAATTTTATATCTGTTGGATTTGATGATCTAATTCCATCTGAATTTAAGAGCTTCACTTTACCAATCTCCATGGAAGTCAAATATCTAGGGGTCGTTTTATATTGCAAGAAGAGTGAAATTTGCACATGGAGTCAAGAAAAGCTATTAAATGTAAAAGAGCATTTGGAAATTAATGATTGGGTGAGTGTTGTACTTAACGATAATCAGACCTTAAAATGGCTAAGAGGGCGTATGAATCATGTGACGAAAGCGACGCAAAGAGTTGCCCAACTTTTAACTTTTCTCTCCAGCGAATGCTTTGACAGTTCTCTCACAGCAGTTTGAAGTTTATTTTGGCATTAGCTTCTGTTTGCCTGTGCGGCTACAAAGTACCTAGTCAGCCTAGTTCGGACTTAGACACTTACAAAATTTCAGCTCTCTAGGTCGTGTGGAAGGTGGTTAAAAGGGACCTCAAAGTGGTCGAAAATACAGACAAAAAGGGGTAAAGTCACGTCAAATAAAAGTTTTAAAATAAATGAAAAATCTTATCAGCACTTATGCGAGAAGTGTCCACGCATCGAATGGTTTTAATGAGTAACATGTCCTGTTCAGTATCGCTAGTTCGAAATTATTTTCGGTAGAGGCGACCAGACTTCCAGCGAGGACATTGTGAAAAACAACAAAAGCGAGTTCAGATAAAAATTATTCTGAAAAACACTCTTAAATAATCCTCTGAATAATGGCATGTGATTGTTGAATATATAGGTAAACACTAAAGAAAAACAAAAGCTGTTCCAATCGAAAACATAATTTCTTTTTATTTTTTGTGAGAATCATAAATACGAATTCAAACGAAAAATTGTTGGCTAATTGCATTCGTTGGATTACTTTTTTATGTGCACGTAGAGCACACAATACGTGAAAAATAAGCTGGTTGGGGGTGAAAATTTAAAGCAATAAGGAAAGATACGGAAAAATACCCGTTATTTTTGCTACAAAGTTATTTCAAAACATTGATATTAAGATAAAAATCACAAAATCAAAATAACTTCTGGACTCAACTACCCCACGAACCAATAAGGCCACGCAATTTCATAAAAAATAAACATATCTAAACTATTGCCATTAATTTTTGATAAAAAACAATTAAAAGATTAAGAAACAATGGATCCGAAAGAACTATAAATGTATAACAGCTTTTATATTAGAAACGCCATATTTTCAAATGTCCTCCACGGAAACGCCTGAGCTAGTGAATGCGCTTATCCGAATTGTTCATGACTTTTTAGCATAAATCGGACGATATGTCGACAATTTCATGTTCGATTTTGGCTTATTGGCATAGACTATGGACTTGACATTTACACGAACGAGATGACCAATTGACTGGACCATTTCTAGAGATAACACACACACCGAACTTCAATTTCAATAATTGGATTGTTTAGCCAGCTGTGTAGCATGTCGCAACGTCTGTTGAGTTAAAACCACATATGCTCCAAGTCAACCTCCCAACTCGGTGCGGTAGCGATTCCCATTGACTGTGACTATACTTTGCCTAATTCACTGTATAGAAGAATTATGGGCCAATGACCTCTTCGGCATGAAACCCGCACCAAATTGTATTTTTTTGTGCGTGTGATGGCATTTTGTGATGGCTTCGATTTCCCGGCTAACCAAAGGCGAAAATTTCGATTATAAACAAATCCGTAAAGTTGGACGAAAAACAAGCTTTGGTAGCGGTTGTTCTTGACTAAATGCATTAAGTGTTTGGGATCACTTTTCTAAGCAATGCTGTATAGTCACAAATAACACTAAACAATGTTCTCACAAGGTGTCAATTGGTGCTGCTTCACATAAATAAACTAATCACACGATACAAATTAAATAGACGGAGACAGATCAGTTTTTCGTAATAACTTATTGTGACTAATAAATATTTGAACATGCGGGCAGAATTGCATCTTGGATTTAAAGTAACCTTACCCTTACCTTATGGATAAGCAAAATTGTGTTATAAAAGGCATAAACAACGGAAAATGCTCTTCATGATTATTTGCCAGATAACTATGATCATAAATTGTAAAATGTGCAGTAGAGAAAATATCAGCTTGATTTTATACCCAATATATGTCTTAGCTACTTACCAGTATTAGTACCACCAGTGAAAATCCACGCCCCGGTAGTTTTAGCAGCTTTCAACAATCCTTTTCGAATTTCCTAAAATAAAAAAATGCAGAAATGAATATATACATTACCTCATTAATTATTGTTTGCTGAAGTATAGTGCATTTTTCGCAGAAAAACATTACAAATTTAATGGTTTTTTGAAATATAAATAAAAAAAACAACCCATAAAAATTTAAATTTTCCATGTAAATTCTCTAAAAGGAGATACACGTGTGTGCAAAGTTTGAACCGGGTTAAATTAATATTAGAGCCCCTTTACTTCAAAATGTTTGCAAAAACTGTTGTCACCTGAGATACACATGTGTAAAATATTTGTATGTGAGCCCACCGACCCCGAGGTCCGAGGTGCCCCAAATTAAAATTAATAGAAAGTGTTGTCATCGGAGATATGCGTGTGTGCAAAGTTTTAATAAAATCGGACTTTGGGAAGTGAGTTAAAAATTGATCGGAAGATTCCACGACAAACAAACAAAAAAACACGGGCAAGCGAAGTTAATATATAGAATTTAAAAAGTAGACCAGTAATAAACAACGGATGAACGAATTACCCGCGACGTCAGATATTTTTTTTAGCGATTCTTAAGTTATAATTTATGCGGAAGTGAACGCATTTAATCAATAGTGCGACAACAGTGATAATAGACAATCCAATTAATCAGGCCTTTTTCCTGCAATTAAATCCTTGATGTTATTGTACCTGTGCTTGAGCCGATTATACGTGCTGCGTGGACAACATGCAAAATCCCTAGCTTGTGGAAACATGGAGTCATCATTACAATACCCAAGAAGGGTGATCTCAGCGTGTGCAAATATTAGAGAGGCATAACGCTGTTAAACGCAATAGAAAAAATTGTAGCATTTATTACTCTTAATCATATATCAACGTTTGTTGACACACTTTTGAGACGAGAGCAAGAGGGTTTTAGGAAGAACAGATCATGCGTGGGCCACATTAATACACTGCGAATTATCATCAAGCAGTCAGTTGAATGGAATTCAACTTTGTACATCCTCTTTGTCGATTTCGAATGAGCTTTCGATAAAATAACCAGAAAAGCTATTTGGACAGCATTGCTAAAACTCGGAATTCCGGACACAATCGTAAACCTTATCCGTGAATTATGGGGGCGCCGTGGCTCAGTGGATAAGAGCATGGACTGCTGAGCAGGGGGTTCGTGGTTCAAATCCCAGTAACACAAAAGTATTTTTCACGGTGTCCCACCTCTCGCGAAAGTTTGACAAACGTCCGAGAGTAATAACTTGTGACGGAAAGCTTCTTAATTTGCCGTTCGGCATTAAATTGTAGGTCCTTCCATTTGTGTGCAAAAATATGCATGCTCAACACAAACGGTTGCGAGAAGCCAGGCCTTGGACCGCATGGTCTGTCGCGCCATTATTATTATATAGAGCTGCCGTTTGCAGCGTTCGATATACGGACAAGAACAGCGCCAATTTCACCATCTCCAAAGAAGTTAGGCAAGGATGTGTCCTCTCACCTATACTTTTTTTGGTGATCCTGGATCAAGTTGTGGCGCAAAACAACATCGATGCACCAAACGGTATTCAATGGCGCTTGAACGAAAGGCTTAACGAGCTCGACTACGCTGACGACATCAGCATGATGACTAACGGATTGGACGACATAGGTTGACTTATAACGCTGGACAGGTTGGCTTAAGGCTTAACTACTCAAAGACGAAGTTGTTGTGAATCGGAACGACCGATAACCGCGAATTATCTATAACCACCAATGATGCAACGGTCATTGAAGATGAACAAGGCGCGCTCTGCTTACTATTCACAGTACAAAGTGTGGCGAGCGCATAACATTTCCAGGGGCACCAAGCTAAATATCTTCAACTCCAGTGTTAAATCGGTCCTCTTATATGGTTGCGAGACTTGGAAAGTAACAACCACCATTTCTCAAAAATTACAAGTATTTATCAACAAGTGTCTGCGGCGAATCTGTGGCATCTTTTGGCCAAACTCTGATCTATTTGCCCCGATAAATAACGAGTCAATCCATATTGAAATTAAGCGAAGGAAATAACAATGGGTGGGGCTCACCCTGCGGAAACCGGGCAATGACATTACAAAAATTGTCTATCCAAGACGAACCCCGGGACGCCCAGTGAACACGTGGCGCAGATCAATCGTACAGTAGGCGTATGGCGTGAAGTTAAACAGCTGGCGAGAGACAGACGGAGCTGGAAGGAGGTCGTTTCCGCTCTATGCTCCTCTTAGGAACAATAAATATTTATTAGAATTTTTTATTAGAAAAAACTAATAAATAAATATTAAGAATGTAAAAAAATCCTTGATCTAGACAAGGATAGCATTAGAAAACTGTTGAGCTTTCTCACAAGTCACTGTGGCTTGCGGTATCACCTTAGCAAAATTAATCTAGGCTTGGACACGGAATGTAGGTTCTGCTCGGAAGTGGATGAATCAGCAGTGCAGGTGTATTTTGGTTAAGCAGACCTTTTTTTTCATAAGACAATATGTTTGTCAGCAGATCTGAGAAACTCTGCCACTAATGACATACTATTCTATTCACTAAGGATATACTATCCTTCATTAGGTGGTAAGTCTCTTAGATTAGCTACACCCTATGATACATTAGATCTTTTTGTGTCGAAGTGTCAGCCACTTGGGCTAGGGTTGTCTTTAAAAAAATTCAATAGTAATAATGATCAGCGTCATAAAGAGCACCACAGATCAAATATTTAAATATAAATTAACTTTACGTTGAGCTGCAGGATTTTGCCGTGTAGTAAATAAAATTAGACTAGACTTTAGATACAAATAATTGCATAAAAACTTTACCTATTTTGAGATAATAACATTTTTATTTCTTCGCAAAAGGCTTTTGTTCATATGTTCAATAGCGGAGTTAAAAAAAGTTATACATTTTTTGTGCAATGGCTAGTAAAATTATTAAATCGATAAGTTCAAATTGGGATTTGGTATTCAAATAAAAGTGTTTGTTGGGCATTCCCTAAGGAATTTATTAATTGGTTGCTAGTATCGTTTGCAATTAAACACCGTATGTTAACAATAAAATCATTTTATATTTGCTAGAGTACATACATACATTCAAATGATGTTTAATTGTAATGAACGGTATTACATGTTAAAATATTCCCCCTGCTCATTCCCACAATTTCTTCACTCACACAATAGCACAGATATGAATTAATTAGTTTCATTTTCCAGTTGCAATTTAAAGCTTAGTTATTATTCGGGTTCTTCTTCATCATTGAACTACGCACAATTGCACGTGCGATATATAAGCGTCTTTTTGAATGCCATTTCTACTTGTACGAGCATAATAATTGGATTACCTGCATCATGTGTCATGCGTTCATTCCAATCGAAGCGCAATGCAAGTGCAAGTGTGTGCATTCATTATTTTGATTAAGTCAAAATCGATACAATTGAATTTATGCATGAGTTTGGCACTCAAAATACAGCTTCTGCAAAATTTGATCATTCACAGCAAACACACTAACATCGCAGGCTTCACTATAACACACTCTATAATATCATCAACACTATGCAACTCACCTTTTTCAGCTTGGGCTGCAACTCGAAATTCGCCTTTCCACCCTGTACAGTAATCAAAAGTTTGGGTAGTTCCAGGTTCCATTCCTTATTGAAAAGTTGCACAAGCAGCTCCGGTCTTGTATCAAATGATAAGCGGACATACTGCAAATGTACTTAATCAATATCTGTATGAGTATGATTATAATAAGCGGTGCATATTAGATTGAAATACATGAGTACCGATGGTGCCATCCCATCCCGTGCAGGGTATTTCATGGAAACGATAAAGTTTTTTTTCCCCATGGGCGAATGACATTTTATGTCATTTGAGGAATTTTCATTTTACCTGAGCCTTTGTCGGATGGGCTCCACCTTGAAACTCAATTGTGCCATATGCGTCGGTGGGCTGTGCTCGTGTATGCTTGTAAGGAACCCATGCATCACCTAGTGATCCACTTTCTATTCCGGGTATTGTCTGGTGAGTTGGCCTGGACTGTCCACAGCAGCATCTGAAAACAGGAAGATATTCAAAATTGCATTATATTAATTTAGTGTAAGGTTATTTGTGGGGAAGGAGTGAGGATGACATCCAATTATATAGAAGAAAGAACTTTTCCCTGACGATGAAATGTTGTCTCGCATGAGTAATAAGATGTAAAGAGAAGTAAATATTTAAACTACTCGCAAAGTTCTAAAAATCTTAGTACAAAATAAATTGCTTTTTTACTGAAAGCCACTGTTTGAAAACCTCTTCTCAATTTAAAATACCCCGCACAAATATATGTGTAATTCTTTATAGTCCCTCCAAATAAGATATGACTGTTAGGTTAGCAATCATCCTGTAGAAATATTTTTCTTCACATACTGCAGTCGTAATTAATTTTTAATAGCACTTATACAGTAATAGCTAAGAATTCTGCAAAATAACAGAAGGAAATCATTTCTTACAATTTTCCGCAACGACACAAGAGTGTAACAATCCTGAAGGATCTTTTGGTATGTGAATGCTCATAAAGTGTGGTATGTGGAAATAAATATCAACATCCCTGCTTCTGAAGACACCTTATGGAAGCACGCAGGAATGTTCCTCATTTCTAATGCTCCAACAGTGAACACATCTTATATAGCTCGATATAGCAAATCGATTTAATTATGTTGTGAAAAGGATGCATCGTACAAGTATGATTACGGGGATGGTGGTGTGTCGTAAGTAGTAGGAATTGACAGTTAACATTACCAACGCCATGAGGAGGGAAAATTGTGAATTCAAAACATGATTAGAGCCATTAATGTGTGACAAATAGGAGATGGGAAGGAAATTGCTTTAAAAAAAAATATTTGTTTGCTTTTTTTAAAGTAGATTCATATGAGATGCTGTTGTAGTCATAGATAGGTGACATAATTAAAAGATAACATAAACTGAGAAATTATAACTTTAATGCGATTTGATTTTTAATTTTCCGCTTACGCTGTCAAAGGGTAGAACTGTGAAAAATTTCATAGCATTAAAAATTAAATGAACTAATTTCGATTACTTGACGTATAGTAGAAAAGCACAGAACCGATTTGGAAGAGTTGATAAAAACCAAACTTAATTTGGTGACAAACGGTGATGATGACGCGATTATAGACAGTCAACTCCTAACCCTCTCGCATCACAACTCCTATCATATGCGTCCACGACGCGTCACTGGCAACTCGGCCAAATCAAGTGAACGATTTCGGTACCCAATCCGATTTGTATTAGCTTGGGTAGGGGCTAAATAAGAAGGGGACTTGCCTTGGTCGGCGGCGCTTCATGTCGACCTAGGTTGCGGTTGGCCAACCACCACTCAACTGTATTAATTGATTCTTGAAACTAATACAAGCCTCGGATACATATCGAATTTATCAACAATGACCTTTGGCCCACGGAAAAGGACACGTTTTGGAACTTGGAACATTCGCACGCTCGTCAAGACAACAACGCTTGCACAATTAACAAAGGAATTTCGTAAATACCATCTAGAGATTCTTGGTCTTAGTGAGGTGCGATGGACTGGAGTAGGGGAAAAACGAACATCTACCGGCGAGTTTCTGATTTTTTCCGGTAAGCCCGCAGGAGCATCATGCGAATGGAGTGGGATTTCTACTCTCTAAAGCCGCGAGAAGATCGTTACAGGACTCTAGGCAATATCCGATAGAATTATTATTGCAAGATTTAAATCTGCTGTTCGACAGGTCGTGTTTGTTCAAGTTTACGCACCTACTTGCGTCTAAATAATTCACTACGGAAGAGTGACATCGTTATTTTGATGGGTGACCTTAACGCAAAAGTAGGCAGCGACAACAGTGATTGGGGACATGTCATGGAAAACCACGGCCTTGGTTCTATGAATGACAACGGTGAAAAGTTTGCTGATCAATGTTCTGATCGCAACCTAATCATTGGAGGCACAATTTTTCCCCCATAAAAACATCCACAAAGCCAAATGGACCTCTCCTGATCACATGTATAACAACCAGATTGATCACATCGCTATAAGCCGTAAGTGGCGATCATCTGGTGGCTGGACGTTAGAATCCGAAGAGCAGCTGACGTCTACAGCGACCACCACCTTGGGTTGGCAGTGTGCGATTGAAGCTTGTGGTCCCCTCAACTACACGAAGTCAAACAACGAGAAAGCCAGCTGTAGTGAAACTGAAATACCCAGATGTGAAACTGCAATATGTATCCCGCGTACAACTCTCTCTCTCTGAGAAACAGCCCCAAACCCTAGAGTCTAAATGGGAGAAAACAGTAAATACGTATTCGGAATCAGCCTCAACCATTTTAGGTTATACCGACAAAACTAGCAAAGAATGGATATCAGATAGCACATGGAACACCATTCGTGAACGCCAATCCATCAAAGCAGAGTTAAACGCGGCCTCGGGTGCCGTGCGAAGCGCATTAGCGCGGAAGTATAGGGATCTAGAACGGCAAGTTGCCTGTTCAGCATGGCTAAGCGACATCGCAACACAAGCACAGCAAGCCGCTGATAGTAGACAATACAGCACAGTCTACCAACTCGCTCGTAAGCCCGCCAACAAGAAACACCACATCAACTACCCTGTTAAGGCAATAGATGGCTCTTTGGAGGAACAACAATTAACCCGCTGGCCAGAGCATTTTAATAATGTTTTGAATTGTACGTCGCCAGGCACGTCCATTAACCCACATATGCACCCTAATAGGCTACTTAATATCAGCGTCGCTACTCCTTCGATGGATGAGATAACGACAACAATTCGTTCACTGCAATCAGCTAAAGCAGCAGGCAATGAGAACATCTACGCAAAACTCCTTCAAGCCGACGTCGAGCTAACTACGCGAACATTGCATGCGATATATTAAGGTATCTGGGAATCTGAAACCATTCGATCGTCGTTAAAAGAAGGCTTAGTAGTCAAACTCCCCAAGAAAGGTGATTTGAGCAATTGCGAAAACTGGAGACGAATTACCCTGCTAAGCACCATAAACAAAGTGACTCCTCGCAAATCTCCCGGAATCTGAAGCTAGCGGTCTTCAAATCTAACGTTCTCTCAGTACTCTTGTATGGCTGCGAAACATGGAAAGTCACATAGTCAATTGCGACGCGCCTGCAAGTCTTCGTCAACAACTGATCCCAGGGGACAGAGTGGCGTCTCTTGAAACCTCAGGCGATAAATCGAGTTCGTTGACGGGCGTTTGTAGAAGTCTTATGTTCCCCCGCGGAGTAAAGGAAAGAAAGAAAGAAGAACCTTAATTTAAAAAAAATCACCAATAACCTGGATATGATTTGATCATTAGCGGAAGTTATCAAAATAATATGTTCCACGTAAATGAAGTGTTTCAGTGGCAAACCACCTAACGATGGAATATGATGTATATGAGGCCAATTCTCTACTACCAACAATGTGTTTCTACTGTTTGAGCAACTGCGAGTTAAAAGAATCAACCCGATAACTGGGGATTGAAATCTCATTCCATCACACAAATTCAAGTCCAAAGAAAAGCACTGCACACTGTTGACCATCCATAATCAAAAAAAAAGTTTTGGCTTTTGATGCTAAGTGTTTTTCTATGTAGATGTAGCGCACACATTTGGCTTAGTGTCCAGCACAAAGGATTCAAATGGAAATTACTAAGGAACTTACCAAAGCGATTGCATAACATACTAACTTAATATACCGGGTGAGTCAATTGATGTAGAATTCTTGATGTTGAGCTGATGTGAGTATAGACGTTTAATTTCAGTCATATCTCAGCAACGATTGATTTTCGTGTTTTTTGTAATACTAACAAATTGATATTTCATAATATTGTATCCACCATATACACAACAAGGCATTGATAATTGGGGAAATATCGAAGATGCAACCAACAAACTTTGTAACTGGACATAATGGTGGCGTATAATACTTAAGGGTGCGAAAGCCGGATTTACGGATTAACGACATTCACTGGGATACCGATAGTTATTAACTAATAATAGGTTTCGTATAAATACAGCAGTATACTAGACAGATTGCAGAACTTAAATGCCCTATGAATGTTTTCTGTTTTTCAATAATTCATAGATATTCCACAAGCGGTGCTCAAGCGTAAAAGCCAGGTGCATCCTGTTCTTCATGCATGCATGATGCACAGGTATCCAAGACGCATGTGCATAGAAATCTCTGCTTTCCCTTTCCTTAACGCCCACGACATTAAAAGGGTGTAAATCCATTAAGCGTGTATGCATAAAGAATGGTATGACGGTAAGCTAAAGTGGAAAAAGCACGTAATAAATAAAAAGGAGGAAATGACCATTAAATTCAGAAAGATCTACTTGCTTATTAGGCAAACATACTACTCAATTTAAATTAAGTATATGGTGCTTCTCAAGAAGCATCAAAATCTCTGATTCATAAGGAAGTATTGATGCGGGTCTTATCACTTAAAAGCTAGCAGATAAAATGTTATTGTTAGGTTCCTGGATTTTAAGAGTTTCGACCAACTTAAGTAGACTTTGTGTGTATCTTTAGTTCAATGCTACCATCGGCTTTTATAACATTTCAAATTCAAGCATTATAAAGATAACTTTTCTTGAAGTTTTCCTCTTATGTTTAAATAAAGGATTCACCACAGAAACTTTAATGATCAAAATCATTGAATACCGTCATACTTTCCTTTTTTTATTTTTCTTATAAAAAACCAGAGAAAATGTGCATTCTTTGCTATTCCAATGAAGTAAGTGTTACATACTCGCTGCTAGCAAAAACTAGCAACTTCCTCTTTTCACTTATTATTTGTATATGTAGATCATGTCTTGGCGGAAATAGTGACTCACGGCACTTTGACACTTTATCTTCTTCTTTTAGTGAACTCATGCCCTCAGTGCATAGACAGCCCTAATTCTGGTTTAACATTAATCCCCCAGAGAAATTATTCAAAACACTACCTGCATTTGCGGATGAAATTACTATAACCATAACAGAGAAACACATGTGAGAAACAGATACGAATACATACACATCTTAGGATATAGCTAGCAAATATTTTTTAAATACATAATGCGTAGGTTTTATTCCGTAAGCACTATTATGAGATGCCAACATACGGCAAACTAGATAAGATGAAGAAATGAAAATCTGATAAGCGAATTTAATCATTGTACTCAACACTGCAAGTAATTTAAATAATATATTAAGTGGGCACCGTGGCTCAGTGGAAATGCGCTGGCTACTGAACAGAAGTTTCGTGGTTCGAATCCCAGTAACACCAACAGCATTTTTCACGGTGTCACACCTCTTGCGAATGGGTGACAAACGTTTCGAGAGGAGTAATAACTTGTCACAGAAAGCTTCTCAATTCGCCGTTCGGATCCGCCCTTAAAATGTAGGTCCATTCCATTTGTGCAACATTTGCACAACACAAATGGTCGCGAGAAGCTAGCTAGGCCTTGGACCGCATCGGTCTGTCGCGCCGAAAATTATTGTTATTATTATTTATTAAGATGTAATACTCACTTGGCTTCGTCTTTCTGGCACGGGATGAATTTGATGCATTCACGTTTTTGGAAATTTGTCTCAATCCAGCTGCGAGGCTGATGCTGCAATCGCAAAATCATCAGACAGTAAAGAAAGAATAAGAGAAAAAGTCACATGATTATTAATAGAAATTAATGAAATAACAAAAAAATGAAAGATAAAATTGTTATTAGTATGACGCTCGCTTCCATAAAGATAATACATAAGAGAAAAAAACACTGATAAGTACTTAGATAAAAAAACAATAAAAGATGAAAAACAATTAAGTTTAAGAAAGAAACAAATAACCAACAACAAGTAGAGTGAAACATATGAAATCAAACAAAATCCAAGATGAAATATAAAGATTCAAAATCAATAAACTTCACAACAAATGTTTTTTTTTTGTAAGCAAACATGTTAGCTTTCGCAAGTGTGTGGGAAAACATTACTAAAAGTTATTTGTTTATAAAGAAACAAAAATAGGAAAGACAGTCAAAATATTCAGTATGATTCAGTAAAGACCTATTCACACGAAGCGCTATTTTTCTCGCGCAGAAATGTTGACAATTGTTTCTGCGATTTATCGCGTTGCCTTGCATATGACGCGCGATTTATCGTTGGTTAATTTGACAACTTTGTCAAAGTTGTGTAGTGCATAAATTATTTTATAAAAACTCACTCGATTATCTGACAATATATTAATATTTTATGTGGCTATGTGTTTATTGTTCAACCCATATATCAATATATTGTAATTTATTGCATGGGACTCCACCTCCATAATTAGTTTTTTGTCAAACTCCTTTTTATTCATTACAAATAAATAAAATTAATACTCTGCTGATGCTGTTTGACATATGACGATATGAAATTGTAAAGTTTTTTGTGCGATTTTATTTGCCGCTGAAGGAAAAAACTGCCTTATCCCGCGATGATATGCAGTGCCGCTGTCATATTGAAAATATCGCATGAGAAAACATATTTTTGTAGTTTTTAATAGGAGATGTACGTTTGCTAAGAAAATTGTCAATTATATTATATTCTGGATTATTAATTAACTACTTTTTAAGTGATGTAGTAAATATTTTGCCGTGTAATTTAGAAAAATCATTGAATTATTTTTTCTCGCGCGAGAAAAATCGCGCTTCATGTGAACAAGCCTTAAGAGATGGGCATAAATAAGCACACACGGTTATAAGTTTCAACAGTTGGAGTGGTTTCAAAGAATGGTATTCAACTGCTAATACTTTTTTTTGTGAATTACTTTTGATTATGGGTTAAAAAAGGACCAACAAACTGAAATACTCGTAAAGGGTTAAACATACTTAATCGGAGTATGCACTTGCCAAAGTAAAGAAAATTTATATCTACATATGTGCCAGGTCGTAATGGGACAAAAGATGAAAAAAATGTCACGTTTTTTTTCTGGAATGATTTGTTTTTAAATCGAGTATTCAATTTATAAACCTAAGTTACTGACGACCAGTACGTTGTTACACCTACTTTCTAAGATTCGGTATGCAAAGCTTTTTATCAAGTTTTGATAGACCGAGTAATTCTTGATCGCTTTCGCGTTGCATAATAAAACCAAGAGAAGCGTCTTTCGAAAGATCGGACTAGATAGCAGGTAACATATATAACAAATCTATTTGTCTTATCAATTGTAGCATTAAGGCTATTACATTATAAAAAATATAAAGATTTTTCTACTTATACGGCGTCAAATGCATTACAAGAACAAATTGTTGAAGAAGGCCTAGAATCAGAGAAAGATTTGGATCGTTCTGGTTATCTATCCCTAGCAAGACCAGACAAGAATATTAAATTAATTAATTAAGAAGGAAACACTAGTCAACCGTTTATTGCTTTTAAATGTAATTTAGAAAAAAATTTATACACAAACTCTTGTTCAAAAAGTCTTCAACAAACAGACAGCAAAATTTTAAGTTCAGTTCAAAATTCAAATTCAAATATACATATTTATTATATATATTTATATATGTATCACAATTCATTTATATATAATCACACATATACAATTACTTAACGACTACACACACACAAAAATACGAAAAACCAAATAATCTTCTTATGGGCAACTACCTCATCGTTTTCATGATCCTGCTGGGATGAACCTCGTAATAAATCTCTTACATTTAGAATCAAAACTTTTGTCAAAGTCGAAGATGCTGATGAGCGTTTTCGTGTATTAATACCCCGGCTAGAATCGAAAGCTACGCAAACAGTTCGCTTTCGTCGAATTATGTCCGTGCTCGTCGTTATTCTGGACAAAAGTATGTGTGGTGGTTGACCAACCATAGCTATATTTAAGCTGGAAAATTGGAACAATCGAGCAAAAAAAAAAGGAAACTTTTTGCACAATAGCACAACAAAAAGAAAACTCACTAAAAACACAAACAAAAACAATTGAAAATCTTTATATTGCAAAATATCGAACAAAGTGCACGTTTTTAAAAAATAAAATGACGCGCACACAAATACACACACCTAATACTTACATAACAGTAAGTTGGGGAAATTAAAAAAATTAAAAAAAATGTTTTTAACTCAAAACCCTAAATTACGTTTCCTTTAGTTAAGTTCAATTGCACTGAACTGAGTGTGTGGGCTGATTGTACCATCGTCTGAGCACACCTACGACCAGACACGGATAAGGTATTTTGCGTGGCAGCAACGGCAAGATATGATATATCTTATTTTCTCTCTTCGAGTGTAAATTATATTGAAGTACTAATTGCCTTAGTTAAGTGGTGCGCGCATAATTCTGGTGCACAACATCTACCCTCTCCTCGTCAAAAGATAATAAGTTATCAAGTTTAGTATATCTCTCTCTTTGATCTGATAACTTAGCAGTAAGAAATTCAAAATCGGAGATAATATGTCGTCAAGACTTCTGTCGAGAGATGAGTTGTTAAATAAATTGTAAATAAAAATAAGGAACGAAAGACTATGGTATGGTAGTCGTCAATTTTAACTTGCATACAAAACATAGCTTAACATTATAGGAATCTAGTAACATAGATTCAAATATTAATTAAATTTTTTTTAATTTCGTAGTTCACGAAATATCCAGTTAAAAAAAAAACTTATTTCTTTTTCCAAATGTTTTAAAAATTATGATCCCACCCTTGTTTGTGTTTAGTTCAGATTCAGTTCTGATGTATTTAAGTTCAGCATGTGGGTTTTTATAAGAACTTTAATTTAACTTGACTTGACACCTTTTTGTCTGTATTTTCGACTTCTTCGAGGTACTTTTTAACCACCTTCCTCACGATCTATAGAGCTGAAATTTTGTGAGTGGCTATGGCTATGGCCAAATAGCATTTTTTATATATCGCGTATGACGCGAAACTTTTCGGTATGCAGGACTAAGATACGACTATAAGACTTGTTCCTATGGAAATTCTGGGATACGGGAATGCAATTTGTATTGTAGAATCAAGAAATAAGATTTGTTCCTATGGAAATTTTGGAATACGGTCATTAGAGACTGGAAGTTCGGAAACTAAGCTATTTCTAAAGCGATATCTTCTGTATGTAGGACTAAGATGCGACTAAAAGACTTGTTCCTATGGAAATTCTGGGATATGGTTATTAGGGAATGGAATTTTGAGAACTAAGCCATTTCTCGACAGATTTGTATGAAACTCGGTATGGCCTTTTATGTGTCTTTTGTGGTATTTTGCGGTAATTAAGGGAGTTTTTTAAGTATTTTGAGGGTCTGTTGGCGGTCTTTTGAAGAGTCTTTTGAGCCTCTTTTAATGATCTTTTGGGGAGTTTTTTTTCGGGGTCTTTTGGGTGTCTTTTGAGGGTATTTGTATAATTCTTTTGGGGGTTTTTTTAAAGTCTTTTGGGGTTTTTTATGGGTCTCTTGAGGGTTTTTTGCCCTACCATTCGTAGGGGCCAATTTTGATATTTTGATTTTGATTGACTGTGTGGCGTGAGTCGTTGTATACATAAAAGCTTGTACCCAAAAAAGGAAGTTTTTTTACATTTACTTGTTCATTATTATACAAAATTAAAAACAACCTTATATTCTTCTCTTTCTTTATACGCCATTGTTTACAACTTTTAAAAATTTCGGATAATTAGGATAGAGTTTGGCCTTCTCTCTCTTAGTTTGGAGTAATTCGATTGACGTTTAATGTTCAAAACCTTAATGGTTTTCGTTCTCAGCACAAAAGCTATGAGCATGCAAAATCAATTTCTAATTGTTAATTAGGTAGTTAGATTAAAACAACGTTTTATTTCCCATTCATTACACGGCAGTCTCATAACATTACATGATTTGCACAGAGCACACCACGGTACCCACGAAATACCTGTCACTTTAACAGATTACAAGTGGTTTTGGTTACTAAGTTTGTTTAATAAAATGGAACGGACCGTAAAAAAAGCCACATCACAATACTAAATTTAGGATTACAAAATTTAGAAAGTAAACATGATGCAGGGTAGTCTTATTGCATTTTAGCAAGATAATATAAACTTAATTAGCAGAAACATACATATCTACAACCAAAGTGGAACTTGCATTACTAAAGCGACCTCATTCATTGATTTAATAAATGTAAAAATAAATACATACATATACATACATACATATACATACATACATATACATACATACATATACATACATACATATACATACATACATATACATACATACATATACATACATACATATACATATAACAGTAAATCTTTCAATTTACTAGACATATCCAAATCTAAATTTTGCAAGCACACATCGGTGTACCGAATTGAAACTATTTACATAGTTTCTCGTCCAAATTAAATTGAGTCGGTTTGCTTGTCTTCAACATGTTTCACCATCAAATTACATCATCATCATAATTATAAATACTCCCATAGGAGCATATGACCTCTGTAAAGTATTGTCCTGTGTTGGGCTAGTAACTTAACTCCTTCCTGTATTTTCCACATACTTTAATTTCTTTTAGTACAGTTGTACATATTTCAAAAAATTTTTGATTGAACTCTTTAAATGGTTTCTTCTTCAGTGGTTGGTGACATACAAGTACACTTCGTTGAGGGATTTACGCAATGTGTAATCGACCCACTTCCATTTCTTCAGTGTAACACAGTTCGTACACTGGCTCGGTCTTGAATTTGGTGGCGTTTGGCCCCCAGATCTTAAGTATGCGGCCAAGGGTTAACAAAACAAGGTATTTTTTTGTCAGTAGATCGGTGTTTTCACATTTCAAAACCTTTGACTTAAATATTTGTGTAAAAAGATATTTAAGAAAATTTCCAAACGTTCCAAAGCTAGGAAAAACTTTAATTAAGACATTGAACATCAATCTATTGAATTATATGTCAAACATATAAAAGAATGGGTTCAAAATGTTTCCTAAAAACAGATGATGACGACATTAAAGCCACTATATTACCTCACGTCTTAAGAATGTCCAAGAATAAAACTTGAATAATTAGAATTAATTTACTTTTTTCACAATTATTTGACAAACAAGCTAAAATCTATTAGATAGATGTTTACCTAAAGCAGTTTTTTAAACAGACATTTATCAGTAGTACAAATCCCAGAACGTAAATAACAAGAAAAAAAAAATACAGGTATGTACAGGTATGTACAGGTATGTACTAGGTATAAAATTAACAAAATACACATTTAAAAATAAGATAAAAAACAATTAACATTGAACGATTGTTAATAATTAACTAAACAAATAAAGCAAATTCAATGAAATAACACAAATATGTATTATAAGAAAAACCAAATAAAAAGGAAAGAAAATTTGATAGCTTACCCTCGGCACAGTTATATTAATCAGCCCCCAACAGATTTTTTTCAGTCCCCATGGTATCTTTGTATGAGACAAGTTACAAGATACAAATTTTTTTTTTTTTTGAATGTTAAGATATGTGTAAATGATTAAATTTATTGTGATTCAAATAATGTGTGAATAAAAAAGAATGATAAAGAAAAAGACACAAAAAGAGAGAAAGAGAGAGATAGAGAGAGAGCGAAAGAGAGAGAGAAAGAGAGAGAGATAGAGAGGAAGAGAGAGAAAAGGAAAAGAAAACCGAACGAAATTAGATAAAACTTCACCGAAAAACGGCGACTACCACACATTGCACCATTGAAGCTAAATTTAAGTTTCATTTTTAATGTGTCTAAATTTTGTACGTATATTAAAAAATTTCTTTATAAAGTTTTTATTATTTACTAAGTTGTATGACAAAAACAAAAAACAATGAATATAATCAAGCACTCTACCAAAAAAAACTACTAGAAAGCCACGCATTAGTTACAATTCAAACTTTGTAAGTGTTCAACAAGGTCTTCAAGTCCCAATGAAATAGAATAATTAAATAACTCTCAAAACCCGAAAATGAATTAAATCCCAAGAAAAATGACATAACATCCAAATCAAGAAATTAAATAAACTCCCAAAATTTGGCGTTTATTTCGTTATGAAACAAGTCCAACAAGTTCCTTTTGAAATTAATGAAATGAAACCCAAAAAAATTTTTCTTTTGGGACTAATTACATTTCTATAATTTTAGTATTAATTTCATAATTAAATAACTCCCGATTTTTAAAAGAAAATAATTTCCAAAATAAATGAAGTACATAAATGCCAACCTTTTGAATAGCTTATATTTTTTTGTCTAAAGGTTTCGGATTTCATTGTCCCTCAAGCAATTTTTTATAGATTTTAGTTGAACACATCGTTCTAAACCTGTGAATTTTAAACCATAATAGGAGCTTTTAAAAGAGACACAAACCATAATGGAATTTTTTACCAGAGACACAAACCATAATTGGAGCAACCCAACACAGAGAAAAAACTGAAGGCCGATTTTGGTCGCAGAAAGCAAGTCGGAAAGTGAAAAATGACAAGTGAGTTCGTATACGTAGGAGGTGTATAGCATGCAATTTTATTGTTGTGTGATGCGTTTTCTTCCTTTGGTGTAGTGTAACTTTAATGACAGAATCTAGTACAAAAATTGTCGCTTTTTGCAAATCGGTTCGTTCTTTCCCCAACACGACTCACAACTCGCCTACTCGTGACTAGGCGAGAAGTCTTTAAATGTCAAACAGCTTCTTACAAACTAATCACATGCTCGCAAATTCTAAGCTGTAAGTACTTCAATCAGTAATATACTACTATTTCATCGGCCGTACTACCAAAATCTAGTACTTTATACTACTTTTATGAAGTAATTAAAAATCGAAACGATCCTACATTTTTTTGTGTATTAGAAAAAAAGGGTATAAAATCTATTAAAAATATAATATTTTTTGTTTTTCTATTGGAACTTTTTTTTAATAAATATTTTTATCATGTACTTTAATATACTCCCAAAAACCTGTATATACTGCATTCCAAAAATGTAAGGAGCAGCACTGCACACACACACACACACACACAACACCTAACAGTGCAAACTTGGAGTTCTGCAGGAGGGGAACTCACTTTTCACTTTCAAACTCGCATTTTGCGACCAAAATCTGCCTTCTGGTTCATCCAGTTATTTCATTGTGTAGCATAGTTTTGGTTTTTAAATTCTCTATATTAACTTCGCGTGCCCGTGGCTGGCTGCCTGACTGGTCAGATTTTCTGATCAATTTTGAACCCACTTCCCAAAGCACGATTTTATTGAAATTTTGCACACATGTATATTTCCGGTGACAATACTATTAAAATTTCAGAGAGATCGGGCAGCGGGATCGGTGGGCTCCCATACAAATTTTTCCATTTAGCGGCATAAGTTTGCGCTGATAAGCTGATGCACTGTAAGCAGGGCTGCTTGCTTTACGATTGTGGTTGTTTTGCTGTTGTGTTACAGCAGAGAGTATAGAGATATCAAGAGGAAGTAGAACAAATATTTTTATACAAAACAGAACGGTTCCGAAATTGAAATGTGTTGTACACTCAGTTGTGTGAGTGAATTCTTAATTTGTGTTTTGTACAATATTACGAGTATATGAAGAACTGATTACGCACTCACACTGCTTTACAGCTTAACTCAACTCAAAAGAAAGAATTGTAATGCTACTTCGTACGTCGTTGTGTGTACGCCGCACCAGACGTGCGCTGTGCGCTGCTATGTTTTCACCACCAAATGGAAAATTTCACCCCAAAATCAGATCAGAGAATTTACAAGGAAAATTTCAATTTTTTAATTCGCTTGCTAGCACGTCTGTCTGTCGGTCTGTTTGTCGTGGAATGCGATCAATTGCTAATCCACTTTCCAAAGCCCGATTTTATTAAAATTTTGCACACATGTGTATTTCCGGAGACAAAACTTTCTATTAAAATTTGGGGCCTCAGGGCCGAAGTGTGCCCATATACAATTTTTAAAAATTGACCGATTCTCTTTAATTTTGTTTTAAAAAGTTAACCCAATTTTCTTCAAATTTTATAGAAGTACGTATCTCCGATCGACAACACTTTTTGTAAAAATGTTGGAGACCCCGGGTCACAGGGTCATGGGGGCCCAACAAATTAAAAAAAAAATAACCCGATTTTCTTCAAATTTTATTTACGTGTGTATCTCCATGGACAACACTGTTTGAAAAAAATATTGCAGACCCCGGCCTCCAGGGTCGTGGGGCCCCATACAAATTTTTTTAAAAAACTTAACCCGATTTTCTTCAAATTTTATGCACGTGTGTATCTCCGATGGACAACACTTATTGTAAAAATTTTGCAGACGCCGGGCCCTGGAGTCATGGGGTCTCATACAAATTTAAAATAAAAAATTAACCCGATTTTGGTAAAATTGTATACACATGTGTATCTCCGATGGACAAAACTTTTTGGACATTTTGAGCGAATGGGCTCTGAGGCCCGGGGGCGAGGCCGTAAATTTTTTTTACAAATAAGCCCGATTTACTTTAAATTTCAAACATATGTGTTTCTCCGATAGACTGAACTTTTTGTAAACATTTTTGAGTTTTTGATTTGAATTTTTTTCTCATAAAATTTTTTTTACACGTGTATCTCCGGTGAGAACAGTTTTTGAAAAAAAATTTAAGTGAAGAGGGCTCTAATATTAATTTTTTACAAACTAACCCGGTTCAAAATTTGCACACATATGTATCTCCTATTAGAGAATTTACATGAAAAATTTTAATTTTTATGGGTTGCTTTTTTGTATTTGGTTAATCATTGGTTTTTTATATACACACGCGTAGGTGTTAGTAAATCAAACCTATAAATAAAAACATGCATAAAGAGTCACCTAAGAAAAGTAAAGTAAATGAATTACTGATAGACTTTTAAGTAAATAAACAATCAACGCACGTGTTCACTAACTGTTGAAAAACACAATGCATCACCAATACTATGACTTGATGTAAGAACTAGGACACCTGCAATTGGCCCTACTAACTATTAATGTCAAGTGCATCAAAGTAAATGTCTGCACATTTTTGTACACATTGTAAATAGATTTCCCAGATTTTGTCAAAGAAATCTTAGTAGGAATATAGTATAAGTAGGAATGTAATTTGGAAAATAAAGACAGTACACTAAATGCTTTAAAAGTATCTCACACAAAAAAACTCCAACCGGCTTTTCATTTAAAGTTCCTGCGTGGACTTCCGTCAAGTTTGCAGGTTCTGACAGGTTGCATCTGGATGCATGTCAAACCACAGATAGGATAACACTAAGTACAAAAATCAAGGATAATTGCATAACGATCACATTATCCTTTACCATGTCACCTAACACAACAGTAACTCGGATAGCAATATCAATAATAATGAATGCGCGACAGACCATTGCAGTCCAAGGCCTAGCTTCTCGCAACCATTTGTGTTGAGCATGTATATTTTTTGCACAGAAATGGAGTGGAACTACAATTTAATGCCCGATCCAAACGGCGAATTGAGAAGCTTTCCGTGACAAGTTATTACTCTCGGACGTTTGTCATATGGATGTTACGCCTTTGGGAGAGGGCTGAACAAGTACAGAGAAAATGGACGATGGTCTCCTTCTCCTCCTCATCCATGCAGCTTCTACAGAAGTCATTCGAGAAGACTCCCAGTCTTGGTGCATTCCTGCCTATGAGGCAGTGTCCAGTGATGACACCTACAATAGCACCAGTGCGATCAGTTTTGAGAGATCAAACACTTGGAGCGTTTCTGATCCAGCTTGGATCAGATCTGCTTTGTCGCTGTGCAAGTTGTATCGCTTGACTACCTACATTACTACCTAGTTTTTACGTTAGCATTAACAAGAATTTGCATGTAGCGATTGGGATGCCTATGGAACCATATTCAGGTAAGAAGGGTAGTGTAGTTCCCTCCTTGGCGAGTTCGTCAGTTCGTCGGATAGAGGAGTGACAGATTTCATTTCTAGTAAACTGGGAGATAGCATTAAGGCGAACAGCCGAACTACCAGTTAATTGCTTGCTGTAAATGTCGATTGGTGTAGGGTCGCACAGGATGTCCAATGCGGCGGAGGGGATTGTACGAAGTGCTCCGCTCATGCATAGACTAGCTGATCTTTAAACTTTGCTTACTATGTCAAGGTTTACTTTTTTATTTAAGGCCTTACTACCGCTGTATATAGCCAATGGGTTATATGGGGTTGAAGAGCCCAACGGCTTTTTTGCATGAGAAGAGCGCCAGCTTTGTCTTTACGAACTCTTTCTTGTATGTTAGGTTTCCAGGACAGCTTCCTGTCCAAAATAAGACCAAAATATTTGGCTCTATCAGAAAATGTTAAGCATATACCTTTTATAGAAGGAGTGTTAATAAGTGGTACTTTATATTTCCTGGTGAATAAAACAAGCTCAGTTTTGTGAGGATTTACCCCTTAACCACAGCGATCTGCCCAGCAAGTTAGCTTGTTGAGAGCATTTAGCAGGAGTTCCTTTAGGGTATTCGGGTATTTTCCTGAGACGGCAATAGCAGCGTCATCCTTATAAGCGATTACTCTGCAGCCTTCACCTCTTAGGCATACCAGCAGTTCGTTTACCGCTAAGTTCCATAGAAGGGGGAACAGGACTCCACCTTGTGGGGTTCCTCTGCAGACCAATCTTCTGGCAGACGACACGCCCAGCTTTGAATTAACAATCCTACTTGTGAGCAGAAGATTAATCAATTCGCCAAGCGAGTCGTCCACCCTCAAAGTCAATAGCGCGGCCGTAATCGCAGATGTTCAATAGAACGTACCTGTGTGTGCAGAGCTGTTTCTACAGACTTGCCTTTACAATACGCGTGCTGATCTGTAGACAGGAGTCTTTTGTCAATGCGTGTGCCTATGTAGATATCGATCAGTCTTTCCAGTGCCTTTAACAGGAATGATGAAAGACTGATTGGCCTGAGATCCTTTGGACTAACGTGCGAGCATTTCCCGGCTTGGGTATGACAACCACGTTTACTTTTCTCCATAAAACTGGAATATGGACCAGATCGGGACAACTCTTTAGAATTGTTTCCAGCAAAGGATGGATCATATCCGAAGTCCCTTGCAGTTCGGCTGGAATTATGCTATCAGGTCCTGCAGATTTGTATGGTTTGAAGCATTGTAGCGCCCAAAGCAGCTTGTCCTTATTTATCAGATCGTTGGAGATAGTTGTACGAGTGTCAGCCCTACCAAGGCTGACATTACTTATCGCATGGGAGCTGTCCGTGAAGTGGGTATCTAAAAGCAGATTGAGCGATTGAGCACAAGCGGTGATTAAAATAAATAGACAGGTGCATCACGTTCATCCTTTAACCTAGCCGCAATATGGGTGGCACAACACAAGTCCACAAGTATTGAGCACATTTTCGGACGTACCGATCAATACAGAGATTCTTTCTTCAGCCTCACAACACGAATTGTGGATTGTTTTTAAAATTCTTTTTTTCCGCCTGTATTCCTATATAATCCAAAGGGATTTAAGACGCTTGCGCATAGATCCTTTGTGTTCTGATCCTTTCCTTGATTCCTTCACGCCCACGCTTAGGATACAATGTTGGAATAAATGTTGCAAAAAGTGTAAGTGAATAACATTGTTTATCCCAAAAATCTTGACTGTGCTTTCGTTTCGGGTTTCGAAAGTTATATCTCTACTTAATTAAGTTATAAAAATAATTTTTCTCACAAATTGTTACGAGAAAACATTTTCTTGGAGTATTAGCATGGTCTAAATGTGCTGGAGACAAAAGAGCAACTCATTTTTCGCTTTATTTCAACATTATTAATCATTTATTCCCGAAAAACAAGTTTTTTTATATCGCGTTTAATCCATTGTCAGAATTGTACCACTCGCCAATGTCATGTTCATAAGAGAATGTGCGCTATTACAATTTTCTCGACACAACTTTCAACTTTCGTCCCTTTTTTTATTACAAATTTTGAAACAAATTATGGCTACACATAACCATCGGAATTTGTATTTCTATTGTATTGGAAGAATAAAATCCATCTATTGTTAAACACATGCGAAACTACAATGTGTGTTTCTTCTTTGTCCAATAAATTGAAGTGGATTCAATTAACACTGCGACTGCACTCTTTTATTATTTTACTTGTTGAGTTCCCGACGTAGATGTTGATTCGACACTAATATAGTCGTTTTAGAATATTTTTACCCCCACCCCTAGAGACGGAGCGTCTCGCCATCACTATTCATCTCAGCGACGCCGAAAACTATAACACTATAACTATAACACCACCATCCCTAGGGTTGCTAGAGCTGTCCTGTCATTATTATTCATTTGAGCTACCTCGATTCTACACATCACCCACTATGTTTTATTCTTGGTACACATATAGATTTTATGTGATATGTATATCAAGTTTGGTGAAAATTGCTTCATGGCTTTCCTGAGTGGAGACACTACATACACTTACATACACATATAGATAAACTTTCAAGAAAGAAAGATTACGTTGTTGCAAGAAGATTTTTCATTAACCCCTAAAAGCTCAAAAGTACTTATAACACTTTGTGCGACGAGTGGTATCCAGTATAACATAAACTTATACTGGCAGTCGTGTCCAAGGTGATACTACACACATTCGTAGGATCGCACATGAGCTGATTGCACGCTTTGTCTTACACTTTTCTGTTACATGTAGGGAAACAAATGTTTTACAACTCAAAGTGCACTTTGGGGTAACTCGCAAAATATTGAAATTCTAATTCCGTTCTACTTGTTGGAACTACCTGTGGCATTGATGTTGCTATCTAGTGAATAAAATGTTATATGAATGAAAATGTTATAGGTACGTATATACATAAATGTATACACCTATACACACACATATACACATATTACGGAGATATATATATACATAGATATATATATAAATATATAAATATATATATATATATATCCTCTGTATACTTTATGTTCACTTTCTGAAAACGCAAATGATATGCAGACATCTCATTACTACATGGGTGTACACGTACATTTTTATTTCTGTATCTGTAATACATATATTCTTGTCTCGTAACTATATATATTGAAGTAGGAGAAAATTTATTAACTAAATCGTAATCTTATGGCCAGAAAAATTAAGTTGCATAGAAACAGGGCTTCTTATAGTTATATTAAAAGTCGTCCATTACAAAAAAAAATATTACACCCGCAAAGAGCCTTTGCAGCCTCTGCAATCAATATTAAAATTATAATAAAGAAACCACCCATAAAAATTAAAATTTTTGGTGTAAATTCTCTAATCGGGGATACACAATGTGCAGTTTGAATAAAATCGGGTATATTTTTAAAAAAAAATTCTTTGGAGGCAAATCGGGTACTTTTTTTTATAAAATTTATATGGATGCACGCCCGCCCCAATTTTGTTTTAAATCCTTCGGGATTTATTTTAAAAAAATTTAAATTAAACACACCTTAAATATTATACAATTTTTTTACTAATCAAAAAATAGTGTCGAGATAGAGACTTACAATTCAAGACTGACTTCCAAAACTAAAAAACTCTTTTTTATATTTTATATCATTGCCTACGCAGCAATTCTACATATCTACATATACATTGATATTCATACAAGATACATTCATATCGTCGTTCTTGATGACTCTTTGTTTACATTCATTTTTGTTGGTTTCGATGCATTTTATTTATACTCAAGCAATTATGCTTGGTTTGCATTTATTACTATTTGTACTGGGGAGTAATATATAACTGTAACTCCCCAGAGGCCCGAGGTACGCTAAATAGAAAGTATTGTCACCGGAAATATATTTGTGTGTGCAAAATTTCAAAAAAATCGAGCTTTGGGAAGTGGGTTTAAAATTGATCACAAGATCTGACCAGCCAGTCCGCCAGCCACGGGCACGCGAAGATAATATAGAGAATTTAAAAAAACAACCCATAAATATTAAAATTTTTCTTGTAAATTCTCTAATCGGAGATACACACACACGCACACTGCGTGCTCGGCTTGTGGCAAAATCATCCACCAAATTACGCAGCGGCAGCGAACACGCAGCACACAAAGCACAGAGCTCAGACTTTGCCGTGATCTGAATGCGATATAGCGATATTTAAAAATTGTATATTGGGGTCCCCAAGGGGCCGATCGCTCCAAATTTTTACAAAAAGTGTTTTCCATCGAAGACACACATGTGTACAAAATTTAAAGAAAATCGGGTAAATTTTGTAAAATATTTGTATGGGAGCCCCCCGACCCCGCGGCCCGAGGGGCCTCAAATTTTAATAGAAAGTGTTGTCTTGGGAGATATACATGTGTGCAAAATTTCAATAAAATCGGGCTCTAGGAAGTGGGTTAAAAATTGATCACAAGATTTGGCCAGCCAGCCAGCCAGCCAGCCAGCCACTTTATCCGCAATTTAACGACGTCATTTGAAATTCAGAAAAATTGTGACGGTACGAAATTCCATTACTAACAGTGCAAGAAATTCGCTTTGACATTTTTTCAGATCTTTCGATGTCAACTCAAGCCTGTAAAAATTGTAAACGTATATTAAACTTCTTATGGAGCAAATACTAAGTTCAAGTTTATATGGAGGACGGCACAAATTGTGCCTTCATGATGGAAAATTTACAAATTTCACATATACTACCTTGTCAGCTCAGAACATAAATCTATGATCTGATCTATATTCTGATCGCAACCTAATCATTGAAGGCACAATTTTTCCCCACAAAAACATCCACAAAGCCACCTGGACCTCTCCTGATCACATGTACAACAACCACATTGATCACATCACTATAAGCCGCAAGTGGCGATCATCGTTACTGGACGTTAGAACCCGATGAGCAGCCGACGTCTACAGCGACCACCACCTTGTGGTTTGCAGTGTGCGATTGAAGCTCGCGGTCCACTCATCTACACGAAATCAAATAACGAGAAAGCCAGCTGCAGCAGCACTGAAAGACCCAGATGTAAAACTGCAATAAGTTTCCAGCAAAAAAACAGTCTCTCTCTGAGATACAGCCCCAAACCCTAGAGTCTTAATGGGAGAAAACAGTACCATTTTAGGTTATCCCGACAAAACTAGAAAAGAATGGATATCAGATAGCACATGGAACACCATTCGTGAACGCCAATCCATCAAAGTAGAGTTAAACGCGGCCTCAGGTACCGAGCGCAGCGCATTAGCGCCGAAGTATAGGGCTCTGGACCGGCAAGTTGGCTGTTCAGCTAGGAACGACAAACGAGCATGGCGTAGCGACATCGCAACACAATCACAGCAAGCCGCTGATAGTAGACAATACATCACAGTCTACCAACTCGCTCGTAAGGTCGCCAACAAGAAACACCACATCAACTACCCTGTTAAGGCAATAGACGGCTCTTTATGGAGGAACAACAATTAACCCGCGGGACAGAACATTTTAAGAATGTTTTGAATTGTACTTCGCCAGGCACGTCCATCAACCTACATTTGCACCCTAATAGGCTACTTAGCATTAGCGTCGCTACTCCTTTGTTGGATGAGATAAGGACAACAATTCGTTCACTGCAATCAGGTAAAGCAGCAGGCAATGACAACATCTACACAGAACTCCTTCGCAGCTCTCACCTGTATATGGTTTTTGTAGATTTTAAACGCGCTTTTGATAGCGTGGGCCGAAACATGATGTGGCAGATTTTGGCTAGCTATAGTGTTCCGGAAAAACTCATTAACATCATTAAGGAGCTGTACCGCACCGCGACTCAACATGCCGCGTCATTCATAACGGTCATCTTGGCTCAGCTTTCAACATCTACTCGGGAGTCAAGAAAGGTTGCACCCTCTCCCGTATCCCGTACTCCATCGGGTTTGCCATGGAATGTTTTCCACCGCCTAGGAGACCTGAACTATGCCGATGATATCTGTTTCTTATCACAATCGTTAGGTGACATAGAGCGAAAATTAAACTCACTAGAATTCCACGCTAACAAAGTGGGTTTAAAAATTAACGTCTCAAAAACATAACTACATCGCGTTTACGCCAGTGGAACATGTGATCTCTTGACTAACGGACATCAGATAGAGGAATCGATAAGTTTTGTTATTTGGGCAGCTGGATGTCAAAAAATGGTGGTGCTGACTCGGATATGTGTTCTCGTGTACACAAGGTGCGACACTCCTATAGTATGCTAAATAATATCTGGAACTCCTCACGAATCTCCCGAAATCTGAAGCTAACGATCTTCAGATCTAACGTTCTCTCAGTACTCTTGTATGGCTGCCAAACGTGGAAAGTCACAGAGTCAATTGCGACGCACCTCCAAGTCTTCGTCAACATGTGCTTAAGAAGGATACTGAGAATAAGATGGCTGGCAATTATCACCAATCAAGACTTGTGGAGAGTAACGCAGCAAGAAGCAATAGCGATCATTATCAAACGACGAAAATGGAGCTGGATTGGCCACACTTTGAGAAAGCCAGCGGACGATATTACGAAACTAGCGCTCGACTGGAATCCACAAGGAAGCCGCCGAGTTGGACGTCCTAGCAAGACATGGAAAAGGCCAAGATCCCAGGGGACAGAGTGGCGTCTCTTGAAACCTCAGGCGATAAATCGAGTTCGTTTGCGGGCGTTTGTAGAAGCCCTATGCTACCCCGCGGAGTAAAGGAAAGAAAGAAAGAAAGAAGACCTCGTCAGCTGAATTAGTAGGAGAAATAAATGTTGGACGGGTTGGAAGGAAAATGAAAAAAGGTGATGAAATAGATTCATGATTAGAACGATCCAGAAACCAGACAGCACTTCAAGGTACTTTAGTATAAAGTATGCGGAAAGTGTTCCTCTGATCATTGTTTGACAGACAATAAATGCCAATGTGTATACTGAAATTTGTTTACCAAAGGTTTTCAAAAACAATATTTTGAGGAGTGTTTTGAAAAAAAATTTAAAAAAAAAATAGTTCAAGATATCAGTTCAACGTTCGTTTTTCAACTTGTGTAGCGAAATTTTGTTAGTTAAGTATACGAAATGAAAAGTTCAACAGTGTATTGTATGAATACCTACTAGAGAATTCTAAACGATAAGAAATAAAAGTACTACAAAATTGTCTCAAGAGATTGACATGATGTCAGCAACTTGCATTGATTTGCAGATCATATCGACACCCAGAGGAATCGATATTGTTGCGCTCAAAACAAAGAAAAAGAGAAAGAACAAATTCTAAATTAGGATCACTTGACGAAGATACACTAAATTTAATCTTTGATAAGATTCAAGTATACATGATTTTTTTTTTGTTGTTGTTGCGAATATTTCATTCCACTTGCTTCACAGCATAAAACAGCATCTTTATTTAACACATAAAATGCCATCCATAATAGTTACCGGCACTCACGCCATATAATGTTAATGGATT